>JAQPZY010001281.1:0-362500 GCA_029931535.1 Margaritifera margaritifera | reverse complement strand
ATCTTTCAATCTACACGAAGCTGTTTTTCCACTTTAGAACTAGGATCAAGAGTGTTTGCTGCTTTCTTAGATATTAAAAAGGCGTTTGACACTGTGAATCACGACAGACTTTTTCTAAAACTCAGAAATCTGGGCATTCAAGGAAAGATTTTACATGTATTAAAGGAATCGTACACAAATATTCAAAGCATTGTCCTGATGAACGAGTCAAAATCCGAACCTTTTCCAATAGAACGGGGTATTCGACAGGGAGGTGTTTTATCGACATTTTTATATCTTGCTTATATTAATAACCTTTTACAGGAATTACATCAATCAAAATTAAGGCTACTTGTTGGGTCCACTCCGTCAGGAAATCCAGCATTGGCCGATGATATAGCTCTGCTCGCAAACACACCAATCCATTTGCAAAAAATGCTTGATATATGTAACAGATACTCACTAACATGAAACTTCACCTTCAACTTTAGTAAAAGCTGTATATTAGTTTTTAATCAGAATAAACAAACAACATGTGAGAAGTTTAACTGGAAAATAGGCAATCATACTATACCTATTTTAAATGAAACCGAACATGTTGGAATTCCTGTGTGTTCCAATATGAAATCCTTGACTAAAGTAGACAGGGCTTGTACTAAAGGCAGAAAATCATTTTATTCTCTTGTATGGGTTTGCACAAATGAAGCTAGATCCAATCCTCTTACCTACGTCAGCTTGTACCAAAAAATTGTGATACCATCAGCCCTTTATGGTTGTGAAGTTTGGTCGAATATCAGACTCAAAGACTTGAGAAAGCTCGATGTATTTCAGCATCATTGTACTAAAATTCTACAAGGCTTTCCTCAAAACACGCGGTCAGGAATGAGCGAAAGTTTACTGGGGATAAAGATAATTATATCATAAATTGATAAAGGGAAACTTAACTTTCTTGGTAAATTATGCCATCTTCCAGAAAATGTAACAACGAAAAGAATATTTTTATTCGGACTATATCTATATCTTTCAAGAAAAGATGTTACAGAACAAAAAGGCTTTATTCCAGATATATGTAACATTTTGCAGAAATATACTATTTATGAATTTATTGCAATATTTGCTAGAGACAAAATATTTCCAGGAAAAATACAGTGGAAACAAATTGAAAAACATGCTACTCATAAATATGAAAACCAGCGCTTTACAAACTTGTGCCGTACTGAAATTTCCTACAACAGATTAAAAAATGTCCATACTTCTATAAAACCCTCCATTTTATGGCTAACTCTAAAAAAACAACAAGAGAGTTACAGTTAATTACATCCCTTGCAAATGTTCTGATAACTGTTCCAAATAATACTATGCAAGTTTGTAAACACTGCAGTTACTCTTACACAGATGCAATAATCCATTTATTTTCTGTCAGAGCACTGTGCGACAACGAGACATATTTTGGATACATATTATAAATAACTTTGACATTCGTCTTGGCGTGTACCTTCATAATATATCAGATGAAGAATTTATTCAACATCTCCTGGGTAGAGAATTTCCCAACGGTATCGGCTTAGATGAGCCTGAAATACTGAGAAATTTTATAATGTTTGCCTCAGTGTTCTCTGCAACTGTTATTCGTGGATTCTTTTCATGGTAATAAGATCGATTTTCGAATGATCAAGAATTGGAATTATGTGATCGTAGAAATCTTGATAATCATGTCTTCGTGCATGCTCTCTCTCTCTATCTCTCTCTCTCTCTCTCTCTCTCTCTCTCTCTCTCTCTATATATATATATATATATATATATATATATATATATATATATATATATTACATATAAAATATTATTTTCTGTGAAATAATGATGATGTGTACAATAATTAAGTATTGGAGGATTGCGCAAGAGTGCACCATACTTTTAATAAGTATAGTGTCCTCATATAAGAATCCTCATAGGGAAAACTCATAGATTCCTCTCATGTATACCTCTGTTAATTGTATATAACTAATTCAATTAATTTCAATATTGTTTTCTTTTTCCTTTGTCTGCATCCTTATCTCTGAAAAGAGGAAATAAAGATTGATGATGATGATGAGCAATACTGTTTGATGAGGATTGTAAAGAATAGTCAAACTCTAATATGTAGCTTGAAAGAGCATTTAATAAATTTTATTTTGCGCAAAACTGATTTTTATTTATTATTTTGGGAATTACATAACGACAGAGTAATTACACAATTGTAAATAGTTATAGTAAAAACATATCGCATTTCGCATTTTTATTTTAATTTTTTGGGGTGGGTGGGCAAAATCCGTGTTATAGAAGTATTTAGATATCTATTTCACAACTCCTTGCTAATTTCCTATTCCTAACGCTAATTTTACTTGGGAGTCTTGATGGTACAGTGTCAGACTCACAACCATATTTCGAGGGTTTGAATCCTACTCTGACCAACCCGGGTCAGCTGTCGTGGTTTGTTCCTGGGCAAGACGACTTAGTCGCATTGCCTCAGCAGGAAATAGTCATTGAACAACAACTAACCAACCAACTAATTTCGCTAATTTCCTATTCACCTAACTGCTGTTAAACTTAATATGCTTACTTACCTACCAACTTTTACATACGAACGAATAAAATCATGTACTTAACGACCTATTTACTAAGTCACATACATGCCAACTTCCCGGCTAAATACCTGTCTACCTTTCTTGTAGACCCTGCACGATAGATAAGGAGTAACATAGGACTTTGGCCTTTTCTAAGAAACTGCAAAGAAAGGAGGAAGGATAATCATATATTTTCAACTTAGCATTTTTGTAATCAATAATTTCATTGACATGTATTTTCTCCCTCTATGTTCTACACCATGGGTAACGGTATATGGATCAGTCTAAAAGCAGACGCTGCCGACGGAAATGCAACACAGCGGGAGTGGGGTGATGGTGGTTCGCTATCCAACACAACATTGTGGGAGCCAACAGCTCCAGACACGAATTCTTCTAATTTCTGCACCATAAGAAAAGAATTCATCTCTGCGTTTTCAAGCAAAATCTAAGAGTTCTCCATTCGAATGTCCCTTCAGACAACTTATTTACTAGTATATAAAGCGTGCCTAACTGCGAACAGCCTAGACCCAGATCTGTCCTGGCATAATGCACTGTTAGATAATGACCCACACAGATCACTCTGATTTCAAGAGAGCATTATACACCCTGATCACACTTCATATTATGTGATGGCAGATCTGGGTCTGTACTGTTCGCAGTTGTATGAGTGTTATTTAGGTATTTCTGGTGTATGAGTACAAGCAGAGACAGTGTAAACAGATGTAATGCAAATGTCATATGTTACATTACATGTATAGGATAAATGTGTTTGTTAGTGTTTAGGTATTTAGATTTAGGTGGATATCATTAGAAAATTGATCATATCTTCAGGGGATACCTTGAGATACTTCGAAAAGTTAAGATGAAACAAGAAGAAATGTCATACTGGTGAAAAAGTCTTTTTTC
Source organism: Margaritifera margaritifera (assembly GCA_029931535.1). Taxonomy (NCBI): domain Eukaryota; kingdom Metazoa; phylum Mollusca; class Bivalvia; order Unionida; family Margaritiferidae; genus Margaritifera; species Margaritifera margaritifera. The sequence goes on along the minus strand of JAQPZY010001281.1, from coordinate 359,012 downwards.
TTTTATTCTTTCTTTTCCCTTCGTCTCCAACTCTTACTGGTCCCCCTCTTCCTCCCTTATCTGATCAATCGTAGTAGTACTAGTAGATAAACCTATAAAAAGCAACTACTAAATGAACCAGTAGTAGTACTAGTAGATAAACCTATACATAGCAACTACTCAAGGAACCAGTAGTAGTACTAGTACATAAACCTATACATAGCAACTACTCAAGGAACCAGTAGTACTAGTACATAAACCTATACATAGCAACTACTCAAGAAACCAGTAGTGGTACTAGTACATAAACCTATACATAGCAACTACTCAAGGAACCAGTAGTAGTACTAGTACATAAACCTATACATAGCAACTACTCAATGAACCAGTAGTAGTACTAGTAGGTAAACCTATACATAGCAACTACTCAATGAACCAGTAGTAGTATTAGTACATAAACCTATACACAGCAACTACTCAAGGAACCAGTAGTAGTATTAGATAAACCTATACATAGCAACTACTCAAGGAACCAGTAGTACTAGTACATAAACCTATACATAGCAACTACTCAAGGAACCAGTTGTACTAGTACATAAACCTATACATAGCAACTACTCAATGAACCAGTAGTAGTATTAGTACATAAACCTATACATAGCAACTACTCAAGGAACCAGTAGTAGTACTAGTAGATAAACCTATACATAGCAACTACTCAAGGAACCAGTAGTAGTACTAGTAGATAAACCTATACATAGCAACTACTCAAGGAACCATTAGTAGTATTAGATAAACCTATAAATAGCAACTATTCAACGAACCAGTAGTAGTAGTAGTAGTTAAACCTATACATAGCAACTACTCAAGGAAGCAGAAAATATGAACCTTTATAGACAGGCCATTGCTCTGTACATAGATATGTAACATTTAAATGAAAATGAGAAGTGGGTTCCATAAATTTGTGTCCGTTAGGGGAATTTTTTTTATTTGGAGGTATCCGCTAACTCAGATCTCGTGGTGGTAGTCTTAACTGAATTTCGAACTTTTTGTAATGCAATCGTCATTTTTTTCTCCTCTCAATGCTCTCATTTTTTGTTATCATATATACCTATTGTCTTCACCAGGGTTGGTTAACTCTCATATGATGAAATTTGTCACATTTGCTCTTTCAACAGTACTAGACGAGCAGTAAAGGACAGATATAATACACTCCGTGAAATAGAAACGTGAAATTTTGCTACACTTTTTCTAGGGCTTGGTGGAGAAACAACGCTTCATAAAATCATTTATTCTGCTTTGTGAGCCTTTATTTTTAAGCTATAAAAGTTAAATTAAAAATCACTGACAAAAGACGTAGCATTTGATCACTTATTTTTCAAATGCTATTTATGTTTGTTGCTGTATTATCTGAAGTCAAATGAAATTTTTAAAAAATGCGATACGCATTTGTTTGGGCGCTGAGTATACAATACTTGCAATATAAAAAAAATGCGATATGCAATTGTTTTGGCGCTGAGTATAAAATACTTGCAAGGATGAATAAATTAAGGAAAGCAACAATTAAAAGATAAATTCATTATTTCAGTAATTACTCCATTTCCAGAGAGAGAGAGAGAGAGAGAGAGAGAGAGAGAGAGAGAGAGAGAGAGAGAGACGGAACAGGAAAAGTTTCTTTCATATTCTTCTCCATCTCTAAATTGTCTGGGTTAGATAATATAAATTATATGCCTTCCGACATTGCTGTCCTATCTTTGTTAAATTTTAGAAAATGTTCATACTATGTCTAATTAGTAGCTATTGGCATAAAAAAGTCCTTCGACCGGTTACATTTTAGAGTTAGATTAAAGCAACGATCAATGGGGTTTGTTATTGTTGTTGTCGTTGAGAATGTACCCTTTACGGTGACGACTTACTTAAAAAACTCCGTACGACAAAGTTGTGAAAAATCTTTGACAAAAAAGAAAAAAAAAAAAAGAAAGACAATATACCTCTTTATATCACAATATATCGTGGTATCAGCCGCAGTATATCCAACCTCACCGTCCTAAGTCATGGGCATTGGGATTACTTCGTGCATTTCTGCGTTATCTTTAAATCTCACCCGATTGAAAACACATTGGATAAAGTGTTTGACAAAACACGAAACCGCTCAGACAAGAAAACCAGTTGAGATGAATAACTGCTACTTGAGTGTCTTTGGTAAACTACAACGTTTTCAGAATAAAAACTGCTTATAGCGAGATTAGAGGCAAAGACTTACCTTTAATCACACGTGATTTTCAAGATGGCGGTGTACCATTCGAAGCAAGTTTTTGCCTGCAATATTGTTACAAGTAATGTTTCGCTGAAATGATGTAGTGCACCAAAAACACTGAAGTAGTAGCTATTTGGCTCGGATGGTTTTCCTGTCTGAGCGGTGGCTCTGCTTAGAACACGCCAGAGCGTCTTCTGTATTAGATTTGGTTTATTGCATACGGGAATTCTGGGGTTATTTAATTTATTGAAATAAAATAGAGAACTTCCTTTTTGAACTGTCTTTCTCAACTTAATGCAGGAAAGGTTGCCTATATTAAACGGATGGTTCTCCTGGTGTACCCGGTATGGTGTGCCCGACAATATTGGACTGTCTCTCCTAGCTTCGAATAAGAGAAAAGTTAACTATAACAGGAGAATGGTGTACCCGGCATGAACAATATAAAGAGAACATTGTACACAACAATAATATATTTGTATCGATGATATAATGTCCCTTTTTGCTTCCTATGCATGTGTAGTTAAGGGATGGGTTGTGGGGTGATGATACGAAAATAGATCAGACACTTTATGGGTTGGGGAGAGGGGCGACTCAAAACCCGATTTGTGGACATTTTCATTATAAATGTTAGTAGCTAAAATTAGGGACGATAGTTTGACACTTTAAAATATATAAAATAAATTAATAATTTTCACCCAATTTTTAACAATAGTGTTCCTTTATTCAATCGGATCTAAATAGGGGTACAATCTGCAGAGGGCAAAGGAGAAAACTATAAAGTATTTTGAAACCAGTTTCAATACACTCTAGAGTGTTTTTAAACTAGTTTCAAAATACTCTCGAGTGTTGTGAAAGGGAGAACGTATTGAAACCGGTTTTCTCACTTGCCACTTAAACTGAATTAGTATAAGTCGCGACTGAACGCAAAAGCATAAAAGCTATTTTAAAGATTTATGTTTTCTTCAACCAAAATGAGACCATTTACTCTAGGTTCAAAGACTGATCATGATACTTCACTTTTTCACTAATTTGCAACAGGGTCATGGCAATTATTTTGAGCTGCTTGATTTGATATCATGTAACTAATAGGTTTTTTTATTACTTTTTTAATATAATATTGCTAGCAAATATATTTTGTGATATATTTGTTGTATTTCAACGTGGCGCCTGGTAAATCTTGTTTTGTTATCAATATAATTTAAAGTTCTTAGTTGCTGAGGTGAAGTTCATTTTTTTTAGCCATTACAATATCTTTTTTGCGATTATGACGAAACATTTATGAGGCAATATGAGTGACAAATTTGCCATGCTGGATTTTTTTTCTTCTAAAATTTTCTTTATCAGTTCCAGAGTTCCAAATTTGCTAAAGTTTTTTCCATCCGCCGCCTTGTTACTGTCTTTTCAAATTGCATATACCGAGTATTATCATCAAACCAGTATGAAGATATTGCTAGGGATGTGTAGTGAAGCAGGATCAACATGTGTAGGCAAACTAGATTATGTGTCAAAAACATGAGTGATTATATGACATGTGTAATTAACTTAGATAATGTGTAAAAACATGAGTAATTATCCTGATTAATTTAAAGGTTATTATATTGTTCTTATGCAGTAAGAAATTTTGTCTTTGCTCTCGATTCAATATTTTCATAGTCAAATTTATATAGTGTCAATAAAGCTGAGCTGAGTTATATCCATATAGGGTTCATTATTTTTGCACAATTTTGCTTAAGTCTTGAATAATGATGTGAATAATTCCATCTCTTTACAAAATTATTGTCGAGTTTGTTATTTTTTGCAGATGATTTGGTGGAGACACTCAAAAGTAATGTTTTAATATTATATGATATATGTTTCAAAAAAGATTTTCTTTATGGAAAAAATATCTTCATATAGTAAAGAATGATGAATCTATAACGTACTGCATCGTTTCACTTTTTTACCAGTAGAAACTGTCAGATGAGTAAATGCTTGAAGAAATACCTTTGTCATGCGAATAATGTGGAAAACGAGAACCATTCCACCTTGATATGCCTTGTGTTTGATCATGCGCGGTCAAAAATATTTAATGCATTCGTTCGTGTATAATGCGCGCCGAATAGCGAACAGCGTATACTATGATCTGAAAGGACATACTATGCCGATGGATGATCGGTGTCTTCACTGTTCGTCCAGCTTGTAATGTTTAGCTACTCGAATAGCGTAAATTATGATCGGCTGGTTCATTATGCAAGAGCAGATATGTGTCTACACCTTTTGCAGATGGCCGATCGCTGTTTGTGCGTCTTATACATAATTGAATACCTTAAGGCGAATTGTATGGTCGGCCCAGTGTGTATACATTTTTCCAACTATTGGTAAATTCGCGTCTAAATATTTTAAAGTCTAAAAAAATTATATAAAAAAAACAAAACAAAACAAAAAAAAGAACATGAATGATTGTGAATGACGAGCTAATTTTATAGTATATCCTGTGTAATCGGATTGTCTCTGTTATTTAATCACCATTGGTTTTTTATGTATGTTTTATTATAAACTTAAATATGTTGATCTTGGTTCACTATCTAAATAGCAAAATATTGTTCTGTTCTTTGTGCTGCTAATTTTTTACCATAAGCAACGCTTTGTGAAAAACATGTAGCGTACCAAAGACAATAAAGAAGAGACTATATATCTCAGGTGTTTTCTTGTATGAACGGCTTTAATTTTTTTAAACACGTCGACCGATGTTTTTCCACGGCTGAGATAATAAACCAATGCAGAAAAGACCAAAGCTATCCAAATGCTCCTGAAGAAGGATGGTCAGGTTGTTATAGGTGCTGTAATATGTTACAGGTACCACACAAGTGAGACGCGTCACCAAATCAAATGCACTCCCCCTAGAGATACTATTCGCTGACAACAGCGTCACACTTCCAGTGTTCGTAAGACCGCAGATAACTAGCACCCTCCATTTTAGCGAAAATACGAAATCTCCGTACTTTCTTTCTCATGATGTACCGCGCCCATTAATCTGGTTCCTTGTTTCGAATGCTCCCTGCTACGCACTCCACTTACACGACTGACTAATCAGGAGACAATGATTTTACTGGCTACCGGCCTATGATATTGGCTTGCCAATATAGGCCGAGCACCAGCGAAGAGAATGCTAAGAATATTGCAGTCTGGTACCTTAACATTTATTTAACTCGTACATCTTTCCATTTAAGACCTCAATGGAACGAGACGAGTAGAATAATGGTCAAGGTACGAGACAAGAACTTCAACTAACTAATATGTTATTATCGCACGTGTATCAATGATACTCGTCTACATCTATATTTTGACGTCTTAAGCATATTTTCGAATAAATCAAACCAAAGCAAATGTTTATTCGAACAATCATTAACATTCTTATAATGTTATCCAATTTTAATTATTTCCACACAGAAAGTTAGTAATACATATACAGACAAACCAGAGAAAAAGGATAACATTCAATTAAATATATTCCGAGATACTAGATGGTAAGTGGAGGATGGATTATCCACTTCATGTTTTCCTGGAATTAATCGCTTTACAAACATATTTAGTCATATTGCATACAATTATCACATTAAAACGAACAAATTAATACATTTAAGCATACTTAGGTATCTGCAATAAGGTTTTCTTATTACACATTTACGTAGTAGTGGTACACTAGACATATTAAAAAGAAAATGAAATTCATCTTCTACATTACCATTGTTACAAATTTTGCAATTATTTTCAGATCTATCTATTCTGTTATTATCATATCTACCGTTTCAATATCAAATTGATGAGGTGATAGTCTTAAACATGTAAAGACATTTCCATGATGACTCTTTGTCATTAGAATAAAATTAATAGTCCAAATCTCCTTTGATAAAATTTTACTAAATTAATGTATCTGATTATTTAACATTAAGACAACATTTAGATATACACGAATCGTTAAAACGTTGATCAAACACACCTAAAAGCTTTCAACATCTAAACAACATATTCTCGCAAAAACTAGATCAAATGATTACATCTTTCAGAATTATGAATAAATACAGTATGTGCATTTCGTAAAACTATATTTTCAGATTTTATTATTTTGAATCAATACTGTACAATTCTTTTTTACCTAGCAAGACATGAAGGTATTCTGCCAAGTTCTTTTTTTTACCTAGCAATACATAAAGGTATTCTGCCAAGTTCTTTTTTACCTAGCAAGACATTAAGGTATTCTGCCAAGTTCTTCATATACAGCCCAACTGCATGTATTTGACTTTACATTTATTAATTGTTTCCAAACTTTAGAGCCTCCCAAATTTTCTGCTGCCTAATATTAAAGCAACAAAATATCAAGTAATTTGATAATAATACTTGGCTTTAAAAAAAAGTTTCTCTCAATATTACCCATTAAATCATTTACAACTTCTAACATTTTTCTGCTAATAGTTGTTGAGCTTTAGTAAATTTGCTTGTAATATGTGTATGTATGCATGCACGCACAAACGTACTTACGTACGTATATATATGTATGTATAGGGTTTAACGGCACATCAGGACAATTATGGCTATATAGTACCGATTAAACAACAGGTAATAAAAATAGTGAATTAAAAAACAGCTAAAATCTATAGAAAGATAAATTGTTAGAAGTAAACCCAAATAATTAAATTATTTTGTTGTCTTAATTCTCTGACAATCATAGAGGCCAAAACTCTTTATATTTTGCTCTTCTGAAAATCGTTCTCTTAGTTTGCGACATTTACTTTTATGTCCCATTTATCACAGTAAGTATATAGTGTATTTATCCAAGTTTGCAATCGATCAATAGTCTCTGAAAAATCACAAGATCATCAACGACAAAAATAAAAACAATGATAAGCCGTTTCACAAAGCACCACTATCACCACATTCGCGAAGCGAGGTTTCTAAATCTTCTTTAAACAAAGGGAAAAAATGGAAAACAGTACCTCACCTTATCTTACACCTTCAATGAATTTTTTAAAACCATTGTACGATCCTAAATGTAATACACAGGAATTCACTCTACTTTATAAAGACCGCAAAACATTAAACAACTTGCCGGTAAATCTGTATTTAAAAAGTTTATACCGTTGTCTTTCCCTGTACATGTATACACTATCAAACAATTTCTTAAAATCAACAAAAGCACAATGAAACCTTTTCACGCCATTTAGGTGCATATTGACAATAGTGTTTCAGGTAAATATAGCAGGAGTTCACTCTCCTACGTAGACAATGCAAAACATTAAAAATGTTCTGATAACTCCGTATTTAGAAAGCTTATATCACATCCCACCCCTATACACACATTCAAACAATTTCTGAAGATCAACATAAACACATTAAAACCTCTTCCCGACATTTATGTTCATCTTGACAATACTATTTAAGGCATTCAGGTATAGCATTAAATATGACACACATTGCTGGAACTAAAACATCACAACCATTAATCAAATATTCATTTACAATAAAAACCTTTGCCATGCAGTACCACTGGCGCAGTAGAGTGCTAACAAGCCTCGTTTGATTGTCAAGTCAACTTTTATTAAACTTTCAATCAGCATCCATTTCTGACAATGAGTAGTAAAAATTCCACTAAGATCAAATAGTGAGCACAAACACTATTAAAAACCCCCACCAATTTCTATTAAAAAACCTCACAAATTTCTACCCGACAATCCACAAATATCCACTGACTAAAACTATTAAACTTCAACTTTGGTTATAAAATATTTAACTTTGAATGCAACCTAAAATAATATACATGACAATTAAGATCACAATTTACATGCAATCTGAAGCTAAAAGCTGGTGATAAACGTCTTAGTTTAAACATTTTACCTCAGTAGCAATGCATAAAACTCAGGAAACTAGGAAAAATGTTGACATTAATTGTAAGCCTAATTCTTGTAACTTGTTCCACGATCTAACATTTTGGATTTATTGACAACAGAAAGAAGAAAAAAGGAAAGGAGTTAAGAATTTAACAAATTATAAAATGAGGAGAAAAATGTCGTTAAAAAATGCCAATTTAGTTGCATATCAGCAAAATCGATGAAAAATGCCCAAGTTTTGAAAGAAATGGCAGGTATGTTTACTCTTACATCATGTGAGTCAATACTTTTTGGTATTGATAATGATGAAGGTTATAACAAGACTTCGGATCAATGTGTTTAATCTTTAATCAGCTGAGCTCTGTTAAGTGTCTAAAAGAATTATCTTAAATCTAAACCGCATTCAGATTGTCATATTTGTCACATTATTGGAAAGTCCAGTTTGTTTCTTTGTATTGAACAGTTACTCGCGTCCTTTAAATAACACATCTCGTTCTTTTCGATACAAACAGCGTTTTAAATGAATAAGGAAGCTTATTACGTCAGGTATGACCACTAAGAATCCTATTACAGACAAAATCATAATACCCACAATTCCTACTGCAGCTGCACTTGATCGGGAATCTTCGGCACTGGTCTTTTGCCTACGCGCAGCGGAAGTGTCATTCGGATTGATTGTCAGCTCATGTGTCAAGCGCTGAATAGACTGTTCGAGTGTTTCATTACTGTTATTTCTTGAGCAACGGGAAACCGGACACGGATATAGATATAACGGTTTGGGTCGAGTTTTGGCCACACCCGAGGTGGTGGGTTTGTTTGTGGGAGAAAGAGAAACAATCTCAGTCGCAGAGGAGTCTAACGTAAATGTTGTAGTGGAAACATCATCTGTTGTAGGTGAACATGTCGTATGTATATCGGCCGTGGGTGACAATATCATCGTCGAAACCTCTTCCGTTGCTGAAGTCGGGAATTTTGTAGTGGGCTCTGCCGTCGTCGTCACCTTCGCCGAACTAGTAGGAATGTTGGCTGAAGTCGGAAAGTTTGTGGTTGACAGTGTCGTAGTCGTCACTGTCTCAGAAGTAGTGAGGATGCTGGTTGTTGCAGTTAGAGTTCTGTTATCCACAGTTGCTGTTCAAGAAACATGAACTGTGTTAATATTGTCACATTCACCACTCTCAGAGAAGAGATACGTTTAACATTTTGGTAGCAACTGGAGAATAAGACAATTACATGTTCTAAAACCCGTCTGTTCAATAAAACGCTATGAATCGTACGTTGCTATAGTTGCAAGAAAATGTATAACACCATCTACCAAACAAAACTTCACTCTTTCCGCAATAAAGAATGTATTGCTGCAGTTTTTATTCTGCAAGAAGTTATAGTAAAATACTAAAACTAGACGTCTAATTCAACTATAGCCTAGGTCAAAATGGTGCGAAAAATCAATGTCTGACGCAGACATAATATCAAATTCAGACCGATAATTGACATCCATTCACCTGGTGTTGGAACTCAAACGTGATACCGGCCCAACACTATACGAACATTAGATGAGTGGATATAAATTATTTGTATGTGCTCCATCATTTTCACTGCGCAAAGCATTCATTGTTCGCACCTTTTCGACTGACAGTACATAGTTTCATGTATGTAATGAATGGTGCTATTATTGTGAGATTGACGTTATTAGATCGGTCATGCAAAAATATATATGTGCTAATACATATTGAATGCAGACCTCCATACTCTTATTAGGACATAACCAACTTGACATTTTTCAGTCTTAATCAAAATATTTACGATACGTTAAATTTGACGATATTTAACATACTCGAGGGCCAATATTTTGCTTAGTCACTACCTACCATAGACGACATACAAACAAGTTGCTAACAACAATTTTATACAGAAAACGGACATTGAATGATGCAGTACATAGTACAAAGAAAGGTAATGAAGTACGCGTAGTATTCTATTTTAATAAAAGCATTTCACATAAAAGCTCATATTATTATAGCTTAACAGGAAAATATCTAAAAATGAAAATTTTAATTGCAGGAATTACGATTTTAAAAAGTATAATTTTAATCTAAAAAAATATAATACAATGGCACTGTCAAGACTACACATTGAATTACCTCCCTTATATGTCATTGGTGTTATTACTTTTGCATCTAACAGAAAACATACATTTTTCCACACATATTGTAATTAGAAGCACTTTAAAATTACAGCTGATTGTGAAATAGGTTAAAATACATTATCTGACGAACATTTAAAGAGGAAGTGATTAATGTGGCTGTCTCAGACTGTACGGAGTAGCGACACAAGCTGCGATTCTCGCGGATACAAAGATAGTTGAGGCCCAATGAATTACAGGAGGGAACAAATAAGCAACAATTCTTCTAATATATATCAGTCAGACCGTTTCCAAAAACACTTAAATTATGATTATGATGATCAAAGAGTCATCATTTTCATTTAGGCCCAACTAGACATCATAAGAAGTATTTCCGTGAAAACGCCATGTCAATACGACCAGCCGTTCAGGAGGAGTTGCAATAAAAATATTTTTTAAGATGACGGCCATATTGGATGTCGAGGGACACCATTTTCCTTTAGGACCAAATAGATCCGTGTGTGTGTGTGTGTGTGTGTGTGTGTGTGTGTGTGTGTGTGTGTGTGTGCGTGTGTGTGTGTGTGTGTGTGAAGTTAAATGACAATCCTCTCATTAGTTTAGGAGGAGTAGGGATGAAAAGCTTATGTTAATGGACGGATGGACGCCAGAAAACAAACCATCTCATAAGCTCGTCTGATCTATTAGCAATAGAGCTAAAAACACTGGTTGAGCGAAGGTGATAATGGGGTGTGTTAAACTTTATTATGAGGGTGAACATTTAGCTCAGAAGTGATCGTCTGTAGCATCGTTCAATGTAAAAAGTTTCTTAAAACATAAAAATCTTCAAATGTGGCCACGTATGTGAAATTCAACGACAAATGTCGATACTTTTTGTTCCATATGTTAAAACTAGTTTCCTACAAATGTAAAAAAATGGTTCCAAGCGTTAAAAAAAAAATTTGATAAAGGAATTGAAGAAATACCAAGAAATGCTTTCATTAAAGAAAAATGATTGGTTTTAATGGATAATTTGTTGATTTAGGACGAACTCTGCTTTTACATTTGTCGAATGATCCTTTCGAGAACGAAGTAATTTTTCCACACCTGTAACCAACATGGTTACATTTGTGAGTACCTACATTTTACTAATACAGAAGTTATATTTTAAACATTTTTGTTGAATTTCCATAAAAACAAATTATTTTTCTATATACGGGAGACCTCAAACAATAAAGTACGGATTTTGTAGGAATTATTTTTTTTTAAATTAAATTTTTTTTTCTATTCACATATGTTAGATAATGGTATATTTACCTATTCACATTTGCAATAACATTTTGCTTTGTTTTGTTGGAACCTAGTTATGTGCTTTTTTTGTTACACTAAGTAACAGCATAAAAAAACGAATCGTTGATATATATATATATATGTGTGTGTGTGTGTGTGTGTGTGTGTGTGTGTGTGTGTGTGTGTGTGTGTGCGTGTGTGTGACTTATGCAGAAATAATTCTGATCAAGAGATATAATTTCAACTTTTGTTTCCTTTCTAATCTTCCGGTTCAACGAAAATCAGGGCGTGAAAGTCTTTTTTCATGGAAATGTTAACTAAGACGGTTTTAATTTTCTTTTCAACCATCATATTTAATTTTCTGTGGAAATAATGGTCTTCAAGTTTTCTGATTATCTCAACAACAAAAAAAGCAAAAAAACAAAATAAAATGTACATATTTATTAAACGGTTGCACTTAAATCTGGAAACTCGATTATTGAAACAATATTCATGAAACAGACCGACAAATAAACAGACAGTCGTAGATACATACCTGAGAAACAGGTTTTGTGTTGAAAATTGGTATTAGAACACGCCTGTGCAAATCCTCCTACTCCCCATATTCCATTTTCTGGCAAAATTTCACTCAAAAGGAAAGGACTATAATAACAATATAAGACGCACATGCCGGATGATGGTTCAAAGGTCAGAGACCAGCACTCATAGTCATTGTTCAGGAAGTTTGAGCATTCTATTTGGCAGTCAGCGAGTGATGGGACAGTTTTTAGGACTCGTTCCTTCATTTCGTAGAAAGAGGATTTGGGGCAAACATTCGGAATGTCATGATCGCTGTAATAACATGGACCTGAAATCAATGAAAATCTTTTGTTTTATTACCACAAACGACTTCTTCGTGCATGAAATAATAATATTCACAGTTTAAAACTTAAATCAATCTTTTCCTGGTCGCATTTTTAAAAATATATATTCAGAAACAGTCTGAGATTTACGTGGCTGTTTATCTTTCAGTTGTTTCTCCAAATTCGTTAGACCTTACACCTTTTTCATTTATGTGTAGGGATGTACTTTCTCGTGAAATCGAAATCTTATTGTAAATATTAAATGATCGTAGAAAGTAAAACCTTACCTGTGTGAACTGTCGGGGCCTTAATAGTACATATTGCCAATTTGAAACTGGAAAATTGAAGACTATGTCAAAAGAAAATACAAGATCTCATTCAGATGACACACAACATTTTGCTGGCGAATCATAAAACAGATTAGATTTTCTTACTCTTAGTGAACAAATATATGTATAAGTGAAGCATTTGAATTAATCAAGGAACCTTGCGACCTGGAAATGACTACTGAATCGATTACTGAATCGATCTCTGGATGACAGAGTAAAGCGTGAGTATAATCTTTCTCTACGAATCAGCGTCATCGATGAAATTATCCACATTCCCAAAATATTTCGTTAAAATCCACTGGAGCTTGAGTTTAGATAGAGCTTACATTACAGTGCTCACCTTGCTCCGATCCGTTTCGTTCCGTTACAATAACATACTAGGATAGAGCTACTGAGCCAGAATTATGTCTTTTCTCCTACTATTGATTTTATGCAACACTACTGTCATTACTACTATCATCACACATGTCACAATTTGCCCTGCCCCCCCCCCCCCCCATCATTAATGTTCGATAAAATTTATATTAGGAAAACAATTACTTTTTGCATAATATTTTACTTCTTCTGGTATGTCCTTGTATTCGATATATTCTTGTTCATAATTCTTTGGTTGTATGTTTTGGATAGCACTATGCGATAAATATTTTCAGCAACAAATTTTATTACTCTCGAATTAATGCCAAAATATTTCGCGGCCGCTGTCATTGATTTAAATTCTATTTCTTCATCCGTCTCCTGGTTAATTGACAATACAGGTATTGCTGGTTTAAAGTTCTTCGTGCCACCTTTTCCACGTATACAATTTTCTTTTTGTGTAACAGCTTCTAAATTATCAATAGAATTGTCATTTATTTTTCCATTTATATGATCGATCACAAGGTCTTTTGGAATTGTACCATGGAAACATTCATATATAAATCTATGTGACAAAAACCAACACGACTAGTATTAAATCACTGAACCTTGACCATTGGATATCCTAGATTGTTGGATGTTCCAATAATATTGCCCGTCCTAATATTTCTTACGAGTCCAGTACTTGATGCTTCGTAGTAATTGTACACATCATGGGATTTCCATATTATGTTATTTGACATTATTATATAATACCCATCGTTTCTAATTGATTATTTTTAGCATATGTATGATAGTATTAGTTTTATTCATTATTTTTTATAAACTTCAAATTCTCAAGTTTATTATTCTCCTCTTGCCGTCAATATGAACAACAGTGCCATGCTGAGAAAACCCATGAAAGCACTCCCAGACAAATACGTGTTGTAACATATTTACATATTCGGTACGAGGATCACATACCTCAATAAGTAAATATCCTTCTCTGTTAATAGTGCCATTCAATTTTTCTTTTTTACAATTTTGTATTTCTCCTTTGTCATTTGCACTGTAAAATATATGTGTTCCATGTCGCTGAAATTCCTCATCAAGAGCTAAATTATAAATGCTATTATCCATCAAATTTCCATTTTGGTGAGTAATTCGATTGCCTTCAGGTACATCCTCTTCATGCCATAAGGTCCAAACAACATTTAATGATATTCATCATCGTCTCTGTTCTTTACGCGTATTTTAAATCACGCTGATGTAAATTGACCTATTGTTTATTTCGTATCTAGATTCTTTACCACACCAAGCAATGTGGCACAATACATGTCATACCAAGGATGGACAAATAATCGTTCGAGATCTTTAACATGACGTAGAAGTGGTAGTCCACCTTCATCATCGACTTTTATTGATTCAACGATTGTAGCATCATCTTCGAATATCTTATTTTGTACTAACATTATATAATGTATCTTTTGTTCAATTGGTTGATTTTTGACAAGCTATTAGAGAAATAAAATGCCTAATTATATAGACAATGCAATCACTAATGACATTATCGAGAAGATCACTTTTGATTCCAAAGCAAATTGCAACTGCATTTGCGGGATTTGACAAGACCTGGAAAGTGGACAATCAAATTGCGTTAAAAGGATTTTCGCCAGATGATCTTTTTAGCATTATGCGACCGGTATTGCAGAATGAACTTCAGGTTCATGATGGAATAAAAACCTTAGTCCAATTTCATGTTATTTTGAGCAAGATCAATGTCTACGGATGATATTGATGAAGAACTTGCAGAGACGTATGTTAATTCGAGAATACAAAAAATATTAAAAGGATCAGATACTAAAAAAATTACAAATGAAATATTCCAATTTATCTGGAAAAAGATCGAAGAATATACTTCCTCTGGATACGGTTGGAAACTGGAAGCAATAAAAGCGGTACAATTTCATACGATGAAATACAATCCATTGAGAGGATCCTCATATATCGACTTGCCAGACAAACTAAAAAATACCAAATGTGTCATCAACGTCAAGAACAATGATAATCAATGCTTCAAAGGGCTGTATTGTCAGCGGTATTTCCAGTTGACAAAAATGTCAGCAGATTAACAAGCTATGGCGCTTTTGGTTACAAATTAATATTTCGATGGCATTAAATTTCCTGTCGAAGAACGTCAGATACCCAAATTTGAAAGACAAAATAATTTGAGTATTAACGTATTTGGACTAGATGAAAACAATAACGTGTATCCCAGGCTAATTAGTGAAACAGCTTCACAAAAGACGATAAATTTGTTGTTCTACAAGGATCACTATTGTTGGATAAAACATTTTAATGGCCTTGTTGGCGGTCAGTACAATAAGACACACCATAAAAAATACTTCTGCTACCGATGTTTACATGGATGCACGAAACCAGAAGTATTAGAAAGACATTTGGAGTACTGTAAAAATGTCCAGGGAATTACAATGCCAAACAAGGAAAATTCCGAACTAAAATTCCTAAACTTTAGACAGCAACTGCAATGTCCGTTTGTTATTTGTTCGGACTTCGAGTCAGTATTAAAAAATGTAGCTGTTGATGTAAAATGCGATCCTAACAAATCCTCAACAACTAAGGTACAGGAGCATATTCCATGTGGAGTTGCATACAAAGTAATTTGTTCTGTCGACAATCAGTATTCGAAACCAATAAAAATATACTGCGGAAAGGACCATGAGGAATGGCTAATAAAAAATCTATGCTTGAGGCTAACGATGCTTTCAGGATCATGAAAAATGTAAAACCAATGATCAAATTGACTGAAGAAGAAGAACTCGAATTTGCAAGTGCAATTAATTGTTCCATCACCGCCATATTACTGGAAAATATCGCGGTGCTGCGCATGACAATTGCAATTTACATTACAAATACCCAGAATTTGTTCCTGTTGTCTTTCATAATCTACGTGGGTATGACGGTCATATTATCACAAAGGTATTCGGTAAATTTGAGGGAAATAATAAAATTAAGTGTATTCCAAATAACTTCGAGAAGTATATGTCAATTTCTTTTGGCAAATTACGTTTCATCGACAGTGCGCAATTTATGGCAGCATCATTGGAGAATCTGGTCAAGGGATGTACAGTATTCAAAAATCTAGAAAAACATTTTGGTGAAAAATCTCATCTTCTGAAACAAAAAGGAATTTATCCATACAAATACATGACAAATGTTGATAAATTTGATGAAACACAATTACCAGACAAAGAATTTTTTATTCATCTCCAAATTTGGAAGGAATCACAGATGATGAATATGACTATGCGAAAAAAATATGGAATGAATTTGATTGTAAAACACTAGGAGATTATCATGATCTCTATTTGCTAACATATGTTCTGTTATTGTCTGATATATTTGAGCAATTTAGATCAACTTGTATGAAATATTATGGAGTGGATCCATGTTGGTATCTTTCATCGCCAGGATTGAGCTGGGAGGCTGCACTAAAGTTGAGTAAAATTAAATTGGAATTATTGACAGATCCATATATGTTCTACATCATTGAGCAAGGAATTCGAGGCGGAATATCCGTGATAACCAAGAAACATGACATTGCCAATAACAAGTACATGTCAAATTATGATCAGTCAAAGGAGGATAATTCGATTTTGTACTTGGATACAATTAATTTATATGATTGGGCTATGTCGCAATCGCTTCCATACAGTGGATTTCATTGGATATCTACAGACCAGTTTCTGAATGAGATCGATACAAATATACCAGAAAATATTGGATACTTTGCTGCAGTTGATCTCGAATACCCAGGACATCTTCATGAGCTGCATAACGATTATCCATTCTGTGCTGAATCGATGTTAATTGGAGATTATCGCCAGAACAAAAACAACTAAAAGAGGAATATAGAATTGGCGATAGCAAAGTTGAAAAATTAGTGCCAAATTTACGTGACAAAAAACGATACGTGATTCATACTGCAGCTTTGAAACAGGCAATTAATCATGGGCTAATATTGACTAATGTTCATCGCGTGTTAAAATTTAAACAGAAACAATGGCTAAAGGAATACATAGATTTTAACACAAATAAACGTGCTTGTGCAACAACGGAATTTGAAAAAGATTTCTTTAAGTTGATGAACAACAGCGTTTTTGGGAAGACCATGGAAAATATACGAAAAAGACTCGATATTGAAATTATCAACAACGTGGAGCAAAGAAATAAGGTCGTTGCAGATGATAGATTTGTTAGCATGAGAATATTTGATGAGAATTTGATCGCTGTTCAGAAAAGAAAAACGAATCTAAAATTAAATAAACCTGTGTACGTTGGTGCCGCGATATTAGATCTGTCTAATACACTCATGTATAATTTCTATTATGATTTTATCCAGGTTAATTTTCCACGTGCGGAATTATTGTTCACGGACACAGATAGCTTGCGCTATAGTTTTCCAGGTGAAAATGACATTTACCAGAAAATATACGATCATCGATCGCTAATGGATCTATCAGATTATCCAATTGATTCTGGATTCAAATGCAGTGACAATAAAAAAGCAATAGGCAAATTCAAAGATGAAACGAATTTCATTCCTATTGTCGAGTTTGTTGGTTTACGATCAAAGATGTATGGCATTAAACTAGATGCTGGTGCTGTCAAAAAACGAGCAAAAGGAATACAAAAGAATGTCGTTAATAAAGTAATTGGATTTGAGGATTATTTATCTGCGCTTGCAGGAGAAAGAAAGCACATTGAAATGACAACATTGCCACAATATCGAGACAAATATCGTCAATAAAGTTGGGCTTTGTAATTTTGATGATAAAAGATATTGCTCTGACGGAATTAATACATTTGCATATGGCTAAGATACTAACAAGGAACAACAACCAAATTATGATGAATTATTAAAGGAATTGGGTTTGTTGTCAATTTTATGTGAGATAAATAAATAATGGACAGGTTAATACGATTACTTTATGAGATTGAAGTAATTGTCAAGGACATAAACGAGACAAAAAAGAAAATCGATAATGAAGTCGATAAAATCGACGCGTTT
This sequence comes from Margaritifera margaritifera, assembly GCA_029931535.1. Taxonomy (NCBI): domain Eukaryota; kingdom Metazoa; phylum Mollusca; class Bivalvia; order Unionida; family Margaritiferidae; genus Margaritifera; species Margaritifera margaritifera. The sequence continues at coordinate 340,910 of JAQPZY010001281.1, read as the reverse complement.
GTTAAAAAAATGGAAAAAATTAACGATGGCACAAAAAGAGTAGCCAAAACTATAAAAAGTACGCTAATTACAAAAATTGTCACAACAACTTCTATAGATGATGATCTCCTAATATACAAATATTATGATAAGAAGGATGATTCCTAATATAAATTTTATCGAACATTAATGATGGCGGGGTGGGGGGAGTAGTATAATCGAATGTAAAGTTTATCGAACATTAATGATTGGGGGGGGAGGGGGGTCAAATTGTGACATGCATGATCACATGTGTGATGATAGTAGTAATGACAGTAGTGTTGCATAAAATCAGTAGTAGGAGAAAAGATATTATTCTGGCTCAGTAGCTCTATCCTAGTATGTGATTATAACGGAACGAAACGGATCGGAGCAAGGTGCGAGCGTTAGCGAGCACCGCAGCGTAGAGGAGTGAAGTGCAGTGAAAATCACATACTAGGATAGAGCTACAGTGCCAGAATCTGTCTTATCTCCTACTACTCGTACTCTCTCTCTCTCTCTCTCTCTCTCTCTCTCTCTCTCTCTCTCTATATATATATATATATATATATATATATATATATATATATATATATATATATACAACACAAAGACAAGGACAGACAGTCCCTATCTTGCTTCCCTTGGTTGAGTCATATCGGCAGATAATTTTCCCTTACAGAGAGTTGCTTTTACATTTGCATAAATTGAATCCAACGAGTATAGTAAGGAAGTTTATATCTGCGTAAGATTTCCCAACTGTGATTGATTTAAAAGTATATCTACAATTAGTAACTGGAATAGAACAATAAGAGGAGGGGAATCCCATGCAGATGTAAACTTCCGTTGATGAATTTGTTCAATGCATGACAGGATGTATCAAAATGTAGTATACTCGTTGGATTTAACTAAAAAATGTGGAGCCTTCATCGATGTTCTTTCTAAAATACAGCTAGCAGTTAAGATTTTTGTTATTTAAAGTATCATTTCCTGGTTTTCAGACAAAAATGTGAAAGTAAATCAACGTATGTTTACTTTAAAAGTTATTGATATATGATTCATCCAGACTATATTGAATATGAGGTCGGTGGCGAGTATGTATGTATGTATGTATGTATCTATGTATGTATGTATGTATGTATGTATGTATGTATGTATGTATGTATGTATGTATGTATGTATGTACGTACGTATGTACGTATGTACGTATGTATGTATGTATGTATGCATGTATGCATGTGTATATGTGCATTTGAAATAAATCATGTAGGATTTACGAGAAAAACTCACTTACTGGATATATCTTTCTCACAAACGATTCGAGGATCGGTATCTGAGCACGCTTTACTTTGCCATCCATACGAGGGTGGTGAAAAGAAGGAACCTCCGTCGAAAGTGTTGATCTGGACACACTGCCCGACAGTCACGTTCGGGTATCCTGTCTTCCACAAAAGAGATTCAGACTGTACCTGGGTCCCATCGGACCAAAACCAATTTGAACTTCCGCTCGGCAGCTCTGTCATACCCAACCAGAATCCAGTTGACCTAGGGTTGAAACAAGTTCCAAAGCATCATATACTGTGCTATTATTTTGTCATTTTTAGCTCTGCTGGCCCAAGACCAGAATAGCTTATGCGTTGGTCCTGAGTCCCTCGTCCGTCTGTCGTCCGTCGTCCGTTAGAAATTGTTTGTTATGGCAACTTCTCCTCAACTAATTGGAGGAAAGTCATGAAACTTGGTACATACTTTCATTTTTGAGATCTGGTTGATCAAAAATAAAAATGATTCTGATCTGATCAACATTTCTGTCACGGTGGCCAGATTGAAAATCTTGTTATCGCTATTCCTCCAGAACCAATGGTCATAACAACATATGGGGTTTTCAATAACAATCCTTCTTACTATATATAGTTGGCCTTAAATTAAAATTATTCTGATCTGACCTCCATTATAGATGCCACATCGGCCATCTTGAAATCTTGTTATCCTTACTGCTCCTAAACAGAAAATCGTATTGACATGGACTTTTCATGAAAACACTTCTTACGATATGTAGTTGGTAATAAGTGAAAATGATGCCGATCTGGACCCGGTTTAACTAAATTTCTTAAATTTTCTATCTCAAATTTAGATTTTTAAAATATCTTTCTTATTACTTATTTGGCAACTATGAATTTTGTGCAGAACATTAGACAGGCACCAGAGAGTACAATTCAGTAAAAATATCTTTAATTCACTTAAAAAAAGCCTTGTTCTTTGAGGAAATGATTTCTAAACTTTTCTTTCAAGAATAAAAGATTGCCAGGTGGATATATTTAAAAGTAAAAAGTAATTTTTCATCTCTTCTACTATCATTGCCTCTGAAAATAATAAAAATATTGTCCAATGTGTCATAAGCAAGATAGTATAAAGTCTCAATCTGAGATAAACTTTTGAGAAATTTAAACTAGGGCCTGACCGTCAACTTGGTTCCAATGGCAGCCATCTTGAAAATATTGTCATCGCTAACCTTCCTAATGGATGGTCATATTGACATGGGGTTTTCACTGAAACACTTGAAGCAATATGTAGTTAGCCCTAAATGAAAAAGATACCAACCTGATCTCGCTGAAACAAATTTTTGTTAATATGCAGTATGTTCCAGATGAAAATAATGGCCATTTGACCTATAACATGGTCACCTTGAAAAATTTGTTATCGCTACTCCTCGTGAACTAAGAGGCATATAGACGTCATGTTTTCACTAAAATACTTAATGCAATATAGAGTTGGTCCTAACAAAAGTTTTATCTATCTGACTGCCAGAATGGTTGCCAAGGTGATAATCTTTAAAATCACAACTACTCCTAAATGGATGGTCATATTGACATTGGGTTTTCAAAGCTGCAGGGAACATTTTGAAAATCTTGGTATCGCTACTCATTTTGAGCAGAAAATTTATTAACTTCAGGTTTTAGCAAAAACAATTATTGCAACATGTCGTTGGTCCTAGATGACAATGGTACAGATCTGACCACCAAACATGGGCACTATGCTGGCCATCTTAAAAAAATCTTGTTATTGCTACTGTACTGATTCTAACGAGCTTGTGGTGTCGTCATTGGAATTTCACTGAAAGATTTTTAACAACATGAAGTTGTTCCCCAAAAAATGATGGAGAACTGGCCTCCAATACATACTGAATACAAGCGAATTTTGTCCATACTTTGTATTTAGTTCCATTTCAATAAACAAGTTAATAGTCAGCACTCTGACATTAATTTCAAGATTAACGTTCGTGGCTCGGGTTTTCATGTGTAATGGCTTGTGCACATGATAATACAAATTATGAATGGATTTTTATCAAACATGTTTATTGGATTTATCTGATGACTATTTTAAATGAATGCCACGCAGCGGTCATAATGGCCTGAGCTTTTGAATTATAATGACTTGTGAATGCAACAACTCAAACAAATAGTAGTTACGGATTTTGACCAAACTTAGAATGTAGGATACCTTGACAAAATCTGAGATCAATTCAATGATCCATGACATTAGCTTCAAGGTTAAAGTTCATGACTGAGATGTTTGTACTGCAATCGGGATTTGAATATGTTAACCTTAAATATATAAGAAAATATTTTAACAGATTCGATAAGTTGGAGTTTCCCGAGAATGTCTCATGGATTAAATACTCAACAGTTAAAAAGACTAAAAGCGTGGAAGAAATGCACTTTGCGTAAATTCCTACCAATCCTTTCGATCTGTAGAGCATCAGTCCCTTTGAGGAACTCTTGTTCATATGTATGTATTGGCTACTCAATTACGGTATTTGTGCACATTCGGATAAGAAAGAGATTGTAAACGAGCTTGTGAACACGCCTACATACAACTCGTTTTACGCCAACTGTTGTTTTCTTGCCTTTTTAAAAGCCGATGTCCTGTTATAAAATGGAAGCTCGCACCCATTTCCTTCAGTTTGAGTTCGACCGTCATCGAAAAAAAAAAAACTTTGCGTGCGCTTGTCGTGATCAAACAGACTGGCTGTTAGAAGCTGGAAACTGACACAGTGATTAACAATTTAAGCTAAAAACCTTATTGACAACCTGGCAATCCTATGTGGCTGTAAAGGGAGGCTAATTAGCATACTATTTAGTACACAACGATATTGGGCAATATTGTTTTTTTTATTTACATCTTGTTTGATACTGTTAGGTAACTAAATTACACCAACTCGACAAATCATAATTCACATGTTGCTTATGGTAACTACCCTTTTCTAACGGCCGACCGGTTTTAAACTTCGGTCTTTAAGTAAATAAACCAGTGGCCGAGTTTTGCATAAAGCAACCAACACATCACTTGTTGAACTGTGTACGGATCGAACCAAAAGTACTGTTTGGAAACTGAGTTTTTCCGTTGTCTTCATTATGAATTAGGATATATTTTGTTATTATTCCAAGAAAACACGTCGCAGGTCCGACTTATGCTTATAGTAAATTATGTGTGCAATTAAAGGATGATAATCTTGTATTTGAAGTGATTAGAACGTTAATGGTAGTTGTACTGTCGAACTTTGTAGAACCGGTAAAAATATGATTTACGTCCTAAAATACAAAATAATAAATACAAGATTCTTATCCCATCCGGAACTTTTATGGGCAATTTTGTAAACTAATTATTGTAAATATAATTAAATCTTGAAGGGATAAATATAATTATTTCGATTGCTGTACAGTTTCTTCACTACAGGATAACTAAGAGAGAGAGAGAGGGGGGGGGGAGGGGTTATTACAAGTAAAAAGGCATGTATACAAATTCATCTATTTAAATCTGATATCTTTACTGATGACAAAAGTGCCTGTCAGCAGTATTACTTACGTGCTTATGCTATTCTTGCTGACGTATTGCTTAAGGGCATCGCGTTTGGACTTATTTTTCATGGTAAAAAGTCTATAACCGTTCTCTTGACAGAGATTCTCCGCAGACTCCCTACTACCAGCTGTTGCACTAAACATCTTGATGTCTTGAATCACGGTCGTTATTTCTGGGTTTCCACCTGAAAAAAATACAACTTAAATCAGCTTTATTTTAAATGAAAGCGTTTGTCTTGAAGACTTTTATCTACGATCAGAAACTATCATGACTTTTAATTATTTGTCAATATATGAAATATCTGTCTTCGTTTTGGATGTTTTGCAACAGAGCCGTGCTCTTTTTTTTTAAGGGAGTCTCTGTGGTTAGATTGTCGGACTTGCAACCAGAAGGGTGAGGGTTCACATCCTGCCCTGACCAGGCCAAGTCGGCAGCTGTAGTGATGATGCTTTACTCGAATTGCTTCGGCACAATATAACCTCAGATATGTTGAAGTGCCGTTTAACAAAAAACAAACAAACAAACTTCTTTGTACGTTTTCCCTTAAGATTTCAAGACTGCACGAATCTGACACTTGTCCGGAGAAAAACAATACATTTTCAGAGAAACAAAAGTGTTAAGCAAGCGTGTATGCACCAAAAACCATATGCTGGAAAAACTTAGCACGGATTGCCCACGCCAGTTAAAACTTGAAAGCATAAATAACAAAGACAAGTTTGTTTTTGTTTTTTTTTTAAAAAAAGGAAGTGAGTGGGAGGTGGTGGTGGTGGTGGTGGGAGATTTAGAGAAACGCTTTCATCTTGAAACAGTTAATCTAAAGATTTCAGTGTCGTCTTTCAAACAAGGATGAGGAACAGAAAGTAATAAGCAGCAAAACAAAGCAGCTTCTATGCGAATGTTGCTTGCGATAAATGCGAAATCTGTGCAACATTTAACGTGTTAGTATCTGTGCATGAATCATTTGATTGCGAAAAAGGAGACGAACCTTGTGTCAATTATCATGAAAATTAAAACTTGTCCTTAAATGTGCTTTCTGTATAGATTTTCCTTTATAGGAGAGCATACAAAACCCATGTCATTTAAACACTTTTACCATCATTGTCTTTATCGCTGAATATGTCAAATTATGTTCGAAATTTTTAAATTGATTATACGCTTTTTTTCAATGAGGATTTTGTGATTTAGAGTGGGTTACGTGTGAATTTGTATTTTAATAAAAAGTATATGCTTAGAAAGAGTAGCTGTAGATAAGTTTAAAATAAATGTATATTATATTTAATGACAAAATTGCCATATTCCCTATCAAGCTTATTCTGTACTATGTAAGAAAATTGAACATAACAAAAAAAGTGTAAAGTAAAACTTTCCTTTTTGACATTTCATTAACGCAATGACAAAGAGGAATACTAGAATTTCATGTTTCAAATAAAATGTGACCAGCTTGGCTAAGACGTTCTTGCTGAGGAAACTTTAAAATAACCATATAAGTATGGCCTGCATCAAATACGTTAACAAGCATGAAAACAGACTTCGGTGGATGAATGAAAATTACATCGTAAAAAGTTTGGCCAAAATTCGATTGACCATTCATAAATTATAATAAAAAAGAATTTCATTCTTTTAAGATTATATTGGCCTTGCAACGAATCTTCAGGCCAAGAGATCTTTAAATGTGTCTGAGAAAAGTTTAAAAACATTAACATCCGATTTCTGTTAAAGAAATATCATTAGCAAAACGTATATAAATAACCTTTAAATCCTCCTTAACAATTTGTCATCGCTCTAAGTTTATAAGTGTATTCAATTTCATATGTAAACTTAAAATTTGTATAGTGCAAGTGAATTATTAACGTATCTAATGCAGGTCATAACATTTAAAAAGTTGTATTTATCTGTTCTTTGAATACAGACATTGAAAGAATAAGTTTTCATAAATTCTGAACTTATGCTTTTATTTTCCAATTAGTGTTGGAGGTGGAAAAAAGGCATATACTATTTTCAAAGGTGACCCAGAAAACATCCAGATGCAGAGGCTCAATACCATTCAAAGTGTTTGCCTGGATGTAGAGACATATCTGACAGCTACGAATGTGAATTCTTTAATCAAAGTAGTATCTGATGTGTCCGCCATCTGTATGTATCAGAAAACATTGTTCAATTAAGAATATATATTGCGCAATAGCTCTTGGACACTCCAAACCATTTAATTCCTCCATCACTTTTGTGTAATTGTATAATATTTGTGCTGTTGGTTTGTACTCCCGTTTGGTCTCTTTCGAACTTCTTGGGAATCTAGCGCCTATCAAAAGCCGATACCGTCTGTCTGTCTGTCTGTCTGTTGGTCTGTCTGTCTGTCTGTCGGTCGGTCTCTCTCTCTCTCTCTCATATATATATATATATATATATATATATATATATATATATATATATATATATATATATATATATATATATCCTTCTACCAGTTGTGTGTGTATGTGTGTAAATAAACTCCTTTAGCCAAGATTAAGACAATAGAGCATGGTCCTACTTTCATTTAGAAGAAGAAGAAAACAGCTTCTAGGGAAAAATGTATGCCTCTTTCGTAGATCTCGTGCTTCAAAAGATCGAGGTACTTGCATATAAATTAAGTAACTCTGAGTATTTATTTTTGTCTCTCAGAGTTACAGCGTTAACTTACATCATTCAACATATTTGACGGGACTTATGTGAGCTGATCTGCTTTATCACTAGTGCAATGCAGATCACAGTATTTAACATTTTTTATAAAGACGAAGACTACTATCTAATTTATTGCAATGATTACGTATAATTAAGTCTATTTGGTTAAGCTCCTAATCGAAGTATTTGACGACGTTTAGACGTATACCATGTTGTTCTTAGAATTGAGTGGACAATTTCCACCTCAACGATTCACGTCAGTTACTCTGTGTTACTATCTAAACATAACTCGGCTTCAATAATAATATTTATGGGACCTGTAGAATTGAGACACTAAGTCCAAAGATGCGAGGGACAAAAAAAATTGTCTCATTTAGTGGATATTGATTGATTTAAATACTCAGTTGTAGGGAGTAGATATTGAAAAGTATTTCTACCATAAGAAACATATCGATTTAAAAATAATACAAGCCAGATGACGTACATCAGCATTCAGAACTTAACTAGTCACTTGCAAGCAATAAGGCAGCAAACATTACAACTGAAATGATTCTTACAATAGGCGTAAAAACCCCTAACGTGCAAAATAACACGTAACAAAATTAAATGACAATGTAAACACTTACAGGACACAAATAAAGTATACTTACATGTTGTTGGGGTTTTTTTTGTTGTTGTTGTTTGTTTGCTTTTTTTTGTTGTTATTGTTGTTTGTTGGGGTTTTTTTTTCTTCATAATTCGCATTTAAGAAAATGTTAATCATAGATGGGAAGCAGACCCTCTTTTTTCTCCACTAATAGTGGATAAACTATCTAATGAGCCATTTGCTACCAGCGACACTCGATTGCACAAATATGGCACACGACGGCTACTTCTAAGTTATGTATATAACCATGAAATAACTTTTTGAGAAAGGTATTATACTTACAAATCAGTGTTGGGATATAAAGAATCACAAGAACGTCTTGGAGGAAATCCTACAAAAGAAGGCAGTAGAAGCTATGGATACTTGAAAACATACATACATACATACATACATACATACATACATACATACATACATACATACATACATACATACATACATACATACATACACACATATGTACCAACATACATACATTACTAATGGAGAATGCTAGATATAGTCTGTATGTATTCTAAGACACGGAGGTTTGCAATTGCTGTCTTTAATTCAACTGTTTTAATCTTTGGAAAGTTAAACGCAATGAAGAATATACCTTTCTAATTGGAAACACAAATATTGACCAATCTACTTCTGTTACACATCTTGGTATCTTACGTTCAAGTAGTATGCGTTCAACAAAGAGAACTGAAGAAACGTGTATGAAGGGATATTATCTTTTTCACTATGATATAATCTGGGGCGAGACTACAGGGCCTCAACTCAATAACTTCATCTAGGTTGAACAAGAAAGTTGTTCTAACTTGTACATTATATGGATGTGAATTACGAAATGAACTGACAAAAACTAAAGTTGATAGTCTAAACAAGCTACACCATCTTGTAGCTAAACAGATAAAGGGGTTTCCTATGCAAACACGATCTGGTATGTATGAAACTATGAGTAGGTTAATCCAACTATGTTTGGGTTAATCAAACTTCAATGTAGAGATAGACAGAAGGAAGCCACTCTCTCTCTCTCTCTCTCTCTCTCTCTCTCTCTCTCTCTCTCTCTCTCTCTCTCTCTCTCTCTCTCTCTCTCTCTGCCAAAGCACAATTTTCTTAGGAGGCTCCACTCGCTAAGTACTTGAGATGGTCGCATTATGTGTGGTATTATTGTGGACTTTGTGAGTATGCTTCGACGCTATAACTTAAAAGGAATATTAAAAAATTACATATTAAATATGTTTTTGCTACATAAATCGTTATGGCGCAATTTAGTGAATAATAAATTAGTCGATATCGAAAATGCAGTTCTTAACAAAAAATTTCGTGATTCGGATTACTATCGATTTAGAAAATTACTCTGTACAATTGAGTCTGCCTTGCTTTAGAATTCTTACAAAAATAACTTGTCAGATAAATTGTCAGACTATATAGCTAGATTATGTGTTAAGGTCCCTGAAACCAAATGAAAAGCAAATGAATGTATGTCCCTTGTGCGAATTAATTTATCATAATTTAATCGCACGAGTTGTAACTGTATGTCCTGCTACTCTCATTTTTCGGGATATATACATGGAGTAGGTAATACCTAATTGTCTCCCTACATTAAGCATTGATATGGACAGTTGTGAAACAGAAGGCATTTTATACATACTTAGTTAAACTGGCAAAAAGACACAGTTTCATGAAAGTAAATTGAAGTAGTTTGCATCTTTTGATCGAAGTCAGCATTTTGTTGCTATCAACGAAAATTTGTGTTGATTTGATTTGTATACTTGATTGTCTGTGTAATTCAATTTCTAACCATGTGAACATAATTGCAAAGTGTTTGTTATACAAAGTAATGTTGAAATTGATATTCTGCATATCGCAAAATGTTAATTGACTTGGTCATCTGCATTCATTGATATATTAATACCGTAATAAATGACATTGGAAAGACAAATACTAACCAAATAAATTTTGTATTCATTGGTGTGCATACTGAAAAGAATTGTATAATTTGTTTATTTTATTGATGTTTTAGTGTGGTATGTAAGCGTGGATATAAGTGTGGATGTGTGTGGGCGATTTTGTGTATATATTTGTGCGTGTGTGTGTGTGTGTGTGTCTTGCTACAAATCTTTTATAACTTATATTTACGTTATATTTATATTTGACTCTTAACATGTATACCTCCTTAAGGAGGTAATAAAGAAAATGATGATTATATCACCACAGTTAATATGATAAATTTAGCCATAATATTTAAAATTAACTAAATTATAATAAATATAATAAGCAATCTGTACTACGTCTTATTGCAGTTTAAACATAACCAATCTTACTGGATATACTTTGATGACCTTTATTTATTCAAATAGTAATAATCCATGACACAGGTACAGAGTCTGAATATGAATTATCTAGACTCATATTATGATTCATGTTTCACCGTCAGCGTTAAGTAGGGTTAATATAAAACTAATAATATACTGACTCTACCCGTTAGCTTTAACTCTGATGATAAATATTTTTGAACAAACTCCACGGATTTTAATTCTAAAGTAAAATTCGAATATATCTTCTGAAACTAAATATATGTTTCTTTAGAAAATTTAGTAATATTTAAGAAATAGATACCATTTTACAAGTTGATAAGATCTAAAAGAATTTTATGAACAAAATATTTGTTGAATTTTAAAAGCAATCTGAATCTTAGCACAGTGTAAATTGACATTGTAAAAATAAATAAAAGACCAATGAGTTTGCTTACCATCATACCGTAAGTAGTTCTTTGCTCGAATCGCTTTATGGAATAAATGGACGACCTGTATCTATACAGACACTAGCGGCCTGTGTTTCAGAAGGTGTTACTTTAAGGATCAATATTGCTAACAAAGCTTTTTTGTCCGGTTTAGTCTGTCAGAGGTTCGATCTCGAATCACATAACTGACCTTGTAACAGCAACAATCTTCTATATATCGACTTTTATTTGCGTTCCTACCTTTCCAACGAGTCGATCTTCTAGGCATAGACTTTGTACACCGAAAAAGAAGTAATGAAAGAGGAAGAACAAAGAAAATAACCTTTCCATTTAACCGCACAATGCCATCATTCGGATCATCTCTGCGCTTTCTGGCTCCCGAAAGATACAATATGTTGGAATAAAAATAAAAAAAGAATAAGATTTATACCTCAGAGTTGTTGTATACTTAGGTTTATGCAAGGATATTTCTTAAATGTGTGACCGGATGCTTTAAACTAGTCACTAGAAAACTTTATATTATTTCAGCCTTAAAGTTAAGCTTTCGTGTCACTGCTCATCTACCGGAACAATGATGATAATTGCTAATATTGGCCTACATACTGCAATCTGACAAATAGAGATATAACACTTTTAAATGAACTGTTCCCATTTAATTTGGGGAAAATTCAAATTCACGTATTTTCGCAGTTGTATTATTGCTGTTTTCTGATTTTCCTCAAGTACTTTTCGCAGAGGAGCGCTTTCCTTTTACCCACACAAGCATTATTTTACATTTTGTATATGCAACCAAAGTTCTCGGGTTCAAATTTGTTTACTATGGTAAAGGTTGTGACGAAGGGAATGTAAAAGGACACTGACTCCATCAAGGTCCTACTTCCAACACTGTATACATTTCTTTAATAGTAAGAAAGTCTATCGAAACCAAAATTAAAAATGGCGACATGACAAAGCATTCTAGTGTACTGAATTGTGAACGATTATAGTGAGCGCCTCAGCTTACGGAGAAAAAAATGTAAAAAAAAATATATAATGTTCAAACTAATTTTGTTCCAGTAAATACAACTATGGGAACATTCACTGGTCAAATTCCCGCTAAAAATCGGATATAAGGAGTGAAAAAACTAGGTCATATGTGTAGAAAATGAATATTCCATTTGTTCCAAAGTTGACCTCTGTACCTCAATGGGTATTGAAGCTATGCCAGTTTCCAGTCACCGTCTTCTTTGATCTGAGAGATTCCAGCAAGAAAAAGACGGGAAATTTCCTTGCAAGGCCCCTAGCAACGTTATCAGCGGAATTGGATCAATCGATACAGTCAATAAGAGGTTTTTGATAAGCAAGACTTATTCAATTGAGAGAGAGAGAGAGAGAGAGGAAAGGCATAGGATGCCGGTAATATATGGACGGTACCAGCTTCCCACCCCACCTGCCAAACCCTGGATTTAACTTTGAAATTGAACTGAGACATGCAATATACAACACAATGACTGTCGGTGTTGGAATGAATCAGTGTGAATGGGTTTCATAAACTGAAAACTAGATGCGGTGTCCCATAATCTACAACTGACATTGAAGTCAGCGCCTTTTGTTGGAAAAACATTTTAATTGCCACTTTAATCTTGGTTTGGAAATTCAAGTTGGCTCAAATTCGATGATCGATTTCTAATTTAAAAAGTGTCATAAAGAGAGGAAATAACTTTATATGTATGTTTGCATATATATATATATATATATATATATATATATATATATATATAAATCAACTTCCTGTTCGACTGCGTTTATGATGAAAGTGTCTGTATTTCATTTTTAATTCTTCGTATGGTTCAATAATACAGACACAATGGGTTTAATTTCTGATTTGTTATCAGAGATAACGGGGCTTGAAATTCGGTGCATTCAACCCATTTGTCTATTTTCTTTTGATGCATTAATGTATTAGTAATACGGGTCTTTGCAGATAGCTACTCTTCAGTTTTATAAAACAAAGAAAGACTATTCAGGTAACAGAAGGTAGGACCGAAGTATATACATCATGTCGTGCTGAAACGCAATATACAATTAAACTTTAGCTACAATTAGAAAACGTTACTTTGCTGTAATGAGTTTAAAATTTTAATCCCTGTTTATTTAAAATAATCTACAATTTCGTCAAAGCAAAATGTCATGAATATATATATATATATATATATATATATATATATATATATATATATATATGCATACATATAAACATATCTGTTAAAATGTTTGGTCTATTTATCCATTACAAATACGGGAGATAAAGGACATTTTACAACAAAATAAATACGGCACTCGCTTCATTCGTTTGTCTCCAAATTACAAAGCTTTCATGAAAAGGAATGTCAAATAACATCACAGTCAATAATATGGACAAATATCATCTTGTCCTACCTTATGCGCGCATTGAAAAAAAGCCTGTTGACTGCATGGTAGTATTGAATTTTCTCTCTTACTTCCAATTTCCTATCGATAATTGATTTGGATTTCGAGCTTATTGTACTTTAACGACAAGGTACTTTTGATATATTTTTCTTTTGTCAAGACTCTGAAAAGCTTGAATAATTGATACAGAGGCAAAATAGAGAGTTTACATGATTTTCTTTTACGTATCGGATGGCCCAGTTAACGACTAGCACAATAGATAAAAATGTATTAGATATGCCAAAATATCTTGAGTGACTATTCGGAAAAAATTCAATAAAAATTTATATTATATTTGATCCATATTTTTCTTTAACCAAGAAGTGTCAAATAAAAAGGCAAGGATTAATTGACGTTTCCCTAAGAAGTAAACAATCACCATATATTATAACGTTATTACAAGCGCCCATCTTCAAAAGAGTTGACTCAGATATGTCGTCACATAATACGCCATAAGACCAGGCCAGGTCTACCAATCTCGTTCGACTTCTTATATGTATGTATGTATGTATGTATCTATGTATGTATGTATGTATGTATGTATGTATGTATGTATGTATGTATGTATGTATGTATGTATGTATACACACATTTTGGAGTATTGCAATATTGCACTCCAAACAGGAGTCGAATCCGTATTGTGAGTTTCAGCAGTTCTCGTCAAACTTTTCCTACCTGCTCAGCGATGCACTCGTTCACACAAAAGGATGGAATGAAGTTGAAGGCATGAGCTCCAAATAAACAGAAACCCAATTCCTAGGGAAGCAGAAATTAACACTCAGTTATATATACCTCCGTCTGGATTTTTATTTAGGAATGCATAGTATATGCATCAATTTTAATTGAAGATAGAGCGATAGATTCCAGAACCATTCGCACCGTAGGAGTGTAGTATATTTCATCTGGCCGTCACGATTCATGAACCTAGGCAGAAACCGAAGTTTTAGGTATACAATCTCAAGGAATAAAAGAGTACAAAAAGGCAAAAACTACAAGGTTTCACAAAAATGTATAGAATTGTCTCACAAAAACATTCCATATATAAGTCTGTCTGTCTGTCTGTGTATATATATATATATATATATATATATATATATATATATATATATATATATATATATATATATATATATATATATATGTGTGTATATATAAACACATCACACACAGAGGCCGGAAGTATGTAAATGCAAATATGCTATCAAATCCGAATTTTATTTTTAAGATTTTAAAGTTATAGTAAGATTTTCACCTTCAATTTGGCAAGTGCAAAACAATTTAAGTTACTTTTTTGTTTATTTGTCAACTAAATGCGACCATATTTGTTGATTATTATATAAAATTGAAACCTAAGTTATGTGATTCGATATCTATCCTTGTACCTCTAATAGATTGGGGAACAGTTTTATACTAGTTGAGAAAGATGAATACGACTGAAAACCAAAGGCAAGCAATAATTCTTGTTCATGAATATGAATAGTATAGAAAATTCAGATAGCTGTATATAAAATAAGGTTAAAGGACATTCTTTTTTTTAAATAAGGACATTCCATTGCATATGCTTTATGGCAAGCAGAACAGTTATATACGTAATAGGGCTAAAGGTCATTTTTCTTGTCCGAACAAGAAAATTCCTCTGCATATGATATACGATTGATAGTAATAGAACATTTAGATTGCTGTATGTTATAAAGTTAAAGCTCAGTTTTACTGTCTTTATCATACAAAAGCAAGTTATTTTTTTTTTTTAAATTCAGAACATATGGAAAAAGGATTACACTGACGAATTAGAAAGTTGCTTAGATGGGAGGGTTCGCATAAGATAAAAGAAGAAGGATGAAGCTCGCCATAGAAGAAATGGCTGAAATAAAATAAAAACTGTGTGTGGGAACAGGCCAACACATGGAGATACATATAGTGTCTTTTCTTCTTGTTAGTTTTCTACACACACAATATTGGTCTCTTTTTTTCCTGGCCATCCAATACATGTGCAAAATAATTAAATATATATTAAAATAATTAAAGTTAAATAAAATCTAAATAATTAAAAATATATTGAAATTGTTCTTTTTTAAATCAATCAAAATGAAGATTTTTGCAATCGATGATCCAATACCAAAAAAGTTAGAAAAATTACAGACACCTTTGCTACGTTTCAACTAGAAAAGAAATTAGCCGTATAAGCATACTTTCACTAGAATCATAACTAAAAGTCTTAGAGATTCAATTTAATTAAATGTAAATGAATATAGATTTTATGGTGGTAACAATCAAGATTTGTGAAAATATTTTAATGACTTTGAACCATATTTAAAGAAGATCATCAGTAAAAAAATCGACAATTTGGCTCTATGACAGTTCAGTTGGAATTATATATCAGACTTAAGAAGCGACCATCACATGGGTGGAGAATATGGTTGAGCATAAAAATAAAATATTTTACCGTAGAACTAAATCTATGAATATATCAAACATAGGCGGGATGTATAATTGCGTAAAACGCTTATCTGACATTTTACAGACAACTTTTAGAGCGAAAATAACCGAAAGTTCAAGATGGGTGCTTGATAGGATTCAAAATTTTATATTGCACATAGATAGTAATTAAGCACTCAGAGGAAGCTCATACATAGATTTGCCCGAAAGGATTAAGAACAAAGAGGCTTGTATAAACCTGGATACTAAATATGTAAGGTGTTTTATTTATGCTCTGGAATCTGTGAAATACACCAAAACATCATGTAGATTGACCATAAAAAAACGATATAGATAGATGCAGTCATTTGCTAAATTGATATCCAGTAAAGACTTCAGATGTAAAAATAAAAAGAAAGAAAATTATTTGATATATCCGTAAATATGTGTGAAATGTTGGTGGGGGAGACAACGGTTTGGAGAGAAACTACATCAATCCACTGAAATAAAGAGAAAAATACACGCTGACGTGATATTTATTTTGCAGTATGGTGAAAAAAAAATAAAACAAAAGTATTTCAAAACACTTGAAAAACTATTAGAACAGAAAATACTATGTTAAAATGTAGACAACTCGATCTGCTCCAAATATTATTTATTGTGATTTCGAAAGTATCAGTCCGACTGAGTGTCCCGGAGGTGTGCATACGGTAAACAGACACACAGTGTTATGTACAGTACAGAGAATAGGGCATAGAATGACTGTCAGCCATGATCGTTCTATGCCCGAATACCGGATGTACAATCATGGACAATCAAAATATTCAAACACATTTCGTCAGGTTTTTGTCCTTATACCTCAAATCATTCCACGAGGGATATAACCCGATAGTTTACAGATGTACAAATGCTGTATTAATGTATTTTACTATGCGCTAAGTAAAATAGTAAAATTAGTGTATGGAGAAGAAAGACTGAAAACATTCACAGTGGAAGATGAAAGACATTTTAACTCTACAAATACATGCCATATTCGAGAAAAAGTAAGAGCGTGCAATGCACAACACAAAAGGTGCGTCGTCACAATCACTTAACAGGTAAATATACAGGTCCCGCACATAAATATTAAATATCCACAACACGTCATATTCTTCGTTCATAATTTTTCATGTTATGAAAACCATCTGTTCATCAAGACACTTGTAAAACAAAGATTCCAATGAAGATTTAAAAATCATACCGAACAACAACGAGAAATACATATAATTTAGCAAGAATTTCATAGTTGATAGGTTCCTGGTATGAGAAAAGAAATAAGAATCACAATGACAGAGAGATTTGTTGACAGCCCCAGATACATGAGTTAATCTAAACAACAGCTGGTTAAAAATTTAGATGTTTAATAACTGAGAGAGACTGAAGCGTTTAATAGGCATGACAACACTGGTGTTTTATATGAATTTGCATGTACGAAAATATATGGATAGTTTGGGAACGTTTGATGAAATAACTATCTCTCCAAAAGACAGGCTGTATTCCTCTCTCAACAACTCAGATATATCCGAAAACGATTACCAGTATGTCCAGGATGTCACGACACGTTTCAACCTGTGACATTGTTGAGGAATTTAGAATGTCTGTATTAAAAATGACGATCTAGACGCTTCTCACTGTTATATTTCCCTAGGACTAGCTAGTGATATTATCGGGTGTAAAACTGTAACGTTTGACAGAGTATGACATGTTCTTGATGATTGAGAGTGGAATAAAATGTGGAATTAATATGATACCGCATAGATATGCTGAAACAAATCACGTGAAACTACTCGGACAATGAGGGTCAAAAGAAAATGAACGAATACATGACTGTAAAATAATTAGATGGGCAACTGATAAACAAATTAGATGGGTAGAAGTAAATCTGTTTTAATTACCAGATGACTATTATACCGATTGCATTTTTAGAAGTGTATTTGGAGATTTCATTACACTTCCGTGACTATTTCAAGTCCAGAGAATTTATTTCCAGATGAAAATGATTTATCATCGATGCAATGAGGCTGAGTGATGATTACAATGATACAAAACCAAGTGTACCAAAACTATTATGTACATTTTAAAAAAAAAAAGTCAAATACGTTATTCATAACATAAACATAAAAGCATTATATACAAATAGGTTTAAAACGAACAAAATACAAAGAGCTGTGGTTTTTGAAAACAGCTATGTCTTAAGTCTTGCATTGAACTAAACACAAGTTTGAAACAAAAGCAAAAAATTATTTCGAGAAAGATTTTATCAAATTGATGAATAACAGTGTATTAGGTAAGCAGATGGAAAGTCTCAGGAAAAGAAGAACAATAAAAATAGGTAGAGATGAAAATTTCCTTAAATATTAGAACAATCTATCCTTTGCAAAGAAAACAATATTTGACGATGAATTAATGTTAGTCAGTCTTAAAACAAAGAAATGAAACTAACCCAACCAATTTACGGTGGATTTATACGAAGTTTACTAAAATAAAAAAACAAATACCGTAATAGAATGAGACTACACATGACTGATACTGATTCTTTATGTTTTAATGTTGAGACAGAAAACTTTTACAGTGACATAAAGGATGACATCAAGTTCTTTGACACTAATGAGTATCCCAATGATAACGTACTTGCCACAAACACATTAATAAGAAAGTTCCTGGACTTTTCAAGGATGAGTTAAACGGCCTTCCAATTAGAGAGCGTTGTGTCTTAAGGTCAAACTTTTATTCATTCGCGTCTGATAACAAAGTTTGTAAAGTATTCAAAATACGCGATGTACCGAAATTGCTATTCAGTAACAAGGAAAATTATCAAGAGATGAATTTAGTCAGATCATACAATAACGATGCAAAATGCAAGTAAGTAGCATTGTCTATGCATGATGGTGACGTGTTTGGGTTTTTGGTTGATAATGTAAATACATTAACTTACGGACATGCCAACACTCTGTAGTCAAAGAGATACTCAAGTCTCAATAATTTCATCTTCTTTTGTTCCGTTTCAAAGCATCTACACTTTCTCATTTCATCAAGTCCTAAGTCACGTGGTTTTCTTCGAACAGTTTCCATTGCATTTTTGTCCTTGCTGTAAAAGACAACCCAAAACGCGTATTTTGTCTGAAATCTTTGATTACATAGTAGTAGTTTTGCACAATCAACAATACTTATGTTTCAAAATGTCTACCACTATAAGCTAGTTTGTTTAGGTTAGTTGCTTTCCTGTTTTCTACATCGTCAAGCTTGTCACACTGATCAATCATAAATAAAGCATTTGGACCTTGGTACACATTAGCTCTAACCACTTATCACCTTTTCATCCTTGCATGAAAACAAGTCGTGTTAAATATAAACGTTAGACATGTAATAACCATATAAACGAACAAGTCTCTGCATTCAGTCTCTATCAGATTTAGTGCAAAGATGGTCTTGTCACAATTAGTCACTGCACAGATTATGATGTTATTAGGCACTTTCGAAAACAGCTGCGTGGACACCTTTTGAACTCATTCCGGGAGAATGTTGTATTCACTGTTATGTTGATGATTTTCTTTCTCGTAATGTGGTCATAATAGAGGGCAATGTCATTTCATTATCTATCATTAACTGATTGCGCAACTCATTCCAAAGTAATCGTATCGCACTGTAGACAAACATTTTCCAGTTCATAATCTTCATCACCATCTTCTACCACTTCCGAGGCTTTGGCAAGTGTTATGCAGAGTCTGAGCTTCTCGTGAATAGCACAAGGAGACAAATATTTTGCGCATTACCTGTCTCTGATCGCAACTGCCTCTATTATCATTCGCACCAGCATTCTACCTAAATTGTTAGCATCTCCTTTTACATTCGTATCAAACGACGCAAAGAAACCGCCCGGTACAATCAATATATTTGAGCTATGCTCTGGAATTGCTATCTGTCAAATTTGTTCAGGTTTAATGATGTTTGGTGTGCATGTGATACAATGATGTGTTGAGATATTGAACTTTTTAAGGTAACCTTTCCAACTTGTGAGGAGTTATGTATTTACCGTATGTTAACATCTTGACTATTTATATGTTACAAAAACACTTAAGTTGCTTGCATTTTTTGGTAACATGTAAAGATGTGAACGTACGGTAAATACAGGAAATAATGCAATGGAAACTGTGTTTGAGGAATACATATATAGTCAAACACCCATCACAAACGCAAAAAATATGCACCCGTATTTTACTTGATCATTAAAAGGTTGGATAAGCTTATAGAACATAAACATGATCGAGGATGTTTAAGTAAGGAGCCACCATGCTTGATTTTTTTTATTCGTGTAGTCAAGTGCCTTATCTCTGTTTTTATTAAACAATCTGTTTCTGTTTTCATGCGATTTTATTAGAATCTGTTCAATGGATGTTACTTTATTGTCAACCTGTTCTCTCTATGTTTTTATGTCTTTCCAATAGTTATCCGGCGCAAAATGACTATTAATCGAGTAGGTAAATTTAATACGATCACATAAATTTGTGATACGATAATCATTTTTGGTTGAATTTATTGTTATTTGTTTAACTTGGCGTAACATCTTTCTCCTTTGCTTTTGGCTCAATATTTAAAGGTAAAAAAAAGCCACATAGATCTCTTAAACAGATTGTAATCTCTGACATTTATTTAGTGGTGTCAGCTGTGCCGTGCTTCGCACGTGTGCAAAGCACAGCTACAAGGTTTTTCCCCACATGGACAACACCATTATACGTTATATGTTATATACTTAACTTGGAAAATATACATTACAAATAATACCATAAAAATCTATTACTTTTCCATCTTTATGTTTAATTACTTGTAATAGAAATTGCCATTGTATCAAATAAAGTCACCAAGAAAACAATTTGAAAGGAACAAGACTCTAGGAAAGTATAATAGTTCCATTAGAACTTATGTTGAACTGATGTTTTAAACCATGCCGACTTTAAATAAATCTTATCTTAGTTAGCATTGAGATAAATGTATACATTTGTAGGTTTCAAATACCCACAATATGCATCAGATTCAGTAAATGCATGCAGTGTTCTCTGAGTACTGAGTCCTAACAATTTATCATTGTAGTTGCTGATAAAAACCACGTAAGTGTAATTAGGAGTGATTTTAACTTTTTATTTGTGTTTCAGACATTCAACATCTATTATCTGGTTTCATTCTAGTCGTTCATGTAATATAAGATATTGCTTTAAAATTTATCAGAAATATTTTGGTCACCAGCAACAAATCTATTCTCTGTTGAAACTGATAGTTTGCTATTTCTGTTATCAATTGGATTGTTGAGATATTTTTTTTTCTCCGTAAGTCCGTCGATTATAATATAACTTTCAATTTGTAGAGAAAAAAATAATAAATCCTATACTTAAAGTTTTCTGTTCAGTTTGCATCCTTTTAATGAAGCTTCTCTAATTTATCTTTTACTTCTATTTCTTCCTTTCTTCAAAAACGTTTGTTTCAATGTGTCTGTGTCTAAATTTGTTGGAGTTAAAGTAACGAACTTTTCTCTTTGCTCCTGTTTTTCCTTTTCGCGTCTTTCTTAATTTCCTTGTATCTTTTACATTCATTAATGATTAAAATAAACTCTTCATGTTTGATTTTATTATCTTCTGGATGACTTTTGTAGCAAATGTCATGCCGCATTGCCGTGGCATCTACTTCGTGATAGGGTTGTTGACCAGGAAGCGGTTGATTATTTGCATCAAGTTGTTTATCCATAGGATTCCACGGACCAGTATACTTATGTCCTGGCAGAGTGCAGCCGCCTTTAGGTTGTGGCCTTGGAAAGTTTTCCAATGAGCGAATGAAGATCAAAAGCGCCGCCATATATTTACGACGCTTACAAACAGAACAGTGTCAAATAATTGTATTGCCTTGAATACAAATATTGTCATCGCAGGCATCCATATATAACGAGCAAACATAAAATTATGCATCAAGTACGACAGTAAGTTGTTTGCTGCAGGCATCAGGACAACCTCAAGAAGTTGTCTTAACATGCCTGGAGTTTCTTTGCTGCAAACGGCGCACATTGATTTTATAACAGAACGTCCGTGTTTAGTTTGAGATGAAGTTTCTTCAAGACTGTCAGTATTCTTTCTGCATGATAAGCACCATAAAGCTGTCATTATATCTGGGATTTATATAAAACTCGCCGCAGTGTTCTGTTAATTAAGCTTACTTAAAAACTAAGTTACCATTGTCTAGGGTTTGTAACGCGTTAAATTCCAGTAAGATATTCAATGCGGAGCTTCCTTGGCATCGTGATCTGATAAAATAAATACAATAAAGACCACAAGCTGAACTGTTCCATATGCCGAATTTGTGTTGAGTTATAAATACAACTTCGCCACGCACCAGAAATTTTATGTTTTAATGTTGTCGCACGGTGGCACACCAAACGAATCAAAATATTCTGTGGCACTACTATCTGGCCTGTTGATAACGGCAATCCAATGTGTTTCACAGCCATTAAAATAATTTTCGATATTTACAACCCAGCATTCATTGCTTTTTAATTTATTTATTTTATTTTATTTTTTGCATCCTAGCTTTGGATAAAAAAAAAAAAAAAACGCCGCGAAATGATTTTATGTCTTTAAGCGCTTTCTGAATGTCAAAATTGCTTAGCGGCGCTGTGTTCCAGGGTATTGCAATCCTTTCCCTCTTTTTTTTTTCTTCCAATGCCACGTCTAAAAAGCTTGCCAAGAAGTCCAGGCAACAGCGCTCCTGCACTATCAACAGAGGTAGAAGTGGTAAGATTCCGCCTTGTGTTTTAAGTTGTGCTGCAGACAAATCAAGTACAACACCTTTTCCTGCTGCACTTTGTTTTTTCACTTTGTCATGTCGGCGTTTTAATAGCTTCAAATTGTCGCTGCCAGAAGATAATTGTTTTGCTGATAGTCTTATTAACAATGGGCAACCTCTGAAAGCCGCCAGCGCAGTTTCCTTACGCTGAGTTGCAGAGAGAGATAGACTAACATCCTGATACGTCATTTCTATGTAGAGCATTTAGACAAAACATTCTGTAGCTGATGTCTGCGTATCAGTCTTCTGCCGCTTGTTGCCTTTTCCGTAACAGCAGATATTGCTCCAGAGGCCGCTTCTATTCTTAACAAACCAAGAATTGGTAATGTTTTTTTGCGCCGCGACGCTGCAAGAAGTGGTAAAATTGCAGGTAAAGCGCCAGCCATGCAAGATATTTGTTTGCAATATAACTGTAGGGTTAATCCAGTATTGGAACGTTTTGCTGCGTTAAAATCTGCGTTTTTTGTTTGTTTTTTTTTTTTTTGTTTGTTTGGTTAGCGCGAGAACATGTTGTCCCTGATGTAGTTGGCTGCTTCCAAGTCTAATGGACACGACAGCGTGTTTTTTATGCTGCTGCGATGGCGTCAAAACAACTTTGCCTGTGGTGTAGCTCATTATAACAATTGTCTTACACAATAACTGTCATCTTGCCACTAAGAGCATCAAGTGTGAGAAATCTGTCAGAAGTAATTACAGCATAAACATGATGCTTTGCGGCTACAGCAGGTTGGAGGAGTCCACTTGACTTCAACATCGGCCAAGGAGTCTTTTGTGCGCTGTAGGTGTTTAGAAACATCAAAGTGATAAATTGTGTACAGGTTTGCAAAGTCCTCCAGAGATGTTTGACTTCCCGTGTCGACATCCTGGTAGTTTTGTATAGCTTCCTAAAGCATAAAGTACGCTCGCGAATAATTTCTACTAAGAGGCGTAAAATTACAGTCAAGTTCACGCTCAGGATATTGTCTACTATTGACTCTGACAACAATCCGAGTCAATCCAAAGTTGTCAAATACCATCTTAGACAATAGTTTTTGGCAGTACTAGTCATTACAATTTCAGCTTCTTTTGTTGGTGCAAGTTCTGGGTCAATTATTTTTGACAAGCTCCAGTGTAACAGTCGGCTGTAGCATAACAGGTTGCTGTAGCGATGGCGTCCCCTTAATCTTGTCTGCGGTCTTTTGCCCAACTGATGTTCCTACTGTTGAAGAGTCACTTTTTTCCAGCATCAAAGGCAAGTGGAGCAACTTGTTTGACTATGCCAGACGCTGCCTTAGAAGCCTTTGAAAACCGTGTTGAAAAAATCATCCTATGATCTTTTTGCGTTTAATTCGTATTAGCTTCATTTATACAACCAGGTTACATAATTTTAGCTACCTCTCGCAAGTGCAGATAAGATGTTACTCGCTCATTATTAAAGTTGATGTTGCTTCCAGATTGGTCCGTTATTGACATTGCGATTTCTGGTGTGCTGTAGACATTGTTGATGGGATAATAAATTAGCGACGACGGTTGTATTGTCATCAATGATCTTGGTAGCGTGTTTGGGCTGAAGCTATAAATGACGTGGCTATGACCTCCTAGCGCGTCAAATGATCCTTCTCCTATGGAACAATTTATGAGTAAGCTGTTTACGTTGCTAATGTTTACGGGAAAGTCTCTATCGTAAACACCATTTTTTTGTAGAATACGCGAAATGAAACCTAATATGTTTCTTAAGCGGTTTTCGATTGTAGAGTTAACTCGGTAGCCGCCCTTAAGCGTCAATTGTGTTTAAAGCGCGTAGAATAGTTTGGCTCGATTATTATGTTAAATTGTCGAGTATTTCTATGATTTCATTGTCAACTTCCACACCAACGTTGCCCGTTTGTTTACTGGCAGCTAGCGACTTTAGACGTGTGACAAGCTCGGCTGAATTTTGTAGTAATTTATTCCTTTGCCTGTTGTTGCCTTTTTTTTCCTTCTTGTGTTGTCTTCGGTTGAGATGTTGCTGGCTCCTGTGGTACAGAAGATGAAGGTGTTTAATGACCCCATTTAGACTCTCAGGTATGGATGATTTTGTTTGCTGCGATGGTGCTATAGGTGGAGACGGCACTGCCTGCTGAGGGAATGTCATTCGTTGTGAATCTTTTACTGTTGCTTGTGGGGGCGGTGGAGGTCGAAACGACGCTACCTGTTGAGGCAATATTATTTGTGGTGAAGGTTCCATTGTTGTTTGTAGCGGTGATGATCTTTTTTCACCCTATGAACGTCAGGTGGCTCATCTTTCCATGACATATAGGCGTAAATGTTATCACCAACATGACTGGTTCACCACCCGCGTGTACTATGATCTGCCTTTTTCTTTTCAAGATTGCATGCAGTGTTTCCCAAAATAGCACGTATGTGTTTTGTTCTTTCTAAAATAGGTTCGATATTAGATTTGTCCTTTGCCCTTCTTCCCCATCTTTTGTTGAATTTGGCTATTTCATTTCTTGCCTTTTTCATCTGTTCAAAGGTGCGTGTATCTAGCAGATACGCTCTTCTAGCTGTAGTCGTCTAGCAGGTGATCAGCGTTTTCTTTCATCTCCTCAAATATCTTAAGTCTTTCTTCGACCATAGTTTGCAACCCAGAAGCAGCGGAATTTAAGCCATGAGTAAGTTCGCCCATCATTGCTTGTTGCGCTGCTTGGCCTTCAATCAACTTTGCTTGTTGTTCTTTTAAAGTCCTGATGATTTCATCTTGCTTAGTATCATGCGCTGTAGCGGTATATTCTGTCTGTGCAGTAACTGGCTTAAATAGTTTTTGTGCCACGTCGCGGTGAAATATCTTTTCTTCTTTTGCTGCTAGAACACGACCACGCAATTGTTTCTGCTGCTCTCCGTACTTTCGCATAATTTCAGCATTATATTTTGCTCTTTTACTCGTACAAATGGCATGATATACAATGTATTTGCATAAAATTATAAGATCTGACTATTGCTGCTGTTAAGTCGGAATCTAGCCATACATTAATCTGACAAATAAAATAATTCGTCAAAGCCACGACGATACATTTCAAGAACGTGTTATGCATCTCTGTCATAAAATCATGTTTGCTGCAGCCAGTGGCCTCATGATAACATTCCTTAAATTTAGCAGCGTCTATGCCACGACATTGATCTCGCGCAAAAGAATCTATGTCGCGATTGTCCAGACATGAAAATAGTACAAAATAACCTGTATTGCGGCGAATGTATTTTCGCACGTCGTAGTAAGATTGTGTCAAGTAGAAAGAATTGCAGTTTATGTTTCGTGGCAGAGAAAAGTATTTTTTGATTTTGTTCATCTTGTCGCGGTCAATTTTGATGTCATCAAATACAATGACAGAATCCTTGTCGCCATCAAGTTTTTCTACAGTCGTTATTTCTTCTGGCTTTATCTTGTTGTGATTAGCAACAGCAGAGCTGCTAACAGCCTCCTCAAAACGACTAAGTGTTCTGTATTTATATTGACTCGGATTGAGCGTCGAAATGACTACCAGGTCATAATTAAGCCCATTGTTAAGCAGCATATTCAAAAGCAAAGTGGTTTTGCCGCGACTGGTCGAAGCAACGATCATGTAATGGTAATCTGGAAACAAAAAGTGAAGTCTCGACTTTTGATATTTTCTGAATCAAAGTTGATGATGCGCATGTTTTATTCAGCAGAGTATATTATAATGAGTCATTATACAGCTTTTGGTACAGTTATTGGCGGTGCTGGATCGAGCACAACACCAGCAATTTCTGATGCAGAACTCAACAAGCGCTTGCTAATAACTGGTGATACTATGTCTGGACCGCTAAACATGTCTTCGCAAAAGATTACAAATGTGGCTACACGATAAGATAACGTAGATGGGCTAATAAACAGTATACAGATATGTATGCACATGCTAGGGCGTTGTTAACAGATGCCAATACAAACTTTCTTCGAGGGCGCTTACTTTCTGTAGGACAAAACTTGGCATTGGTAATCCATGGCAATAAAATGTTAGTGTCAGCGCCATATGTTTCCCGCTAGCTGGTGGAACTATGACTGACGACATCCACATGTATTCTAAACAATTACAAACTTAGCCACGGCAGAAACTGAGAAGATGCGGCCACCAAAAAGTATGCAGATACAAAACTAACGCGCCAGCTACAATAAACAGATATATTGGAATAACTGCGGATCTGCCAGTGGGTAAATCCCTTTGTTTTGTTTTTGGTTAGCAGACAAAGCGGATTTGTGTTCAAAGATCATCTGAGGTATCTTATAGTCCAATAATTGTCCAAGCGCCAGGTTTTAGAATTACCAACAATATAAACTCAGTTATATTTGAAGTTACTGGCGCTGGCATCAATCCGACTTTTGCTCAGATAAAAAATGTCGGCGTACCAGCTGATGATGCAGATGCGACAACTAAACTGTATGTGGATTCCAAGGAAATAAAAAATACGATCGGGCATATCCCACCGCTGTCATCCAATTCTGATAATCGCAACGGATTTGTAGCCTCTGCATCATCGGAATATTCAGCAGCCTTTAGAGCGCATCTGGCTTTTGATGACCACATATCTACTGCGTCAAATAGCGAATGGGCTACGGCAGGCGTTTATAATAATTTTTGTATCATAATAGATTGTCTTGTGGCGGTTGTTATTTGACGCTTTCAACTTAGAGATAGATCAGTTGGAACTGAATACATCAACAATTGGCGTCTAGAAGCGTCCAATGACAATGCTAACTGGACCACGCTTTAAACAAGTACGGATACATTATGGTCAGCTCAGGCTACGTTTGACATTGCAAGCCCTGGTACGACAAAATATCGTCACTACAGATTGTATTGCATTTCTGCGATGCCAACCAATCCCGGTCTGACTTATATTCAGTGTTTTACGCTAGATGATCTTATGTAAACAACATAATAAGATGTTAGAAGTCGTAAGAATTGCACGCGAATTTAATACGCTGTTGTTTGAAGAAAAACACGAGGGCATGGTTTTTAATGACGCGAGAACTAAAACGTAGTATGACAAAATTGATGAAAACAAACAACTGTATAAAAGTGTTTGGCTGATACAGAAGACGTAAAAGTATATGATCGCGTGTTCAATCTTTTTCGGTAACTCATATGAGAGCATCATAGTTGCGGGACGAGCTAGACAAATATGGCAAACTAAAAGGATTCTGCAATAACGATGAAACATACGAGTGCTCTTTAAAAACATACTAAACTAGCTGAGTATGGATAAAACGCAAAAATCTTAGCGAAAAAGAAACAAAAGATGACGATAAGGACTACGTATGCATGTACGATCAAATCTCGAGAAAAAAAAACTTTATAAAACAGGAAAGACTTCATGAAAAAATCGACTAAGAGCTTGGTTTGGATTATGATGACGTAGAGACGATTCTGGCATTGCCTAATAAAAAAAAAAAAAGGCGAAAAATCCGCAGCCACAACCTAAACCATAGCCTTCACAACCGCAACCAGAGCAGCCAGAGCCACGACTACCATAAGATGATATTCCAGATTCAAGAAGATCTTAAAAAGACTGTTGAGGCGTACTATCATATTATCAATTACAGTACATCACAGAACATGACCATGATGCAAATTTGCTCTCTTCAGCTTGGGATTACATTCAATCTCTTAATCCTTATAATTACAACATAGACATGCTGCAATCTACATACTTTAAAGGACAACTTTATAGATTTACCAGAAGCCAACACAGAAATAAAAATGCATTTAAACAACACGCTATTCCTCCTGGAATGAATGAAATAAAAGCAACCGTAACAGACTTGTACAAAATAATACTGGACAAAATTACTCCGCCGCTGCCAGAATTTGATGATGTAAAAAAACTTTAGCTGAAAGCATGCTACAACGTTTTTAGGTATTCACAAAAATGGCGCAGAATGACTTTTCCTTTAGAAGAAATTTACTATACTAGAAAAAAGGATGGATTTAATGTTAACTCTCTTTTCGTTTCAAAAATACCTAGCGGCTACTTTAATGAACCTGAGCTTACAAAAGAGCAGATAAAAGAACCTGGACCTCATCCAGAAATGTATATTAGTATTCATCCCTGAACTGTTCAAGAGGTCAATCCGACGCTTTACTAACAAATATTAAACAAGCTTGCTGCGGGATATCCACATGATGAACCTTTTGTTCAAGAAGAATAAATGCAGCCAGGGCACTAAAAAATATTTGGCTAACGTTATTATATACGGCGAAAGATATTATAGACTTCAATTACATTAGCAGTCATCTGGAAAAACAACAGCACGAAGGACTTATCGCGTATTACTACAGTTATCACAAACGGGCCTATTGTTTTAAGCGGTCTTATCGATATTACAAACGTCAATTGTTTTTTCTGTCTGAAGTTCCATTGACATTAAGCGCTGCAGGTGCTGTTAGCACTGGTGTCTTTTTAAATCCATTTTTGTTGATTATTTATGGCATTGGAAGTGCAGCACAAGCCGCTTTCAGAAAACTGGAGACTGGAATTCAGAACAAAAAAGCGATGTGCAAATACGCTTACATCACGTAGACAACAGTTCTGAATCAAATCAAAACCTGCTTACGAGGCGCTGCGTTTAACATGGCTGATTTAGTTATAGAATTCCGGATCGTAGATAACATTGTGGTAGATTTAAGTCCAACATGTCTTAGTAAGTATGAAAAAATGTATGCAAATAAATATCAGAGGGTAAAAAATATCAGATGGCAGAAAATATCAGAGGGCAACAACAACAACAACAACAACAACAACAACAAAAATTGGACGCCTGTGTTGGCACGTCTTAAAGTTTAATTAAATTGAACAACTGCATATCGTGTTCTTCATCCAAAAATATCGGAGGTCGCTTTAACTCGATGGCTATTTTAGCGTAACAATTAAAATGCTCTTTATATTTTTCTGCTAGTTTCCATGTGATGTCAAGATCATCTCTCACAAATCCATATGCAGAGCTGACTGACATCTTGCGCCTAGGATCATAAAAATTAGATTCAGGTGGAAAATAATCATCACCTTGTTCGTACGCAGCTATTACATTTACATTAAGCATGTCATCATAAATCTGTCAACATTAAACTAAGCGCCATTGAACCTGGTTTTGACAAAGTTTTGACAAATTCTTTGCAAAAGATGTTTTTTTGCTAAGTTTGTTGTATTCTTCTCCTAGTATGGGTCTGGATATTTTGAATTATATGGCAATATATACGTAAAAGTTTAAATGTTCTGGATTTTCTTTTGATATTTGGTAAATCATCTTCAGGACGTCCTTGACAAATTTTAGGTGCCATTTAATGTTTTGATTTCTAAAGTCATTCATTTGACATCTTCCATGTTACAACCTGGTGGAAATTGTACTGTGGCTTCATCAGCGATCTCATAGGCAGCCATTATTCGTCTTGAGTCAAAGTCACACATTATACTATTTGTTTTGTCTCTAATTCATGTAGAATCTGTTGGAGTTTTGATATGGCGCTCTTGACTGTTTTTTCTGTATCCAGGTTCGCGGGCAATATAGTTGTAGGTAATTTTGAATATTTTTGCAAAAGCCCAGTCTCAGACCGGGTGCTAGCCCTGCTACATATTTTAATTCCTCAGCCGATAAGGAACATATCGGAATCGGTACCACTTGCAGCCGATCGCTAGTGTGAACGGCTTTGGAGGCGGGTTCATCCATAACCTTTTTCAACTTCCTGCGACCGTTATGCCGTACCATCTAACTGTTTCAGGGTCCAGGGTTGGACACCAGCCCGATTATCACGAGAGAGTGGCCTACCCCGTGAGACATCAGACCTTTCCACAGCTATCTATACATGACTGACTGAATTTGAATTATAGACGTGTGCGACGAATCTCGTCATGTACGTCTGTATCTATACATAGAATGCAAGTTATATATAAATCAGTACTATACTAAGTTTCTATGTTTAAGCAAATTTGCATACTTGTGTAACAAAAACTAAATGCAGTCAAGGGAATTAACTCGTGTGCGCCCTATTTCCACCGAGACGGTGTGCGTTAGTAATATGTATAAACACCTTTCTCGTAAACATAATTATGATTTTTCAGGTGAAATTTGAGCCGTTTTTACGCAAACCGGGAAAATGATTAGGAAACAATAACTATTACATAGCCTGCTGTAAAACTTAAGCTTTTATATAACCATAGCTTTTTATATGTTGGTACAAACAGGTGTGCCTTAATGAAGTGCTTGTAGAATCAGCATAGGAACTGGACCCATAAAAGTGAAATCTAACGGATATCTCTCGGTATATATTACCAAAAACATAAACTAAATCTATTTCATCAGATGCAAATACATGAATCTCTGATGGTACAATAATTTCATTTTGAAAGCCCCACGTGCCAAATATAAATTGATTTCAAATCTGGATCGTAACATCTTTCTTTGCTAAATAACTGTTTTGCTTGTGCATTAACTGTGAGAAAATCTTTATCTTTGGTATGAATTGTTTCTAATTTGATATGGGTAGCAAATATTAAATGAGCGCTGATATCGATATAAAGTAGGACAGTAAATTCTACCCGACCATTGCTGGAGACGATGATTATGAAAGAAGCTTCGAATCTGATCTAAGAAAACCGTAAACAAATATTATATTTGTTTTTACTTGATACTGTTTTTGGTTGTTTTGAATTGATATACCGGTATAATATTACCGGTATTATATTAACGTTAGAACTTTATTCAAAGACCGCCCACCCTAATTAATCTTTTCTCTGCAAAAAGAAAACAGATTTTAAGGAGTTTTCGAGCAATCAAGCTCATCTTCAGCTTGATGTCAGGTGTAATTTTGCAGACCAAACTCGACAATTATTGGACAAAAAGCAAGAACATTAAAAATGTGATTAAAAGTTTCAAATAATAGTCAGGAATTTATTTTTACATACTGAGGTAAATCCCTCGAATATTTTGTTATACCTTTTTTTGTCTTTGAACGTGTCAATAAATTTAATGCCGATCGATAGACAAAATAACGTTCTATAAAATGATGTGCACGTGCAGCACACCGGACACCTGCAGATATATGCGTGTGACGCAACATCGGTGAATGACAGTGACGTAAAAATGTCGAAGAATAAAAACAATTCTGCTACTGAACAATAAGCATACTGTAAATTCCGGGCGCTCTTAGGTTACTCTCTAACTGATATCAAGGCCGAGTTAGATGAAGTTTACGGATGTAAATCTCTTTCATACCCTACAAATTTGAGCTGATTTCATCGTTTTAAAGATGGTCGCGAATCCTTGGAAGATGACATACGTTCTGTCTGTGATTGGTGAGTGGAAAGTTGCTGCTGTAAAGGGAGCAATTGAAAAAGATGCTCGATAGACAGTGGAAGATATTTCTATTATCGTCAGCTGTTGTTATTATATTGAAGGATCATTTGAAGCTCAGAAATGTTTGTGCAAGATGGGTCCCGTATTTGTTGACGGCTGATCAAAAACAGACTCGGGTTGAAAAGAGTGACCAGAGGCGTTTGAATAAGATTGTCACATGTGATGAAACATGGATTTACTTTTCTGATCCCAGTTCAAGAGAAAATAAATAAAGTCTAGATCCGAGAAAACGAGTTGCGACCACAATTCGCTCGACGTAGTCGGACTTGTCAAAAGAGTTCTATACGCATTATTTTTCGATATAAAAGACCTTATCGTCCAGGTACCCATGCCTGACTCTGCTGGTGTCACTCGACGTTTGTATGCCTCGAAAGTGTTGCTGAAAGTTGTGGAACACTACCGAACCACCCGTTAGCGCACCGGTATCCGAGGTCGATCTACTCCACAGCATAACTCCACCGTCTTGACAGACTTCCTGAAGGATCACGGCATCCAAACTTTGCCACATCCTCCATACAACCCTGATTTAGCTCCAAGTGATTTTTGGCTGAATTCCGTTATCAAAGATTCGATGAAGAACAGGCGATTTGAAAGCCGCCATGTGATCGGAAGTGCAGTTTTCCAGTGTGTGAACAACATAACAAAAAGTAAATACAAAACGACATTTAATAATTGGATAATCCGACGGAGAAAGTGTGTAGAGGTACATGGGGAGTACTTTGAGGGGATGCACTGACTTAATGTTCACTAATAAAGAGCTTTATTGTACAGCTCAATAATATTAAAAACTTTTTCAATACCCATCGCATGGCGATGTTAAAGACGCCATTCTGGGCGTTCAAAAAGCGGAAATCTCAGTTTTAATTCTGTCGCCACAGATTAAATACAAGAGAAAAATTCAAACCTGCGATACAAATCAACGAATAATTACCATTGGACTATGTAACCTGGGTGGGTGTCATGTATGTAGCTTTGTTCAAAGCCATCTTTAATGTTAAGTCAAAATGCGGGCAACATGAAGTGAAAGGCCATACTGAAAAGAAATGAAACAAATGTCTAAAAGACAAAAGAACTAGTTCCTGGTCAGTTTGAAAGCCTATTCAAATTGGACACAGTTCCGGATAGTCTCAGGAAATACCACATGACCATATTGTGTCGAGGCAACGATAAAAGCTGAAAAATCTGGAGAAAGGTATCTTGGTGAGCATTAATATAACCAGCTTCTGGAAGTTAGATACACGCGTCAATACTTACACGTTCACAGACATGGAAGAAAAATTATTAGCTGGAAAGAGAGCGGAGCTTAATATAGACCCTGGATATGTTATTTTCCTGTCTCCTGTCAGTATGTAGGCAAACTTAGGTGAAGTTCTCAAGTTTTAAGTTGCAGGATATTCCACACCCAAGCCCCTACCCCCCCCCCCCCAAACGGTTGGTTTTTTGTGATACTAAATGATGTGTTAAGAAGCGTGTTAAGTTACAGGATCCTTCAGATGCCACAGTTGAACTGAATAGAATTGTTGATTGACAAGTTGGCAAAGCCACATTTAAAACTCCTAATGACCCTTTGGTTAAGACATTTTATGACCTAGAACTGTTGCGGAAACATATTCTAGGTCTTTTCTCGGGCTCCCATGGTGTTAATTCTGGGACAATAACATCCCGTTCACCCCAGTAAACTAAGACGTTATGAATTTATTACCTCATAAATTTTATAACCTATTTGTTGAAAGAATGCTACTTAAGAATTTCTTAGCTGTCATTGTTGCCTATGTCCACGATAGTTTACAGGTTTGGTTTTGTGGTTTTGTTGGGTTTAAAGCCACTTTGTAGCACATGATAGGCCATACATGACGGTCAGAACCGGTGTAGGAAGAACCCTAAAAGACCCCGTGAAGAACCACCGACCCACGGGAAGCTACTGGCAAGCTTTATCACATACCCACGTTGGTCGAGCAGAGACTCAAACTCACGCGGACAGAGGTGAGACATGTGAGTGATCTGTAAAGGCGAGCGCCTATGACCACTCGGCTACCCGGGGCCATGATAGTTTGCAGACAGCACGCTAGTTGTAGCAGTTACGTCCCTTGAGCAAAAGAATCCTGCCGAACGATTAATTCAAATCTAGCCTTCTTTGGAGCACAATGAAAAAATTGTTCGATGGATTTGCAATTTCTTGGTCAATTCTTGTTTCATAAATATCCGAGGTGGTCCGAATACAGCTATCGGGATACCATTCGAGGTATAATCCGTATGATTGACCTGTGAGTTGCGAAAGAGATATTTACATCGTCTGCTATTTTTTTTTACCCTGTTGTGCATTGTCAGTCGTTATTTAACTTAAGACACATGATCTAGTTATGACCTTGCTGGAGTTCTGACACCCCGCTATACTATTTTGTAACAGAAATAATGGACTTTATATCTAGATAATTCACCAATCATATTCCAAGAATGTTGTTTATCAGGTAATAATTAGATATATACATGCACTAACAAACCGACTAATGCCAACATAAATAAATAACATATTCAGCTAGGAGAGGAAGAACATGTCCAGCTGTTTTCAAAATGACAGCTTGTTGCACTGCCAATATACTGCTGCTTTTTTTGGCTGAATAAGGAAAATAATTACCAATACTTATTAAGCCTTTTGTTAACTTTGTCAATATACGATTCATCTATGCCTTTCCGAATTTGCTTGTAAATAAATGGAAGATAGCGAAGACAAATTTAAAGAAGAATTAAAGATTGAAAAATCACTCAGAGACAATGTGTCCCAGAGGCACAATCACCAGAGAAAAGAACTTCACAAAAGCCAAACTATCCACGTAGAGCTGAACTAAGCAGGCAAGTTGCAAAAGAATTTAAAAGGGCAAAGTTTAACATGTTTGAAGAGAGAACAAGAAAATACTAAAATGTCACAAGATGCTACAAGCAAGCTATGTGAACGAAAACATACAAGTTCATAAAGCTCAAACAAAATATAACTGCTATTATCTTGATATGAACTCTGCTTACCGCACAACGTTATACTGCTCTCACAGTTGCATATAACATGCTTTGGAAGAAATTGTTTAAGATTTCAAAGGATTAGACATCAAATATGGATATTGGAGAAACTGTAAACTTAATTATTTAATTTTTTCTTGGTCGGTTAACAACCGAATACCTGATAGCACGTTAATTATTAATGTAAAAAAAGTGTTATTACTGTAGAAAGAAAGGAAAATCAAAAGTATATTTCTAAAGCGACGCTCTACAGATAATACGTGCTTCTGAGAGAGTGACAGATGTAAGATGAAGTTGTTTGCATTTGCAACATGCACAATGGAGAGAATGTTGGCATACCTCTATGCTACTTTCATGTACTGTGGCTGAAATTTCTTTACATATTGTACTTGTGGAAATTGAGCATGATATAGCACATAGCAGACAAAAAAAATTTCAATTTGTATACGTCATATGTTTGTCGCATAGATATAAATCTTTGTTCAGTAAACATGCCCTCTATTTGCACTCTCTTCAAAACTTCCAGCTTGTAAACAACTGAATCATGTAAAATCACTTGCCTGATTTTAAATATATCCTCGGTAGAGTTAGCAAAGTAGTCCTTTTCAATACTTCTTTTTTTTTTAAAAATCCTTACTGTTTCTCTGAATATGTTGGTCCATACTTCTGATCTGTTTTCTTCCTTACTTGCTTCAACCTAGGTCATGTCTATTGATTGGTGATGTCTGTTATTATATCTCTCTATTAAGCGAGCTAAAAACGCCTACTTATGTTCTGGTTTCATTTTGAGTTAATTGATTTTTCATTCAACCCTGTAACATCGTTTTAAACCTTTCCACAACAAATGCTTTTTGTCTAAGTAAGTTGAAAAGAATGTAATGTTTTCTTTTTCTATCAAACACTTGGTTCTTTTGTTGTAATACTCTTTTCCTCCATTAATCAGTATCTGTTCAGTTGTTCGCTCTCTTAAGATTTCTCTAAAAGCTGCATTGTCTATGTCATCTCCCTTTAATGTTTTCACTTTTTCACTCCATTTCTATTTTGAAACGACATCTATTACTGTTAAGATGTATTTGTATCCATCATTGTATTTTTATATGCACGTCAGCAATGTTTGCCTGCCACTGGTTATCCACGTAACTAACATAGACCCTTCTTTGAGGAGATCTTTGTCTCCCTTGCTTCTGTAATATGTAAGTAGATTGTTCACTTAACCATTCGTTTAATTCAGCGTATTTTCTTTTCTTTTTGGTCGGTTCAATTTGTTTCTTCAAACGATTGATATTTGTGTAAGCAACTTGACTTTCTAGAGCGTAGTAAAGGTGTCTTACATAATATCCTTTGTCCGTCATTTAAAACGATAAAGAACAAACATCCAGAAAATATGTTATACTGGGTGAATTTTCTTTAGATGTTATCAACAACTATGCAGGACCAATTTCGAAATTCTATATCTGACTCTGCAACAACTACTTCATATACTGAAGTGTTGTTTTAAATTGAACTTTGTCCTCTATAAATTCAATATTTTTCCTAAATCATTGTAAAGTGTCCTCGTAAAATTTACAAGATCTTTAAATTGTACTGCAAATTTAGTCGAATACAAATTTGTGCATTTGCCAGCATCAAATACGTAATTTATTCCTTCTTCGTACTGCACTTCTTAAACATTTTGCTTTTTCAATGTTATCAACATTTAAAGTAATCTGTACATCGGCATATTTCGAAAGCATTTGAGTATATCATTTTTATATTTGAAATAAACATTTCTCTTCTCGTGAATGTTATTCTTCAACACAACTAGCTTTAATCGCACTTTTGTCCCCTCTAAACTTTTAAATAAATAGGCATTGTTTTCTCTGTATGGCTAGTCTTGAAATTGTATTATTGTCATATAATCAAGTCCTAACGGGCCAGTAATTTTAGAGCAGTTGATAAATTAAGGCTGCTGGAATTCAAATTTATCTAAATTTATCGATGCATTTATTTATTTTAAAAAATATGGTACTATTTTTAATTACAATTTGGTCTAATTGTCTCTATTTATAAACTACTAACACTTTGCCTCTCCTGCCTCTAAAAAAATATATATGATGTTAAGAAAGTTTAATTAGACCGGTGCTGATTTTTATATGAAATACTCCAAAAGATGTAGTTCTTAGTTATAGCCATACCCAAAAGATATAATATTCCATAACTGAAATGCCATATCCTCTTCTTTTACTCCAACAAAGAATTCATTTATATGTTGCGAATTGTTCATTGTCCAAAGCAAAGTCCATTTCTATGCGAACGCTCAAGGTTGCGGTCGCTGAACCACATTGTCTTTACTGCGGAAATGCGTATATCTCAATCTGAATCGGAGTAAAAACGATCATGCACAAATGGATTGCAACCTTAGCATACAATAAACATCTTCCTCAGAATGTTAAGAATATAACCGATTAGTCCCCTGCCGCAAAGGAAAATCGGACATATAAATTGTGCATCCGTTCCTCTGTCCGTGTAATGAAATCTTGTGAGAGCAAATAGATTCCCAGTTTTTTAAAGATTGGTTTCATATTTCGTAGGCTTTCTATCGTTACATGAAGATGTGCATATTGTTCCACACAGAGGCTCCGGTACATTTTCACAAGTTATACCGCCTTCTGAGTTAAAATATTCATTGACAATTGTATATAATCTTGTGTGCGCAACTCGTTTCTCAGTTTTTGATGGATTGTTTTGAGCTTTGCTAGAATTTTCTACCGCCACATGACGATGCACATATCTTTTTACAGTGTAGCTTTGCTAGAATTTTCTACCGTCACATGACGATGCATATATCGTTCTAAAGTGTAGCTTTGCTAGGATTTTGTACTGTCACATGACGATGCACATACCGATGCACATAACATTCTACAGTGTAGCTTTCATGATTTGTTTTTAGATAGTTACTAGGATTATTGTGTCATCTGTTCTGTGCAAGTAATCTCTCAGTTTATTGACAGATTATTTAATTTTGTAGGCCTTTCTCACCATTGCATGAAGATATTCAGATGATTCCAGAGCGATTCTCTGATGATTTTGGAGAGGTTTTGTACTTCTTTCTGACTTTAAACAGTAATAGGTTGTCGTGTATATCGTTTGCTCGCAATTTGTCTGTCAGTTTTTGACGGATTGTATTAGAATTTAGTAGGTTTTTGAACCTCGCATAAGTATTTGAATATCTTTCCAGCATGATGCTTGAATCATTTTTGCTAGAGCTATATAGCAGAGGGGACTCTGGTCACGTTAGTCATGCAAAAATTGACGTCGTATTCTCGAAACGTTAGGAGCAAGATGCACAAGGTCAAGTTGAAAATCACAAATTTGGACGTCACACATGAACTACATCCACAGCAATGAAATTTCGCATCCTGATTGAAAACCTGAGGTTAAGAAAATCTTCAAAGTTCTGTAACTCTAACTTTATTCTAATCAAGTTCTGTAATTCTAACTTTATTCTAAACAAGTTCTGTAACTCTAACTTTATTCTACTCACAGTTACAGAGGGTCTGCATTTTCTGACTTTGATCTTCAGCCTGAGTTTCATGATCAAACAGTGTCGATAATATTGGGCCAAATATGTCAACCATGAGCTCCCTCTTTCTTCAATAAATGAATTGTTTCAAATTCAAGTGTTTTCACTCTTGTTGAGAACAAGCAGATGGTAAGCCAGCCAATATTATTATCACAATATGATCTGTGTATTAATATAAACTTTGGGTCATTTATAAGTTATTTGAGTATCGTTGGTTTATTGTTAACTTATGACGATCGATTGGTACCTATGGCAATTAACATTTATTAAGCTTGTGTTACGACCTTATACATACCAAATAGCGACATCGATACTAAAAAATCCTTTGAGGTTTACACAAACACAAGTAAATATTTATTGACACTCATGATAACGTTATTCCTAAATAATTAATATTGCGTTTAATGTTCAAGTAAAGAAGGGTAAAACAACGAAAGAATTCTGTAGACGCGTAATTCATCCAAGGCACAGAGTGACAAAATTATCATACAAATACAAATTATATACATCATGTCTAATGGAGTTCAAGGAATCATCATACTGTTTGTTTGTTTCACAAAATCAGGAAAATACTTCTACATATGAAATACGTGTTACAACAGAAAGAAGCGGATTTAAAGTAATAATCGGATCTAAGAAACTTTTGAATAAAGATGCTATGTACATACAAACAACATTTCGATACCCATAATTCTGTATTCGTTTTCTCGAAATATTTTGGCACAGGAATCTAGCTTAAAGTCCGAAAATTATGAATTTTATAACTTTATCCAGCAGACTATTAGCATAATTGAAATTTCGTGATTTTTTTTACTTAGTTCTTTCACATTCAAGGTTTTCAGTTACGAAGAATAATCATAGATATCATGTCTATGGTGGGGAGGGGGGGGGGGCTTAAAAAGGCGCAACTTTTGACACTGATAATAGCTTCATTTTAAAGAACAAAGTTTGAAGTGTTAAAACAATTTTGAATGGATGTTTATATTTACTGGGCTAAATACAGCCTTTAAAAGAAGACCATGGTCAGCAAGAAATACTATTTTGGCCAAATTAAAGAACCTTTAGATATTTTGTTTACAGGGTCTTCAGTCGAGAACCAAAGCAATACGTTACTATGACTTGCATAATATCTATATATCCTACATACCCAAGACTTGTACTATGGTCCTTGATTGAAGCGTTGACAAAAAAGCTTTGGTTTATTTGCACACAGGAACACTGACAAATATTTTGTTTAGGGCTTATTAAGTGTTATGGCTTGTTTTTGTTTTGTTTTTCATAGCAATACTAATAAAATCTGGCCAAAAGGATTCTCAATTCGACATTGTCTGAGTGGAAATTGTCTGTAATTGTCTGAATACGTCGTATTGGTTTAGTGTTTGACGGCACAGTAACACAACTTGGTTATTTAGTGTCTTGTCCAAAGATACACCACGGTAACCAACCCGGGCTGTTCTGATGTTAGGATTCGAACCCACACCCTTTTGGTTGCACGTCGCGCACGCTATCCACTGAGCCACCACGACTCTGCTCTTGAGACTAGCATCCTCCATCTTAGTGTTAGCACTGAATCTTTGTGCTTTTTCCCCCCTATGCAACGCGCCCATTAGTCTAGTTCCCTGTTTCGTATCATTTCTGCTATGTTCTGAGCTACACCACTAACTAACTAATCGGGGGACATAGATTCACTCACTACCGGCCTATGATATTGGCTTGCCAATTAAGGACGTGCACCAGCGAAACGTCCATTGGTCGCTTTTTACGACATGCAGGAGAGGGCATCCGACCTATTCTATATCCCCGAGACAGGTTTATATAAAGAGTGAAACAATTTGTACAATTTATAAATTTTATATCATTAGTACTCTGTTGTACGTCAGTAATATAGGGATGCGAAATCGGTACAGACGGGAGTCCCGTGTTAAATAGGGTCAAACATTTTCGGGGACAAACGGGATTTTAACATTAGGCCGACATTTTGAAATGTATGTTTGTAACAGTGTTACAATAGGCGTCTGTTTGCCATCAAGATGAAATGCCGTATTACGTCATACGTTTCACTCGAGGAGTCTGTCTGCTTGTTCTATTTAGGCCTGGAAAATGTTAGTTTGGCTGCATTCTAAATGAAATGCCGTACTATTTGCCTCTATGAAGGTCTGCGGATTATAGGGACAATAGGAATTAACATTTGGCCATTATTTTTGTGGGATTCTGGGGACAATGGAAATTAATATTAGGAAAACACCCAGTTATCTACTATCCACCAACCAGTTATCTGCAATCAACATTAAGTTATGTACTATCCAACACCCACACTATACCATCTACACGCTGTTTGGAGTGACCTTCATCCAGTGATCTACTATCCAGCATCCATTTTATTTAATATCCAGGACCCAGTTATCTACTATCCACTAAGCAGTTATCTACTATCAACCACCCAGTCTATTTAATAGTCACCCGTAACAAAGCCTTACTCAACAGATTATTATTATTATTATTATTATTATTATTATTATTATTATTATTATTATTATTATTATTCATGATGTATTTGAGAGAGAGGCTACACACACACCCTTACCATCCTCACAATCCTTACAGCCCTAATTATGAAAAATTCATAATAATAATAATGAGAAGAAGAAGAAGAAATAGACATATCTCTCTGTGTTTCACACACACACACACACACACACACACACACACACACACACACACACACACACACACACTTTAGTTTGGTGATTTTCAACAACGGAACTCAAAATTAACTTTAGCACATTCAATTTTGCCAAAGCACTCTGTACCAAGATTTTTGTTAAAAAATGGGTTTTAAAAAAACGGTCAGTGCGTTTATCACTCTATGATGGTTTTTCCTAAATTAAATTTGTATTAAAAGGGATGAATGAAACTTTGACACTAACAGAATTGTAATATATTTAAGATCTTGCACACGCCATATAATTTGTCTGACATGGTTTTTTAGAAACTTATAAAGGAACATTTGCCAACCTTGAATTTGTCACCGAGAGAATTTACTTGACTTGATACTCCCGTCAGAAACGTTGGTCAGTTTTTGCTGTGTTGTTCGTCCTTCGAGTTGGAAGCATGCTAACAGAATGTAGACCACGATTAGTAACATTGGGGAAAAAATTTAAGAACCAAGTATGGCACCAGCCAGATGTAATGCTAGAAGAATATTGTAACATATTTAAGAAGCCCATTTGACACACGCCAAATCGTAAGTCAAGCTCGCGGCTAGCAGAATTGCAACATATTTAAGCTAAAAATTTGGCACACGCCTAAAATTCTGCCTGATATGGTTTTTAGAAGCTTATAAATGAACATTTGCCAACCTTGAATTTGTCATAAAGAGAATTTACTTGACTTCATACTCCAGTCAAAAAAATTAAAAATAAAATGGTGCTCTAATGTTAATTTCTGGTTTGGGTCGATAAACTTTTGACTCTGTTTAACATGTGGGGGGGGGGTCAACTTTGGCTTGATAGTGTCATTTCCATGTCGCGCATGTCTCACACGTCATGAAAAATTAATAATAATAATAATAATAATAATAATAATAATAATAATAATAATAATGACTCTCTCTCTCTCAATGTATGAAATATTACTAGGGATGTAAGGGGTATGAGGATGGTAAGGAGGGTAACCTCTGTCTCTATCTCACATCATGAAAAAATAATAATTATAATAATAATAATAATTATGTGCAGTCTGTTGAGTAAGGCCTTGTTACGGGTGAATATTAAATAAACTAGATAGTGGATGGTAGATAATTGGGTGTTGTATAGTAGATAACTGGTTGGTGGTTAGTACAGAACTCGGCAATGCTTATAGATAACTGGTTGGTAGATAGTGGATAACTGAGGGCTATATATTAAATAAACTGGGTGCTGCATAGTAGATCACTGGGTGATGGTCACTCCAAACGGCATGTTGATGTATAGTGTGGGTGTTGGACAGTATATAACTTGGTGTTGATAGTATATGGCTGGTGGATAGTAAATAACTGGTTGGTGGATAGTAAATAACTGGATGGTGGATGGTAGATAACTGGGTGTTGTATAGCAGATAACTGGTTGGTGGATAGTAGAGAACTGGGTCCTGGATATTAAATCAGCTGGGTGCTGGATAGTAGATCACTGGGTGATGGTCACTCCAAACGGCGTGTTGATGGTATAGTGTGAGTGTTGGACAGTATATATACCTTGTTGTTGATAGTATTTAACTCTCTGCTGGATAGTAAATAACTGGTTGGTGGATAGTAGATAAATGGGTGTTGTCCTAATATTAATTTCCATTGTCACCAGAATCACACAAAAATAGAGGCCTAATTTTAATCCATATTGTCCCTATAATCGGCAGACCTTCATGGGATTTCAGTTAGAGGCAAATAATACGGCATTTCATTTATTGTGCAGCGAGGCTCACATTTCCCTGCCTAATTAGAACAAGCAGACAGACTCATTATGTGAACGTGTGACGTAATACTGCATTTAATTTAGATGGCAAACCGACGCCTATTGTAACACTGTTACAAACATACATTTCAAAATGTCAGCCTAATGTTAAAATCCCGTTTGTCCCCATAAATGTTTGACCCTATTTGAGACACAATTCCCGTTTGACCCGATTTCGCCTCCCTATACTACTTATGTCGTAAATAGTCTCTGGTGACCTTTTACGATAGATATGTCCGATTTTAATTTAGAGTAATAGTAGATTATTGTGTAATTTTTTCAGTGCAAATAGTCTTGGGTATTTTAAAATTTAATTTGATTCTTTATACAGGCATTTTGTTTACCATTTCGATTTTTGCGAGAGCTGGGGTTTTTTTTTCTG
The DNA here is from genome assembly GCA_029931535.1 of Margaritifera margaritifera. Classification (NCBI taxonomy): domain Eukaryota; kingdom Metazoa; phylum Mollusca; class Bivalvia; order Unionida; family Margaritiferidae; genus Margaritifera; species Margaritifera margaritifera. The sequence goes on along the minus strand of JAQPZY010001281.1, from coordinate 297,466 downwards.
ACTTAAGCTGTAATTGACTGCCATGTATATTCTGTACGCGCAACTTTTGATGGATTGTATTCATATTTAACCGACTTTTTTTCCACTATTGCATAAATACGTCAATCTCTTTCCAGCGTGAGGATCTAATAATTTTAGAGTCATATATGGCGGCCGGGGGTTCAGGCCACGTTTGTCACACAGAAAATGGTATATTGAGCAGACGTATGTCAACCATGAAATCCCACTTTCTGTAATAAATTAATCTGTAAACTAGAGAATATTATTATTGAAAGGTGGTCTGTATATTGATAAAGACTTTAATTCACTTAAGTTCTTTGAATATCGTCGGTTTATTGTTAACTTATGACGATCGATTTGTATCTTTTGCAATTAATATGTATCAAAAATTCGATTAAGCCTTTGTTGGGACCTTCTACATAACGTCCGCAAGATCGATATACCTAATAAAATCCATTGAAGTTTACACAAATACAGTAACAAATATATTGCGTCATTGACAACCATACTAAATGTATTCCTAACTAATTATATTGTATGAAAGACAATGCAATTCATTTTATATTTAAAGTCCAAATAGAGAACTAAAAAAAAAATAATTCAGATTTGTGATTTCATTAATATGAATGACACTGGAGGAAAATCTCAATCGAATCATACAAACAAATTATTACATACATCATACTCCAGGGAGTAGAAACAATCAGCACACTGTTTTTTTGAGTCGCAAAATACAGGCACGTACTTGTACATATAAACATATGCAGCACTGATGAAGGTTATGTGTATGTAGTGATTGGATCTAAGAAATGTATTAGAAAACCTTGGGAGAAACAATTCTAAAGCTGCTATATACTTGCAAGCGACCAATTGATACTCAAAATTGTTATCTCGATGTTTTGAGCCGGAAACTCTCGCTAAGAGTCCGATAAGTTTGACTTTTCTAACTTTGACTAGCAGACAGTTAGGGTGTCCTTGGGCGAAACACGAGAACACTATTCTTGTGGTTCCTCTCGCTCTAAGGTCAAGAACGTTGTTAGACAAGAACAAAGATGGTGGAACATGCCGAACGTTAATCCGCCGTTCCAAGATCAACTCGAGTTGTTAGGGCGAGCACGCTCAGGAACAAGCAAGAAAATATGAGAATGTGTTCTTGGTATTTGTGCGAAATCCCAGAAACGTTCGCCCAAAGACGGCCTTAGAATCACACTCCTCACTGCTCATACTATCTTAGAATATATTGATTCCGGAAGGCTGTTTTGACCCCTGGGTCATCTAAACCTTAGTACATCATTTTGGGCATTATTACACGAGCACGTTGACTCTATACTACCTTATAAGCAGTATCACCCATTGAAATCCAATCAAAAAGGAGGTACAAGAATAAGGTTGATACTTTAGAAAAGTACCAATAGAGGAACACTTTATTTTGTGTATGAGGTGATAGCGGTGTTTGATATAGGAGAGAAAAGTCTTTCATTTCGTAGCACATACGAGTAAGTTTTATAATCGTATAAAGAAGAGTATAATTGAAGCAGAAGTAAAAGGAAAAATGAAATTACAAAAGGGATACGTAACCTACCTACATTCCATAAGGAACAAAGTGATGAAATACAGCTGAATGGAAGAACTTATCATATGTACATGAACATAAATAAAGATAGGAGACGTAGATAAAATATAATTATGTCTATTAAGCTTTTTGTGGGATTTAACACCATATTTCAGCACATGATAATCTATACATGTGTATTTGGTGGAGGAAGAACCCAGGAAGACCCCGGGAAGAACCACCGATCCACGGGAAGCTGCTGGCAAGCTTTATCACATACCCACGTTGTTCGAGCTGAGACTCGAACTCACGCGGACTGAGGTGAGATGTGTGAGTGATCTGTAAAGGCGAGCGCCTTAGACCACTCGGCCACCAGGGGCCCAGGCATGTTGGTTCTGACATAAGATTTCACAATTCTAGTATATTTCAATACCAAATGAATTAAGGTTGTTACATGTTTAAAAGTCATGGTTCATCAACTAAATATAATAGACCCAGATGTTCACACTGTTCATTCATTAATCAAAATACTTATTTCAGTAGCAGTAATACCAAAGAAACATTTAAGATACGTTATAATACTAACTGTGCAACATCTTATGTTATTTATTTGATAACTTGTAAAAAGAAATATGTTGGACAAACCCGCCAGTAAATATCTAAACTCATGAAAATAGATTTGATATAAACAACGTTATTGATCCATCTTTTTAATCTCATGTCTCCGAACATTTTAACGAAGGTTTCCACAATTTACAAGATTAAGGTAATTTATATTTGTTAATTTGGAAATGGAACACCTGTTAAAAGAAACATATCTTGATTCACCGTCTAGATACAATCTATCCAATAGGTTGAAATTTTAAGATTATATATGAACTTGATTGATAAATGTATTGTATTTGGTCACTTCATTTGTTGTTGGTGTTGGTGAAACACATTCGCAATAACTCGCAGTGGTGCAAGTAGATTTTAATTATTACCGGTACGGTACCGACCCCCCACCCCCCACCCCCCACCCCCACTTGGTCAATAAATGTCTAAACGGTACGGCGTACCTGACCGTACCGGCTTACTTGCACCACTGATAACTGGTTTGGTTGGGCTGAACCCGGTTTAAAGTATTTTGCCTACTTCTCAACGGTTACCTATACAACGCAGCTGTTATTTTTTTTTTTTTTTCCCATATAAAATTTTATTGTCATATTTACATTATAACAGACACAAAAATGTATCCACAATAATATGTACACGATGTTAAAAACAAAACCACCGCTTTTTTGGGTAAGTCAGAAACACACACTCAAAAACTGCTTTAATTGGGCTGAGCCCGCTTTAAAGTATTTGGTCCACAAGGCTTTTGGTCATTTATATTTCTCAGCGGCAGCGTTCTTTATACACATAGCAGCCTGGTTCTTACTTTTTCCCTACTGATGTATTGTATATATAATGAAAATTGTCTAACCATTAACAATGGAAATGAAATGTTATTATTTTTTATTATTATTATTTTTTTAATTTTTTTTTTAATTATTATTATTATTTTTTATTTTTATTTTTATATAGAAAACTGACACAATTATCAATACAAAAGTATTGTGCAATTTAAAATGCACCATCACCTCTATGGTGCTTCTTTTTAACTATTTATTTAGCGAAATAATTTTTTTTCAAATTTACATTCTGATATTATACAATTTTACAATCTTAAAAACTTTGTATAATAATTGTACAAAAGGGGCATTATTAAATATTAATTCTGAAATAGTTTGGATACTGTCAGATATATCGGAAAAGTTTTAATTATAGAGTATTTATAATCTTTATTGAAGAATTCATAACATTTAATCAATGATACATATGGAAATAAAACTGTTTGTTTCTATTTCTTTATATATGTTCTACCAATAAATAAGAACTTGTATCTACCTACACCGCTACCGTTGGCGGGTATAGTTTTAGTTTCACTACGAACAAAACACCTCAGTTCAATAGATCAGTGCTGCGCATGCTCAGCATTTGGCATTCAGCGAAGAAAGCTGAAGGGAATCCGGTTCTTTCACACCCAGGGAGATGAGTTGCTTTACATATATAGGCTACCCTGTTCAATTTACGGGGTGTGTGCCGAGTACAGTCTTCAATAATTATATAATATCTTTTTGTGTAAATATAAGAAAGACAGTGCAACAAAGGAAGTGCTCTTCCACGTAAAGAATAAAAACAACCCAAAAACACCCGGATGACAAAAAAACAAAAAAAAAAACAAGTCTAATAAAGAGGGCGTCTTCTAATAACAACCAGACTATGCAAAGCGGTTCAGATGCGCTTTATTGTGATGCTATGGGTATATCGTGACGTCTGCCGTGTGCTACCTTGTAACATCATCAGCCCTGTGTTTCATTTCTGCAAGGAAGAATTCTTTACATTTTCCTCTTACGTATTAGGTAAGATCTTCACATTATGTACTAAACCCACTGTAGAAAAAAGAGCACAGAAAATATAATATGAATTGTGTGCGGTGCAGATATCAAAGTGTACGGTTTTCTCCAGGTGACATTTTATCACCAAATTTAAATCATTGTGGCACTGGTATTATCCTTCCAAAGGGAGGTAACCCACTGTGAGAAGTATGAGTTAGAGTTTAACTGAGTTTTCGGATTGTAGTTCTTCGACTTTTCAGGCTAAATTCAGACTCAAAGATTAATTAAAAGTGTCATATCTGAGAGAGATTTACGATAAAGGCTGTTTTGGGCACAGATAATACGTATTTCAGGACTAGCATTTCAACATGCATATAAATAGACAAGTTCAAATTCATTTAGTAGAAAAAGTTTAAAGGGATGAAAAGTAAATGGAATGGATATTCCTGATTACTGGGCTAAATATAGCTTTTAAAGAAGGTAAAAAGGGGGTCACCTTAAAGGCCTACTTATCATAGTTAGAGATTGGAGAGGTGTCCACAAAATAAATAAAGAAGGTCAGGGTCAGCAAGAAATGCTTATTTTGGCCAAATTATAGAACATGATTTAGTTTATGGGCGCTTTTATTAAGAACTAATGTAATGTGTCAATACGACGTGTGTGATGTCCATATCTCCAACACACACACTCTGAGATATGTATGGTCCTTGATTGAAAAGTTGACCCAAAAAAAATTTAAAATTTTTTTTTTTTTAAATTTTATTGCGTATCAAGTTTTATCTTTCTTAAATAGCAATATTAACGAAATCAGGTAAAAGGAATGTCAGAACAAGCATTGCCCAGTTCGAAATTGGCGATAATTGTGTGTACAATTCTTAAGAAGACCCCGAAGGCAAGTGGTTATGACAAAGTAGTGATCGCAAGTGCTTATAACAAAATTAGATAGCAGATGCTTAAAGAGCACCGCTACTGTGAATTGTAAACCGCCTGGCATATCTTTCAACAACTCCTTGAGGGAACAGTGCTACCCTAGGGTATGAAAAACTGCAGTTGTCATTACGATTTTTATAAAAAGGTGACAAGACTGACCGTACAAATTATAGACCAAAATCGCTTTTAAGCTGTATTGGAAAATAGAAGAAAGGGTAGTCTTTAAGTACCTGTACGGGCTGAACAGGAATTACTTTATAAATATCAGTCAGGATCCATGCCTTGTCATTATACAATAGACCAATGAACTGATATTTATCATCGAGTTTGTTCACTTTTAGATGACAAGGAGTACGGGTGCATGGTTTTTGTAATACTTTCAAGGCTTCTGAGCGGATTTGACATCTAGAACTTTAATACAAATTCAGACAGTATGGAATTAGATAACCTCTTTTGAAATGGTCTCAAGTTATCCTTTCCAGAGGAAGCAATGTGTACGTTTAAATTCATCCAAATCAATATTTAAACCAGTTCAACCAGGTGTTACACAAGGATTTTTGTTTCGGCCAGTTACGTTTTCTTTTTTACATAAATGATATTGCTAGTGATATGTTTAGATTATTTACTGGTTAGAGTTTGTTTGCATATGTGACAGAAAATATAAATGAAAAAGATTTTTCTTAAATAATGATCTTGAGACTCTTAGAATATGGTCTAACCAATGGCTAGTAAAGCTAAACCCCAAAAAAACTGAAGTGATGCGACAAGACTGGCACCCAATGATGTGACAAGACTGGCACCCAATGATGTGATAAGACTGGCACCCAGCATTCCAAATCTTATGTTTGACAACGAAACCCTTACTTTCACACGTTGTTATAAACACCCGAGCTTAACCTTATACTAGGAAAGGAGAAAATTTCATCAATTATGTACCTTGTACAAAATTAGTAATGGTCAATGCTCTGTATATCTATGCGATTTATTACCCCCATTAATCTCTGATCAAATAAATTATAACATAAAACAAACAGGTTTAACTTAAACATTCCTAATTTTATATTAGAAATAACAAGAAAGTTTTTTCTCCATTCATGAATTTCTCTTTGGAACAACCTTCCAGAAAACAAAAGGCACGCTTCCACATTTCTTGAATAAAAAAAATAAAATAAAAAAATCATAGCTGCTAAAACAAGTGTGCCGCCTCAATATTATATTATAATTATGGTGTGAGAAAAGTGTATAGCCACCTTATGAAATTCTGGAACAACCCTAGTTATCCAAATAATGATCTGTTTGACCATCATTTAATTCAGTCACCATTATGCAATTCTGGTGGGTAACCTGAACTGCATTTCATTATTTCTTAGACTGTAACATAGATGTGCCTCAACGTTAAAAAAAAAAAAAAAATTAAATCTCAATCAAAAACTACTCAATTGTTACTTATGGTTCTTCATGCTAAGCATATGATCAGATCAATATGTAAATAATTTAATGACAGAAACAGGTAGGTTTTCTTGATTCAATAATAGAATGTTCTGTATACTACTTCTTTGCTTCACTTCACGAGGGGTATTTAAAAGAGTTCGGAATATTATTGCACTGTACAACAAATTTCTTTATTAGTGAACAGTACATCAGTACATCCCCTCAAAGTACTCTCCATGCACCTCTACACACTTTCTCAGTCTCATTATCCAATTATTAAATGCCATTTTGTATTCAATTGTTGGTATGCTGTTCATACATTGGAAAACTGCACTTGCAACCGCATGGCACCTTTCAAATCGTCAACACCTCAGCGAATCTTTGATAACGGGATTCAGCCAAAAATCACTTGGAGCTAAATCAGGGCTGTGTGGAGGAAGTGGCAAAGTTTGGATGTTGTGCCCCTTCAGGAAGTCTGTGTAGATGTATAACTCAGGCACCGGTGAACAAACGGATGGTTCGGAAGCGTTCCACAACTTTTGGAAACACTTTGGAGGCATAAAATGTCACGGCACTAGCAGAGTCAGGCACAGGTACCTGGACGACTGTGCCTTTTGTATCAAAATATAATGCGTATAAAACTCTCTTGACAGTCAGACCACGTCGAGCGATTTATGGTCTTTGCTCGTTTTCTCCGATCCAAACTTTATAATTTTCTCTTCAGTCGTGTTGAAAAAACAAATCCACGTTTTATCAACTGTGACTATCTCATTCAACGTCTCTGGTCCCTCTTTTCATATTTGGCGAGTAACTGTTTCGCGATTCAACCATAGTCTGTTTTTGATTAGCCATCAACAAATACGGGACTCATCTTGCTAAGCTTCAAATGATTCTTCAATAATTAAAAACAGCTGACGAAATAATGGTCGTGATAATAGAAATATCTTCCACGGTGTATCGAGCATCTTCATCAATTGTCCGCTTCAAAGCAGCCACTTCCCGCTCACCAATGGCAGACAACGGTATTCCAGAACGTGGGTCATCTCCCATGGATTCACGACCATCTTTAACATGATGAAACCACCTCAAAAATGTAGGATATGACAGATTTACATCCGTAAACTTTATACAAGTCGGCCTTGATATCAGCTGTAGAGTACCCACAGAGCACTTGGATTTTACAGTATGTTTAGTAGCAGAATTGTGATCCTTCTCCATTTTTAGGTCACTCTCATTATCCCGTTACGTCACACGCATATATCTACAGGTTTCTGGCGTACTGCACATTATTTATATAAAACGTCATTTTGTCTATCGATCGGCTTTAAATTTATTGACTGGTTTAAAGATTTATTTTTACAAATTATTCAGAACTTTTCAAATAAGCCTCGTAACGCTTATGTATTTACTTATTCATAGTCCCCCCCCCCTCTCTCTCTCTCTCTCCCCCTCTCTTCCTCACTCTCTCTTTGCATCACGTATATATGTTGAAAAATGTTTGTAGAGGGTAGGGATGTAGTATGTTGTAGAACTTGTTGCCCAACCCCAATTGTTTTATTTGACAAAAAATGTTTTTTTTTTTTTTTTAAAATGATATAGTATGTGTGCCTGCGTGTACATGTGTCGTTTTAAAAATTCAGATGCGTTTTCTTATTTTGATGATGAAATAGATTCCCGTAATTTTAACAGGAACGAAAGTCACATGGCAAAAAGGGGACGAACAGACGCACAGGGCAAAAAAGGGACGAACAGACAGACAGACCAGACAAAAGGCAATTTTCACCATTATCCCAATAGAGGTATCAAATTGGAAATAACCGTGGTCGAAAGCGGATTTTTTTAAAAAAAAGTTTGTCTTAAGAAATGGGAAATGCTTCGAAAAACTAAAATATAAATGTTTGATAAAAACATTTTATTGTGCAAACAACATAAGCCTAATATAGTGATCCAGATCTGTAATTTGTATCAATATATATATATATATATATATATATATATATATATATATATATATATATATATATATATATATATATATATACACACAATGGAGAAATACTGAATACTGTGAGACAAATATCACAGATTAACAAAGTTATGATTGGCAAGATTATCTCCTCTTACCTAATTTGAGCAAGAATATACCTTCACGTTTTCTTTGTGTAAATTAATACTGAAAAAGAGCAAGGCCGTAGCACTTTTGCTCAATATATGGTGCATGTCGCATGACCGATTCTTGATTTGCACTACCCTGAAGTCAGCCCCCAAGAGTAAATGTGCTTTCCACTGTTCTATATTTTGTATTCAATTTGGTCAAAACTGTAAAATATACGTTGAATTGACTCACATCATTCAAAGATATAACTTAATAAAAATTGTTTAAAAAAACAAAACAAAAACAACATAAAAGCGATTGATCATGGGACAGATCATGTGACAAAAATCTATGACTAATAATACTGACGACGCATGAGTGATTTTTAGATACACACCCATCCCTCTATTTATAAAACATTAAATAAAAACATTCAAACAAATAAGTTAAACTCATGCTTGAGAAATATCAAACAGATGGTCATAAACAAATCTAAAAGCAATATCTAATTTGAATACTGGTTGTGGTTTGTATATAATACAAATGTGAAGCGTGAATATGGTAAGTCCGTTTGCTGAACCTTGACAAACCATAACAATTTCCTTATTTGTAAATGTTAAATAGTCAGATATTTGGAAGCAGTCTCAACGTATGTTTTCTTTTAGAAACCTCTCTATGATATTATAAAAATTGAAAATATTACTTATTTGTTGCGCTTTATACTGATAGTGTTCATAAATGAAAACATTCAATTATGCTCACACAGGTGTAACATAGTACTGGTAGATTAAGCAGAAAATGTACAGCATGTCGATCCCTGGTATGCATAACCTAATGGTCATGATGTGCAGTGTTGACCCATCACTGCACCAACTCTACATGAAGCACAATTGTTATAATTATAACTGGTTAATTCCTGTAGCTGGCTAATAATTCTGTATGTATAACAAGATGTGGTAGATGATGATATCAAAGCATCAAAATATAGTCTCGAAAATTCATATAAGCAGTTGTAAGAGTTCCTTCTTATGCTTGTGCATACATTAGTTTTAAAACATTACATTTTACCTGTACTTTACATCCGATTTGAATCCTGAATCATGGTCATTCATAGTACAGCAATCAGACTCTACCATTATCAATTATTAGTTTATTACTTTCAAGATTTTATATTTGTCTGCAGTTTGCTATGTTGAAATTATATCAGTAACTTCACATTTTGTGGAAACATATAGTTTTGAGAATTCTTCAATTAAAATGTTTTAAAGGAAAAGTGGCAGCACTAAAGGATGTACATTTATCACAAATGCTAAATACATTAGCTGATAAGAGATTGAAGCTTGCAAGCATCAGATTCTTTCAAGTAATACAAAATTGTCATACTGCACGCATTTCAAAAATTGTCAATACCTTTTATTCTACTGGACAATATAGTATTTTCGCAAAAAATTTCCAAAAACGTGACTTCCCTTTATTTTACCATCAGTTGCTTAAAAGTTCAATGAAATCAAGAACACTGGATGTGATTTCGTGTAGTTCGGGAAACTCCATATGGAAGATGGAATTGTACTAAAATTGTTTACATTCTTATTGATTCTTCGAACATGTCGGCATTTGGAATTGTACAAAAATTGTTTATATTCTCATTTGATTCTTCTAGCATGTCGGCATTTGGAAGATTGGCCCAACTTTAGGGTCCATCGGGAATCCTTTGCGCATGCCCATACAGAATACATTATCAATTCTGAGAGAATTCTCTTTGACGGAAATGTCGTGCTCTAGAGTTGCCTTGGTCTTCATGAGACGAGCCAGGCTCAGTTCGGAAGCCTTCAGTCTCTCCTTCAAGATTCGGACTGATTCTCGAATCTCATTCACCTCTCGCTGCAGACTGTGGAGTAGAAGAAAAAGAATCAACCATTCTCTTTCATAGACCTTTTTATCTTTCACAAGGAAAAGCGTTTTGTACAGCTCTAATTTGTAATATTCATACCATTCTTAAGGTGACTTCGATTTATATATAAATCAAGGCAATAACAAAAATCTTACTCAAAGCTCTTTCTAACAAAAATGGGTTTTACATTTGCAGCTGTCAAAATAAATTAAAAGATGTTTAAATACTGGAGGTTCATCACAACCTATTATCGATCAAAAATGTGTATGGTGCATGATAGTGTAATATTTTTCCTATGGAAAAGAGTCATAGACGATGAAGCGAAAATTGTTTATTTTTGTTTTTTTTATGTTCTCAAGAACTCTAAATAAAAAGCTACCCATCCAAATCACATTATATATGAGATTACCAGTATGAACTTATTATTTGTTAATTCGTAAGAAAAGAGCATCTTGGCATCAAAAGAAATTAAAATCCCACGTACGTGTGTGTGTTTAACTCCCTGGACTAACGTATCAACTACATTTAATAATAAAAGTACCAACAACAAAAAATATTCAGAACTGAGAATCAAGTATACATACGACTTCATGACTGGGTCATTGCAGAGTTCCACGTTGATTCTGCGGGTACGCTCATCTAGACGGGTCTGGGCCACTTTCATTGGTTGCTCCTTGTCCTGGATCGCCTTTCTCAACAACTCAATATTCTTCTCCATGTCAAAGATCTCAGACATCGTCTATAATTAGTTTTTAATGGTTTTAATGGTGAATTAACTTGGATACAAAATACTGAACTAGGGCAAGAATATTTGAACTGATTTTAACTAAAAAGATTTCAAGAAACGAAGTAATCTAGATATTTCAACTACTCTAAGTTTTGAGAACAAGGCAATTGTGCAGCTGAAATGTATCAGGCAACGTCGCATAAGTAACTAGCGAGAACTAAAGATGCTTTGTGAGTATTTGCTATAAATATGATGAACAACCAATTATTATTGGATAATCTGAAGATTATAAAGAAACAGGGAAAGTAAGGTTTATAAAACTGAGAAAGTCAAGGTCTTACTCTCTGCAGATGAGACTGTAGTTTATTCCTAGCGTCAGTTGTCTCCCGGATTCTCATGTTGAACGCATTGTTGACAGTATTGAACATGTTCCACATGTCATTTGCGCATGTCCTGAGAACCGCATCGATCTCTCCGCGCAGGCGCTCTGATGCAGCACGTTCTTTCTGGGACCTGGCGATGTTCTCCTGTGTGTAACGAGCCCAGGATTCTGGGATGGTGATGCTGTAATTGGGAGATATTTATTAAAACCTTGAAAATGACTGTTGCCAGGTAAACCAGTAGTTTGGTCCGTCGGTTGATTGGTCGGTCGGGTTGTTGGATAGATAACTGGTCGGTTGGCGAGTTCGTACATTCACTTCAAAATTGTTACTTTCATAACGTTGGTATCTGAAGTTCTTAGCCATTAGTTATTTTATAATTCCAATTATCTAAGAGAAAAGAGATAAACAAAAGTGATTACGTAAGATGATAGCGCAGACAGAATCTGGAGGAGAACAAAATCTCAAGACGGTCATAAATTCATGGCAACACAGAAATCAAATCCTGGCGCAATGTATCGTTATTATTAAAAATGTGTGCCACTGCTAGTAACACTTCATCCCAAAATTGTTGATGAAAGACCATGGGAAGTAACTCCTTACGTATTGTCAATGCTCTCGATGCCAGGGTAGAATCCGATACCAGCCGTATTGTTTCTAAGACCATGCATTCTGTCGTCAAGGCCCAGTGCGTGATGCTTATCCTTGGCATCAATTTCAAGCGCGTGCTGCGAGGCACGGTTCATCCTAGAATAAAGAGAAAATAACATAAAATATAATTCAGTTAGTATTAGGTCTTGAGATAAGTAAATATCAGAGCTGAGACTTAAATGAAAATCACGGCGTTAAATTTTCTGATGCCGCATTTTTTTTTTTCCTTCCAAAATCTGTGTTGGCTTTATGGACACTTTTATCTGGCACTGAGCCCATTTTCATGGGCACTGCCATTCTGTCACTTTGGTGCGTCAGTCATTACAGTAGTGAAAGAATACACACGTGTGCAACTCAAAACTATATCCTTCTTTTGTTTACATCTTTGTTTAGTTGTATTTATTGATCTTGCGGGGATTGATACTATTAGTAAGTATACGAAAGGTGGTGGGGTTTCATGTGCAGTAAATGGATGTTCGAACAATCAAAAAAATTTAATTTATGGGAACAAACTCAGTGTTAAGTACACGAACAACTGCATAACGAATGGCCATGTTTTAATCCGTATAAATTCCATGTAATGCCGTCTGAGGGTCCAAGAAAATTAGAATGGATAAAAGCCATAAACAGAAAAGCTTTGCCGGAAAAGGTTTATGTTTGCTCTGAACATTTCCTTGACGGTACGCCAACTGAATGAAACTCGTATCCTAAACTGAAAATGGGATATGAAAATAAAGGAACGCCCGGTCGAAGCAAGCTTCAGAGGCATGAAGTGGAGGTTAAACAAAATAAGAAAAGAAAATTTAGAAATACAGATCAACAGCGAAACGATGACGAAGTTATTGCATACAACTTGACAACAGGTGAAGAAACTAATAAAATGTACCCAACTTCAAGTTGCAATATGAACGTTGAACCATCCTCTATTGCACGTACATGTACTTTTCTACACAGTATGAAGAATCAGATTTTTTCATTTATAATGATCACAGTTTTGTAAATGCCTGGACAGACAGGCAAACAAACTTTACTCAGACAAGTATTAATACAACTGAAGTAAAGGGAGTTAGACGAAAGTACAATGACAGCAGTTACAAATTTGGTGACAGATAATGATGCAGTCTTGTAAACAGGTGTAACAAAACAGGTGTTTTATACCTTGGTTGATGTTATGACTGAATTTAATACATTCAAATTCGAAATGGACTTGGCAGATCAGTTGGTGCTAGTTTTAATGAGACTTAGATTATACTTGATATTTGACGATTTGTCCCACAGATTTGGAATATCCACAACTTTGGCGTATAAAATATTTAATTCATGGGGATTCCGGTTGCAGCCGACAAACTAAAGGGTCTAGTGGCATGGCTCTGAGAGAGACAATTACAGCATGCTGTCCGGATTCTTTCTGTGAAAATTACCCTCGTACAAGTTGTATAATTGACTGTGCAGAAAATTTATTCAGAGATCTAGTAACTTAAAGAGTAGATGTGAGACTTTCAGTAATTACAAGTCTCATAACACAGCTAAATATCTTGTTGGAATAGCATCCCATGGGCAAATCAGGTTTATATCTAAGGCATTTTGGTGGCAGAGTAAGTGATAAGTTTATAGTGGAAAATAGTGGATTTCTGAACTATCTTTTACCAGGGGATGAAATAATGGCCGATCGAGGATTTACTATTGACAACTTACTATTTCCATAAGGAGTCAAATTAAATATACCACCATTTACTAAGTGTAAGCTGCAGCTTAGTGCAGAAGATGCCACATCAACTAGCAGAATTGCTCGTGTTTGCATACATGTAGAACCAGTCATAAGACGCTTACAAGTATTCAGAATATTAAGCGGTATTGTGCCAGTTTCATCCCTGAAATTATTTGATGAGATTTTACTTTTATGTTCAGCTTTTGTAAATTAATGGCAGACCTTGTCAGAGACACTAACATTGATGAAACAAAATAATACATTAAGTTACATGAATATAAGACAAATACCCTGCACATGTATATTAAATGGTTCATTCTTGAGTTATAAATTAGCTTTGCATAATAAAAGCTGAAAAATAGATAAATGTAGCTTTAGTATTGACCATATCTAATGTATATATTATATGATGTATGGACATATGTAGTGTACATGTATATATGACGTACATTCATATTACATATGTACTATGCCAACAACCACATGTACATTAGGAACGTGCAACACTGAATAATGCATTGTAGGTCTGGAATGTTAAATAAACATAGCACATTTGAGTACTAGAATAGATATATACAAGAACAACAAATTAGAAATGCATGTAAATATTATTTACTTGTAATTATTATTGCTTATATATTAGCTGCACTCAAATATTTTACATATTATTTATTAGTGCATAAATGTGGTAAATACCTTGCTCAGAATCAGTCGGTCATTATCCAGTTCATCAACAATTATGGGCATCGGTTTTGTAACATAAAATATTTTTAATCTTTCAACCAGTTCCCTTACATAATCCTCATCATAATTTATATCTGCAATTATATTGTCATCCGCATTTTTCCACACTGATAGTTTGCACTTTTGAACCCACTGCAAAACATAGTGAGTTGAAACTGCATACACAAATCCCTGATTCCTTTCTCTTTAAATGTAAATTTACCTTTTTCATTTTTTACCACATCATATTTTCCATTTGTAATGAATTTGTTCAAGTTTGACCATTTTGTAGGAAATGGATTTCTTATTTCAAGTAAAGTTTCAGTATTAATTAGCCCATCAGGACTTGCATAGAGCCAATTTCCTTGTGTTGAAACATACATTCCCTTCTCCTCAATATCAAACCCTACTGACATCAGATAATCTTTCGCAAACCGTTCTTGTTCAAGTCTATACTTAGTGCACTTGTTTCCTACAAATTTTGGGTATAAATGTTCACAAACAAAGTTTGTGGAGTCGGTTGTTTCCTTAACCGGAACTTTGACGGCTGAACTAGCTGCAATTCTTATTCTCCGTGCATCCTTCCATAAAATCCTTGCACTCTGATCATTTGTATCTTGCTGTAATTTGTCAATTTCAGATTCATCAACAACGATGAATTTTTTGAAAAATTCACAGCACTTCAAACAAGACAATAAAGAATTATGCTCACCATGGGCTTTTTGAACTATCTGATTCATAAATGGGGTACAAATGCAACTTGTATGCACAGTTGTTTTTTGATTTTGAACAGGGGCAATAATGGCGAATTTTTAATGCTTTCTTTGTATTCTGCATCCGATACGTATTGTGGTGTGTCACGCATACCAGGTATGTTGATTTCCTGATCATCATCCAATAGGTCTCCTCCAGCTTTAGGTTTCTTACACTGAATTGATGTGAGGGGCCTTAGTTCTATATTTCTTTTCATCCATCTATTCCATGCTGCATTTTCATCTGTGCGTGCAATTCCGGTGTAGTTATTTCTGACAGCATGCTCAGTCTTCCACAAAAGTGCATCTACATGACTGCATGAATGCCCCTGTCCAGCCATACACGAACACCACCCCTTCAAAACAGTTTAGTCCCGGCGGCAAAGGACATATACTTCATTTATTTTAGTAAAGTTCTGTGACGATCGAACTTCTGTTTTCAACATTATGTCAGAGTTTTCATGACAATAATGCAGTGTCTGACCAACATTCCCACTTTGGAAACAGTTGCAACTCTTCAGACTTTTAAAGTTTTTAATTTCCTGACCGTCGACTGCTTTAGACGAAATCAAATATATCCATACATAACATTAGGCCAGCTTCTCATATCGTCCATCCATGCTGTGATTTTCTCTATTCCTGCAGACTTTGAATTATTCCCAGCAGAATCCATTTGTGATTAAAATCTTAATGTCGATGTACGATGTGATGCGTGTTGTTGACATTTATTTCACCCTGTGATGGCGGAGGGAACATTAACGCCGCTCTAGCGGCAGTATCTAGAACTAAGAGGGATAATTGGAAAAAAGCGTCTATAAGCTTGAAAAATATTATGAATTTCAGGTCAAATTACGGGATAATTTTTGTAATAATTTAAATTCGGGCTGATTTGAATGGTTCTTAAAATCTAGAAGGAGGGTGAATGTAACATATTTTGGCATCTGATCAGCCAATAAATAGGATAATTGGAAAAGATTCTTTGGACAGGAGTGTATGACTACGAGTTCACTCATCGTCTCGGTAACTTATAGGTATATCCTATCATTCACGTATCAAATAGCAACATGCTCAAAAACGTTTGAAACGTCATAAAGTCTGAAATACTTACTTTAGCTGAACGTAAGCCTTGTCTAATACTTTCTTCATTTTAGCCTGGCATTTCTTGATGATATCGACTTCCTGATCATAAAAAACAAACAATGAATAAACAATTTTTTGCGTTCTGTTTTTTTTTTTTTTATCCTTAGGAGTGAAATGAATGTGACCTAATTCTTACAAAGTATGGCCTGACACAAGTGCTTATACATAATACTTACTGGTAAATGTATATTACTACTGTCTTACACACACAAGACTTACTGGTAAATATGTATATTACTACTGTCTTACACACACAAGACAGACTGGTAAATATGTATATTACTACTGTCTTACACACACAAGACAGACTGGTAAATATGTATATTACTACTGTCTTACACACACAAGACAGACTGGTAAATATGTATATTACTAATGTCTTATACACACAAGACAGACTGGTAAATATGTATATTACTACTGTCTTACACACACAAGACAGACTGGTAAATATGTATATTACTAATGTCTTACACACACAAGACAGACTGGTAAATATGTATATTGCTACTGTCTTACACACACAAGACAGACTGGTAAATATGTATATTACTACTGTCTTACACACACAAGACACATACTGGTAAATATGTATACTACTACTGTCTAACACACACAAGACAGAGACTGGTAAATATATATATATATATATATATATATATATATATATATATATATATATATATATATATATATTACTACTGTCTTACGCACACACAAGACAGACTGGTAAATATGTATATTACTACTGTCTTACACACACAAGACAGACTGGTAAATATGTATATTACTACTGTCTTACACACACACAAGACAGACTGGTAAATATGTATATTACTAATGTCTTACTCACACAAGACAGACTGGTAAATATGTATATTATTACTGTCTTACACACACAAGACAGACTGGTAAATATGTATATTACTACTGTCTAACACACACAAGACAGTAGTATTAAATCATACTGAGTCCCTGTATTCTTTATTTGGTAAGTGTCAAGAAAGAAAAAACCTGTTTAATATTATACAAATTCACTAAAATATCTTAACCTGTTTAATATTATACAAAGTCACTAAAATATCTTTAAATTCTGATTATTTATCATTGCCAATTCCTAAGATTTGTGTGTGTGTGTGTGTTCTTTGAAAATAGTTGTAGGAAATTGATGTTGGTGGTTACCTCTCCTACAAAAGTATTCATTAGAAACTGGCTAAGCGCTGAATGCAGGAGTGATTTGTGTCATCACCATATGAGCTTCAAAAGCGTGTTGCTGTATTGGCGAAACTGTTCAGCGTGAATCTCGAATTCTAGTCCAAGATGCGAACGGTTTTAAATTTGTAACTTTATTTATGAACATGTTAGATTTAGGAAACATACTTGACTTCTCTATTCGAGCTCCTTCCATTGTATGCTAGATTCCAATGACAAAGATATACTCCATGTACTGCATCAGGGTTTGGTGTTTTTATTACAAGTTACAATTTTCTCGCTCTAAAAAAAGAGTCTCGTGAATAAACGGTCTGTTTAATATATACCCACCCTGACAAGTGATTTCTCAACGTCGTCATTGACGAGGTCGATCCCCTGGCGTTTCTCTCTGTTCATTAGACACTCCTCTGCGATATGAAGTGGGTTGGCGGTGTCTGCCAAGGCGCGCTCACAAGTACGCTTGTATTCCTAGCAAACGGAAGGCAAAGTCATGTGTCACAAAATAAACATATTTCTGTGCATAATGCGATCATTCAGCTATAAGAAATAACATGAAAAACTCAACAGCTTTTATAATTACCTTTACAATAAATTCATATAAAATTAGATCACACTTGTGAAACATGGACTATATTGCTTATGAATTAGCATTATAGAAAATGACAATATGGTCGACAGTTTCTATCATAGTTATCACATACTCAATGTAAAATAAATATTATTCTATTTAAAGCAAGTCTTATGCAAACCAATGTTTGTAGTTTACGAATATGGCTACTGATATTGTTGTCATCATCATCACCATTGTCGTTGTCGTTCTTGTAATTGAACTCTACAATAATGTTGCAAATATATAATATTCCCGTTAAATGTGAGCCCAAAGACTAAGGTTACCGCACCAATTTTTCAATTAAAAGTATTGGGATTATATTTTATTAGGTACGACCTTGTCCCTTGTGGTACTTACATCATTATATATATATATATATATATATATATATATATATATATATATATATATATATATATATATATATATATATATATATATATATATATATATTGTATCATAAGTAAATTATCGATAACCTTCAGGAGTCAAATGTTATACTGCAAATGTTTCTTTCACCTCCTTGCAGATATTGCATGCTTGGTGAAAATGCTTCTATTTTTGAACAGCTACATATCCAACAAATGTTTGTTACCTTTCACCGAATATCATTGGCGGCCTTTTTTGGGACCAAGGAATGCCAGATAAGCATTTACGGTTATTTTTTTTTAAAGCAACATCACACCTGTTTCATTCAACCTTTTTACAGGTTAATTGTTTCAAATACATTCTGCATGCAGTCAGTATTCAAGTTTAAATTTATACTGTATTCACTATTCAATCATTTTTTGATTTCCTTTGATTAGATGTATAATTGCAATATCACAACCGTAAAGTCGCTAATTATGTATTAATGGCAATCATTCCAAACGTTGCATAATCATGCAAAAGTATTAGGATAAGCCCTATCGAAACAACCGTATTTCTACGCATATAACGTGCACCAACTACGACCAGTATACAACCAGACATGCCGTTGCATAATGTACTGGCAGACCAGGGTCTTCGCTGTTCGTTCCACATATGATTTTATTCGTTTAAATAGCAGAACGAACAATATAGACCCTGATGTGCTTATTCATTATGCGACGGAAGATCCTGGTGTGCGTTATACACAGACAGACATAAATATTGACTAATTGCCATGCAGGCATTGCACTTCTTATTTATGTCTCGTATTCTTTTAGTGACTTAAAGAAATCATGATGAATTAAAGACGGATGAGTTTAATGATTTCACAAAGTTGATTAGAAAAAATGAGAACTTAGAAATACGGAAATAAAACGGATGCTGGCGATGTTTGGGAGACACAGTAAAGTGAAATTTTCCATCTAGATTCATGTAGTGATGACGTAAGATAAGAAGCATTTAAAGGATAGAGTGATGAGGATACATCATTCTAGTGTGACATTACGTGCCGTTTGTGATGTAACATCTATACTGCGTGTGCAATTAAGTCCAAGAGTATATATTGCCCGTATATTTCTGTCCTACTTAATTACGTACAGATCTACGTTTTTCATTTGGCGGAAGAATCTCCTAATTCTATTTCAAATATAACTCGTATAGCTAGACATCAATGGATATAATTTGAAATTAAACTGATTCGCCAGAAAAATAGTCCCTAAAAATTATATGCTGTGATTCCTCATGAGTATGCTTAAATTTACATTACTGCAATTACAATGGCTTATTTTGTCCTGAATTTACTATAATAAATTAGAAATATATATTAAATTAGAAATGATGAAGGTACTTTTCTAATGAATGCAAGAAATAAGAAAAATATGGAAGCATTTTAGATGATGAATTTGATGTAGGGATTATAAATATTAAACATATAATACTTATAGAATTTCTTGCACCAATTCAGTATTTTAACACCATATTGTCAGCTCTTTTGATTTAGAAAATCAAGTCTGTGTTTGTTTGTTTTTTTCTCTGAAGCAAGCACAAGAAGTAGAAGAAAAACTTAATGCATTCTACCAATTTCTAAACCCCATAAAAGAAAAACTTTGCATGCTTTATCATTTGTAATACCAAACAAGCGATGGCTCCCTTGTATGCGTGTCTGCGTCTTTCAAAATATAAACATTCTACAAGCGGTGAATACATGCATTTAATACTAATGAATCTAAATGTTTGCGGTGCTTTCAGACATATGCACTAAATAACTTAACTTTACCTAGGTGTTCAGTAATCACATCGCTGTGTGAAATACTCAGTTCATATAAAGGTCTTCAAAGAACAACTTATCAATTGATTCCACTATACTTTAAAAGCTATGCACATGTATTAATCTTTAGTATCACAGATCAATAGATATTAAGAAATTAGCAGATGAGATTTTCATCTTGGTAATACATCTAGTCTGATGGTCTTGTTTTGGTTTGTAACTGGCCATCCAAAATCTCTCCACACACCTGACAATTTGAAACTTAACAGCCATTGATACTAATCCATCACCATACACATATACATCTAATCTACTTAAGTATATCGACTAGCCTATCAGACAGGATTTCTGTACCTGGTACCGCAGGAAATTACTGTATCTCCTGGTGTACAACACACATCAAATAGCAAACAGCGTATACCCATATCTACCAGAGCATAATGTGTTGGCAAATCAGCGTCTCAACACCCAGATCTACCATAGCATAGTGAGCTGGCAAATCAGCATCTTTATATTTCGTTCTACCATTGATTTCAAGCAAATAGTGTAACCCCAAACTTCATAAGTTCTGGTATTTTCAAAACCGCTTACTTAGCGGCGATGGTGCGGAGTAATGAAGTCCCTACGTGACTGCAGACCTATGTCTACGCTTTTTCGCAGTTGCTTGCGCTAAAAAAAAAAAGGCTATATACGGTGCATGGGATTATATACAAAGAATCGTCACTAATAAAAATTCCTAGAGAACAAAAGCAGTTGCGTGCTACACACCTAGTGTGCGTGCATGGGGACGAGTACATACAGTATGTATGGAAGAAGTTCATTACTTTGACGGAAAGTCCATATAATGAGATTGAAGAAACCAAAAACTGTATCAATTAACAAGGAGAACTATATATATATATATATATATATATATATATATATATATATATATATATATATATATATATATATATATATATATGAAAGGTAATCAAAATGTATCAATAACAGATAAGAGGTAGGTAAAATACGAAGAAATTTTGTTGGAACTTGACAGTAATTGTGAGGAGTCAATTCTTGCCATCTGAAAATAATTTTCATTTGAAGATTTATCAACCTATCAATGTTATGTAGCTTTTACAAAACAATATCCCAATTTTCGTTTGAAATAATTTTTAAATCATAAAATTCACATGTTAGCTGGTTTTAAGCTATGGTTTTGACGATATTTGGCTATGTATATATGAAAGAGAACTATTTCTATTAACAAAAATGGCAGCTCGATTTTGTCCATTTTTGACATGGTTGCTACTTCTTACTGGAAGGCCGAATTGCAAACCTGACAAAAGAAAATGTTGGCAAGAAATATGTGCAGCCAATCGGAATTAATGTTTTAGAAAGATTCATTTGGTTCTGATCTCGTGCAGTTTTGATGACCTAGAAAACGACTATCTGACAGTATAAGATTACCTTAAGGTTCTCTATTTCGGTTGCCATTGCATTGATTTCGTTGTTAAGTTCACTCTTCCAAAAAGCGATGTCATATACTCGCTCGCCTGAGAATAGAAACAGGGTTTGAGCAAGAATGCTGTGTCAATAGGACGCATGCCCGAACTGACCCAATTTCTGAGCTGACCATTAGCAATATCTTCAATCTGATTATTTTACTCTCTTTTTTCTTTCCATGCGTCGAATTTTCCTCATATAAACATCTAAATTTAGCGGCGGTAATGTCAGTTCTTGTTGTCTAAGCTGGTTATGATAATTACCTCCCTTTGTTTTGTTTTTAATTAATGAGTTATTTCCCTTTTCTTGTAGAACGCAAAAGTGAAGCTGGAAGATAATCAGAGGCATCTGTTGCATATGTCTCTGAGAAAATATAGGAGAAGAATAATTTAACTTTTTTGGTCAATGTTATTCGACCCTTATTTAAACTAAAATTTCAATTCATGCAGCCAATTTATGATTTAAATAATAATAAAAAATAAAAAAATAAATGTCAACACGCTACTGTATCTGTGACAGCAAATTTCAATCTTTACATCTGTTTTGGTTTTCAAAGAGGCATTCAGTTTATCAGAGTAAACTCCTCTAAAAAAAAATCACAAATGGAAATTCCGATGATGCAGGAAAACATTTTTCATGATGACAAGTTGAAGAAAATTGGGCTTTGCTAAACAAAGGAGATTTATCATAGAGTTTTATATTGTATATTTCCAAAGCTCTCCATCACTGACAGCATTTCTAGTTCATTTTGAAACTGATAAAACGAATAGCTAATACAGAATCCACTCGTAGCCATCAACATTTATTCTATTTGTACATCAGGGATTTATCTGACTGGAACAATAAATGATTGATACAGCAGGGAACAGTCAAGAAAACGTTTCTACACTTGTAGACATTCCTGAGGCGTATGTGTAAGAAAATATTGTTTTGTGTCCATTATGTTTATTTTCAATGTTTTTTTTTTTTTATTTTTTAGTATGAATTGGCCACCTTTTTGCAACTCTCGGACATAAAAGCTAAAGATATCGAAGTTTATTTGGAACTCTCAGCGATTACGCCTCATAGAAGAACAGCTTTTGTAGACACTATTGCATTATTTTGTGTAAGTTTAGCTAAAAATATCTTCCTCGTTCCAACCTTACATAAAATGAAACGTACAAAACATTGGAACGATGTAACATTACTCCGACGTTACTACTTTCCATGTAAAAATGCAAATTTAATTACGCGCGTGATCTGAGCTCGTCCCACAATACTCTCGCTTAACTTCGAGATTTACGTCATGCAATCGATTGGACTGAAGCATCCAGTGACTGGTAGTGTATTTGTATCTATTGTCTGGCTACTATGGTTAAATTAGGGAAGACCTCTTGCAATGGTCAGTTTGAAGTTGGACCAGTTTTCATGCTGTGACACGTTCCATGCAAAAGTTAATGAACTAGACGGGAAGAAATGCAACACTAGAAACTGAGACGAGGCTAACAGAAATACAAAAGATGTTACTCCTTGTCCGTGTGAGGTACTACCTCCAAGTTACTAGATTCAGTTTCCATTGCTTTTATTTCATCCAAGAGTTCACTCTTCCAAAATGCTATATCTTGAACTCTTTCACCTGAAAAGGAAGTTGGTAAGAAAAGAATGAAATTTAATTCCATGGGATAACTAGATATTTGTTAGACAATCTCAGTTCGGAACTCTGTCCAAATTAATTGATTTGTGAAACCTCTTCATTTGGTACCCCTCGATGACTTTTATGACCTTGCATCATCTAACTGCTTCGTGGCTAAAGTGGATAGCAACACCGAGGCCTGAGCAGGTTGTTTGACCATGGAGTCAGTCTCTTTTGCAGACGTCGACATATTTTGGTAAATTTTTGACAAAAAGGTAAACAAATAAAAAAAAAAAATTAAAGATAGAATTAGACATGCATGAACAAATTGTAAATTTTACATATAATTTTGGCAAGCTATGTTTAGAAAATGAACATTTCGGTAATACTCTTGCAGAGGTGTGATACTTGTAATCTGCAGTTTGTTTACTTGAACATCTTATCTGATTTAACTGTAATTTTTCTTTCGAGTAGTTTTATTTTTCGTACAAATATTTTGAGGCATACATGGATAGTTATTGCCAAATATATCGCTTCGTTTAATATGGCATTTAAAATAGTCTTCACAGACAGCTTCGCCGTGACCATAGTGTGCGCCACCTGGGAAGCAGCTTGCTTGCATCATTTTGCAGATGTGTGAAGATTTGGATCATTTAGACCACACGACACAGTAGCTATCGTTATGTCATTCAAAAAAGGCTGACGCTTATTGAAAGTTTCTGAATAGATACTGGGCAATTAACATCGAAATGCCAAGAGACTGAATTTGATCACTGTACACATCACATGTCTGATGGGAAATGACCGAAAGGTTCCCAAAATTACTCACGCCAAATCCTACACGAAATAGAAGAGACCCACTTCTCCAAGATAAACTGAAATACATTAATTTTGACCATTATAATCAAAGAGGTTATGAGCACAATAATCACAAACCCTCTTCTGTTTCATCTTGATATAAATGCAGAACTTGGCATGTCTTCAAGCAGAAGGACTATATTTGGGGCATGAACAAATTGTCAACAGCTCAAGAATTATTGACAGTTTTAGTATAAATAAGCAAACGTTTATATCCTGAACTTGGCAAAAGATTCTTATTAACACATTTACTACTATCATAATGGAGAGGGAAAAAAAAATCTGTCTTTGAAAGTTTTTAGTATGGATAGGTCGTTAATATTTATGAGCTTCCATACATAGACGAAAAAGGAGTATAGGAGACTATTTGCTGATGATGTTCTTTTCTTCTAACAATTTGGCATTATAGAATAGAAGAGGTCATCACGTCTTATTTACACTGTGGCTTGGTACAGACCTAATTTTTTGGTGACATCATGTTGTCTGTTTCGGGTACGGGCATCTGTCTCTTTGATTGCCCTCCAGGCGTCGGCTCTGAGGCGCTCGCCAAACGACCGCTCTTTGTCGGACAGAGAATAGTTCAACTGGTTAGATACGCCCCAGTCCTGGGGACTGTACCGAGAATACACTGTGCTCCTGGACAGAAAATTCAAGTAAAGATATTGTTAATTTTTTTTTTTTTAAATCCAGCATTTCAAAGTTTTAGGTGCTTTATTAGTGTATCAGTTCCTTAAATTTTGATGTCAAAGCTTCTCAGATCTATCATGCGCTATCAACAATCCTTTTATGACGTAATAAATTATTAAGAATGAATAATAAAGGAAACATATAACAATCTGTTGATTTTATTGATCTATGACATATGCGCATTACATTGAATGTGCACTGTTTTTAGAAAACGGGGGTCTATTCAAAGAGCATAAGGCCTTATATTGTTTGTAAACATAACTTCTGTTTGTCCTGTAGTATTATAGTAGTCCTTATTTCCACATAGACTTTATTGTCCGCCAACATCAGGGAACATCTGAAAAAGTCATTAATGTCCGCAGACCATAACAGAGGTCATCTTGAAAGATAAAAGACATAAAGAGAATAACGATTCACTGATTTGGAAGGCTTCTTTAAAGGGCAGTGTATTGATTATATTTATTTAAAAACTCATACATTAGATTTTTTTAAAAATACAAAAAATAAAAGACATATTGATAAATAAAAAGGTCTGCGGACGGCAAGTAATTTGCGAATATAAAGGCTTAAATTTCTTTCATATGTGCGGAAAATAAGAACACAGAAGGTAAAGAAAAATGATCCATTAAGGACCTTTGTTATTAGTGAAAAGTGAAATTACTATTAAAGCTACGCTGAAAAAAGGAAAAGTATTTACATGTAAATAACTGTGGTTAACCAATTTTTGCAAATATCTTCGTTTATTCATTCATTTGTCCATTTTCTCTTTCTCTCTGTACTATTTTTTTTCTTTCTGGAAATAATTTTTTCTTGGTTTCTTTCCAGCTTGAAATTCTCTTCGGTCTTCTGCAAGAGAAGCCAACTGTACTAACACTGGTTCCAAAAGAAAGAAAGAAAGAACGAAAGAAAGAAAGAAAGAAAGAGAGAAAGAAAAATGATAAAGAAGAAAATGTTTTAAGATTACAAGCTGCATTAATGTATTTATTTACATTTTACATAATGTCCGTGGACACTACGGAACGATCGAAAGAGGTGTAATGTTCACAAATTAGTTAAAGTACGCTGTGACCAATTATTTATTTATTTACAGTTATTTATTTTCTTTACCAATTTATTTACTTAATCGGTGAGCTGATCAATATAGTGAATACGATGCCTGCTAGAGAAAATTATTAGGTTTTAATTTCATCGAACGGATATTTTATTAATATTTTAACAAGTTTGAGATGACCCTGTTCTTGGTCTGCGGACATTACGTTGTTTGCGGACATTAAAGCTGCTTTTGACTTATCGCGGACATTAAGGACGATGCGGACAATATGGCCTCTTACAAGTACTTATTACAAACATGGAGACTTTGAGTAGAATATATTTAGCAATTACCTTCTTATGAAATACATTATGACGGTATTAAATATAAAAGAACAATACAGAGTGTCCCTACGAATGGTTCAATGCATAGATTTTCTTCGTAAATCTATATTATGTAGATATACAAACAAGAAAGATATTCAACTAGAAGTAAAATTAAGTAGAGCTTTTGTTGGCGATATAATGAGGTATCAATATAAATTATTGCCTAATCTTAGAGGCGTACAAGTTTGTGAAAGCTTAGGGCACTAAAATATCAGCAACAAATTTCTGAACTATGGAAAAAAAATTCCATGTATGCCATAAAAAAAAATACCGGTTTTGTTTCCTGAGTGTCCACTTAATGTTACTCTAGATGGTTATAACAACTGCCATATGATGTACATACTTTTGTTGTACAGTCCTAAAAGATTGAAAAGAAATGCAAAGGACTATGAAACGTAATAAGCAGAATACAAATTAATGCAACTCCATGCTGTTTCAAAGTAGTCCTGGAGTTAATATCACTCTATGGTACACAAAGTAGTCCCGGAGTTCATATCACTTTATGGTACACTGGGCTCTACTTGACGGTAGTTAGGATTTTCAAATTTCACCCTTATATATAGTCCATTTGAGCACAACTTGAAATCCTAACTATTTTCTAAAGAAATAGAATTTATGTATGTGTGCATTTGTGTTCATGTATTTTTGTATGTATAACTAAGTCCATATAGGTGTCCCAGTGAGTGAGAACCAATTCACTCCACGAGAAAACTGTGGAGTCATGTTTGAAAGTGACGTGTAGCTGTTTCCAGACTCACCTGGCTGGGTTATAGTAGTTCTTGGCATGACCTAAATCCATTGATCTTCCAGCGTAACCAAGGTGACGAGAGATGGTTTTGTCCGAAACATATGGAAGGATTTTGGACATTTCTGGTGTAAGAGGAGTAGCACTGCGCGTGCGTACGACAGCTGGATTGTCATAGAAAGCCAAACTATAAAATAAAAAGTATGATTTTTGAAAATGAAAAATAGGTAATACAAAAGAATCAAAAATATGTTTTCTTCCACGCTGTCTTTCTAAGAAAAACTTTTTCCATGCCACACAAAATACGTAAAAAAAACAAAAAAAACAAAAAAACAAAAAACAGCGCTACATCGCAAATGAAAAGTATCAATACGGCATACGAAGAGAATAATAAGTGTGATAACACCCGAAAGATTATCACCTGGTTTCTATCATGAATTAATAAAATCTATGACGATGAAGATATTAATTCCGATATGCACTTTGAGACATCATACATTAAAGAATGAAAAAAAAAAAAAAAAAAAAGGGAGGTGGGAAGGAGTAGGTGAAAACCTGTATAATTTCAACAGTTTCTCTCATATATAGCATTTTTAGTGTGTATCGTGAAGTTGAACTTGATGGAAACGAGTACAATTTATTTTAACAAAATAGAGCATTATAATTTGAATATAATATTTTGAAATACGCTAGGCATACAATATACGTCGACATGCTTGCATCGTGAAATTTACAGTTCGTGCTTTATTTATTTTTTCAAAGCAAGTTAAGGTTTAGGACCTAAATGTTATTAGTCTTCGAATCAGGACAGATAATGTTCTCATGAGAGGAAAGTTTTGTTTCCCTTTCAGACTTTGTGCCTCTTGAGAATTAATGGATTCACGAAATATTTACAGTTCAAAAATAATATGAAGCTTATGGAACAGAGCCTTCTTATCGACTGGAAAGTGTTCCACAAAACATGCTGAATTTTGTATTGGTATATGTTCGTCCTCTTATAATCAAATTATAGGTAATAAGTTACATCATTACGGGCAGACCATAGATTTGTACAGAAAATTTTCATCTTTATGCAATGTTTGCAGGTTACGCTTACTTGAAACATATAATTTTGCGTCTGGTATTTTGTGCATTGTTGAAATTAATTTAGTCGAAGTATACTGCAAAACACAGTAGAAAAAGGGTCCCAGTGTACGCTTTATAGTTTCACTAATGTACTATGCCAAAAAAGAGCATTTCGTGTTTCTCAATATTCCTCACCTAATAAATTTTTGAATGTGCGCGTAATGGAGTATCATTCTTATTAAAAAATAATAATAATACAAATTCAGATGATTCAAAATAAAATAAAATAAAGTAAATTAAGATGAATCTGTATACAACTTTAATTAGTCAGAGACTTGTATGATTTAATACGGCTCTGAATTATTAAGATGCAATTTCTGGGTTCAAAATTTTTCAATGTATTACAAGATTACAAATTCAAACACTGCAACCTTCAATGAATTTGACAGGTATGGGAAAATATACATGTAAAAAAATGCACCGGATATAGATCCAACAGTGTTTACATGCACTTCCTGTGAAATGAAAGACAATTGAACTGATGCTATATAATCTGCTTAGCAACCATGAAAATCATTAATCGCATGTTAATAAGAGCTGATAGAAGATCGTTTAAAATAGACTTCCCTTGATTTGTATGCATTTCAGTTAAAATCCGCAATTATCAGTTATCCTTGTCGGATTACGGCACTAAGACTGAACATGCAAAGCCAATCATCAATATTGAGAAATTCCCATGCATATGGTTGCTTTCGTGAAGGACAGACCATTTAATTTTGAACTAATTATATCCATTATATTAGTTGAAAAAAAATCATTTATGGTGTACATTCTTTTGTCCTGGTTTGAAAGAAAATCCCAGGGTCTCTAAGAACTGTAATAATAATTCAATGACTTAATCACCTTTACGTCAAAACGTGGCATTTTTCTTAAATGTTTTTTTTTCTCTTCCTCTTATGCAAAAATAATTATATCAGCCACTTGAAGTAGAAATGTAGCATGTTCATAGTAACTCATATTAAATATTGATGTTATGATTTAATAATTAAAACTTTTTACCAAGCCGTTGTATGAAGCATTCATATTGGTTAAAATCGCATCATGAGACGCAGAAAACTAAAAATTAATAGTTCATAACGCCAGAAAGTTACAACTCATGCGTTCGTGCGTCCTTCTTGTGTGTTTTGACAATATTTGTAAACGGGGGCGTGACTACCGCCTCCGCGGACCCAGAAATGCGGGGGTGGGGGTGGTGCACAATCCCAAGTTTTATTACATTTGGGGGACCATTTCTGAATTTTTGCAGTGGGGCTCAAAATTGGAAGTTACGCCACTATTGGTAAACAATGGTTAAAGCATAGTTCTGTTATATATTACTTGAGATTCTTTATTATTTGTTTTATAACTATTTGTAATTATAAGAAATTAACTTCATATTTTGCAGGATTCATGATATCATGAAGATTGAAAATCGATTCCAACTGAATGAAGTGAAGGCCATGCATGCATAGTGTGTAATCGATTTTCAACCTTCATGAATTTATGAATCCTGTAAAATATTAAGTTCAATTCTTAACATGATAAAAACAAAAAAAAAGATAAAGATCAAAACTTGCAACAAATAATATTGACTGTGAGCAATGTACACGATGGCATTAATCGTGTCATGCAATTGGGGACATAATCACTCTAAAGAGAACTTAACATTCTCTTCTTTGTCATTTATCGAACTGGTTTTAATGATGACCTTTTTAATGATGACCTCTTGACCTTGAAAGAAGCCTAATAAAGGGTATAGATAGTTTTCACATAAGGTCAAGAGCCTTGATAATTATTTCTCTCTGAAGCACTGTCAGCCATCTTGTGGGTCATTTCCTCGTATATTATTTAAAAGAGTGTCTGAGTTTTTACAAACGACAGCTACTTTACAAACATCCGTATGTTTTTTCAAACATATCATTTTTATTATTAGTATGAACCCCAAAATATATATAGAATATCTTGAGCTCCTGTAGCTAAATGTAGAATTATGTCTAAATTACTATTTCCTTCAACAGTGTAGAATTATGTCTAAATTATTTTTTCCTTCAACAGTGTAAAATTATGTCTAAATTACTATTTCCTTCAACAGTGTAGACTTGTGTCTAAATTACTATTTCCTTCAACAGTGTAGAATTATGTTTAAATTACTCTTTACTTCGACAGTGTAGAATTATGTCTAAATTACTATTTCCTTCAACAGTCATATCTTAGAATGGTGATCCAAAAGATGGCGCAACCCTTTTTAGGGGAGATAAATCTGAGTAGTATTAAAACCTATATATTTTGGGTGTACTTGCAACCAAACTGTTCTTTCTCTCAAACGAATAAACCAAAACCAGTGTTCGACTGATACAAGTTATGTATAGTTTAATAGGACGGCGTATTGTTTGGTTTCTGATAGTGGGCGTCTTCTTACACTCCTTGTAGAAACCATGCATCGGGGAAAAGACTTGACGTTAATAATTACCTTATGCATGATGTATGCATGATGTAAACTAGTTGTGCTCCAATGATTTTTTCCTGAGTGAAGAATTAGTTAGACGATATGCTCGAGTGGGATGCCAGATATATATTGGGGTTGGACGAGAAAATGGGTACTGACAGAGAAATCGAAGGCACTTTTAACGCTCGAGTTTTCTCTATCAATACTATCCGAATCCCCCATCATACTATATATACCTGGTATCACATGAGAGAATAGTCTGATTTACTGTATGACCGCGACTTTTTCCCGATTTTTATATGATCAGCTTTCTTTTTTCGCCCGTGTCACATGTTTTCTTTATGCGCTTTTTCCCACCCCAGTTTGTTTATTTCTTAATGTTGCGTCATCTATTAAAATAAATCCAGCCAATCATTTTCGACTGCTCACGTGATCATACGCGTGTCTCTTCAAAATTCGTCAGCATCATCATTTGTACATGTACGTTGGACAGTACTATGATGTAATTTGAACAAGACTAGTCTACATCATTTTGTCACATGCTTTTGACTATTTTGAAGGTAAGACGGGAAATCCAGAAATTATCTATGATACGGATCTTGTTAAATGGAAATGCACCCCATATCTAAGGAATATATTTTGACAGTTTGTCATGCAAATCTGACTTCTTGATTCCTCTGCTGTTTTACTTCCTAGCAAAAATTCATATTGTTTTAGAAAGAGTTAATTTTGCGGAATTTATACCTGCAAAATATTGCCAAAATAGTGAATACAGACGACTGTACAAGTACTTTCTGTATTACATCCGTGGTGCAATGGTTAAGAAGGTTAGTGCTTCTTTTCTCGCGTTGATTCATTTTTGTATTATCTCAATTTAATGTTTTCTTTCATTGTTAATTTACAGGATGACATGATAAATACAAGCAATTTTCAATGCCCATAATTTCATTTTATTCGCTGGATCGATTTTGAAAATCTACCCCCCCCCCTCCCCGTAACCCATAATTTCGATTTTCATCGCGCTAATTCATTTTTGCCTTTTTACAATTTCATATTTTTTTTCAGTGTTCATATACAGAATGGCACGATAAAATAGGTACATTTTAATGTCTATCTTTTCATTTTATTCGTTAATTAATTGATAAAAAAATGTACTCTCTCTCTCTCTCTCTCTCTCTCCTATTCGGCCAGTGTCTTTCGTTATCAATCAATAACGCACGATCGCACTTGGTAACAACCGTCTGTTGAATATCAGCTAAACTAAGAGCACGGCCTTGCCGTGGTTCATCAGAATTTTTTTTTTATCAAGGGAAAGATCAAAGGAGAAAGCCGCCATTATACAATAAGTCTCCATGGTTTGATGCACTTTTAACCACAAAGATCCGATTTTACCTTTATTTCGAAAAATCTGGGTCTTTACTAAAGAAGATTCTTATGTCACTTTTAAATCGAACTTAAATGAAATTACATTTCTGGATTGGAAAAAGTTCCAATTGAAACCTCTGCAGTGTTGGTGAGATCCGAACCAGATCAATATTATCTACGTTGCTTAAAAAATTAACAGTATGTACTTTAAATTAAATGAATCAGATTTTCATGTCGTGCTTAACTGTCCCGAATCTGCTTGCCAACATTATTAACTAAGAGTAACTGCTTTCTATTGACATTTACATGATTCGTACACGGATCTCCAATGATATATTACTTCCAAGCAGCTAGGTCAACCCGGTCCTGTTCTGGAGTATCAATAATTCCTTAATCCACCTGTCAGGTATATGGACCATTCATGATCCTTATCAGAAGTCGTCTCATGCATTATTGATAATCAAGGAACATAAAATCAATTGTAAACGAGAAAGAAAGCCGTGTTTTACAGCTTGTAACACAGACTTCATGATCCAATTTGGCTGTATAGTAAGGTCAGTTTTGAGGTATTCGTGAACTCCGTTGACTAATGTCGAGAAAGATTTTATTGTCATTGATGCACTCACTACCAATTATAAAGCAGATATACATAACGAGGGACATAAATATTAATCCAATACTACATTCTAGTCTTAATTGGATTAAGTCCAATGCTGTTTTCAAATGATAAAACTTTCTATACAACAAATTCAGCTGTGTGTCAATGAGACCAGATCACTGTTTAAAAGATGACGAACGTCTTCATCATTTCTATAAACAACAATTTCAAATAGGTCATTATAATTATTATTATTGTCGTCCTTCTCCGCCTCTTCTTCCTCCTCCTCCTCAACAACAACAACAGCAAAAACGAAAGGCATAAATTATTTATTAGCTGATGAGACCTTAGCGTTAAATGTCGATTCTTTACCTTTTCTTTTTGGACGCTCGACGTTAATGATAAGGTCCATGACGTTATAACATTTTATACGACTACAGATGGCTCAGATCTGGAAATTTCCGATACAACAGAGTCGCTAAAATAAGACGCATTACCAAGAAACCTTACAGTTAAGTGTTTCAGCCATTTCTTAGCATATCCGCGATATTAAGAGGAGGTTGGACGGAGCGTATTGCCCTTGCCAAAATATCAGTGCTGCATGGGATATGCGAAAACAAATTTCGGCTAGCTTAAAAACAAGGTTCTATTTGCCATCTTATTTAGGTGCTAAAAGGCAAATATTAAATGCAAAACAAAGACGTCTTCATACCGCGAACATCATCGAATATGGT
This sequence comes from Margaritifera margaritifera, assembly GCA_029931535.1. Lineage (NCBI taxonomy): Eukaryota > Metazoa > Mollusca > Bivalvia > Unionida > Margaritiferidae > Margaritifera > Margaritifera margaritifera. The sequence goes on along the minus strand of JAQPZY010001281.1, from coordinate 264,015 downwards.
CTGAGAACAATACTGTGAAATATTTTTATAGTGCATCGGATTGTAACAATTTTATCATATAAGAAACCCACATTTGAGCGAGCTCAAATCATATGTAACGTCATGGACCAGAACGCTAACGTCGAGCGAGCGTCTAAAAACAAAAGGTCAAAGACTGGGGTTAGGCGCAAAGTCCTCTTCAGCTAAAGATTTATAACATGTATTTAAGTTACAGTAATCTATAAGGAGAAAAACCATGATCTTTATCTCGAATCATTACATGTATATATATACATATATATATATATATATATATATATATATATATATATATATATATATATATATATATATATGCATTAACATGCATCACAAAATTATAACAAGTAACATGTTACATATTTAATTTTTTTTATAAGTAAGAAAACAAGTCCAAAGAGAATTGTTCTAATAGCATAAAACTCTCTTTCCTATAAGCATCAAATTTTTTTCAAACCAAGTATAGGTAAAAAAAAAAAAACAACATACTGCTGCTGCAGCAAACATGTGCGAGAGGTGAGAAAGGAGATGTCTGCGATTAATAAAATGCAATTTTAAAAAGTGCAAAAGGTTAAACCTGCAATATCATACATAGGTCAAATACAATACTGTGGGTAGATAAACATAACTTCAGAGATACTGGCACGCAAATTGGAAGCAAAGTAACCACAACAGTGCAAGTCTTTACCTGTTCGCCAACAGCATAATGAATGGCAGTATTAGTTTACTGAAGCATGTGAAATGTGCTCCAAACGAAAATATACTAATAAAATGTCAGACAGAAACAACATAAAGGTATCTGATACATGTGCTTATATACTGACCATTTTATCTGCGGAGGAGGGAGGGGGGGGGGGTCCCCAAGGATTTTTGTTTTTCTTTAATCACAAGTAACTGACGCAAGCTTGATACTGAAATGGATCAACTGACCCATGGCACGACACCTTCGATAAAGAAATAATAAGAGCCAACGCAAGTATGCGAAGAAATAGCAGTTTCACACCCAGTCCTCGATTTCTTAATGGTATTCGTGTTTACAGTGACATTTTTCAATAATTTGGGTGTCATTTATTAGAAGGACTTAAAACTGTTGTTTTCACTGTGCACATAGTATTTTCTGATTTTGACCATTTCAGTATCAATCTTGCGTCTGATATCTGTGCATTTATTGTACCCCATCAAAGACAGAACATTTTTCACAGTTGAATATGTTCAGAAGCGAAAATATTTTTTACAGCAAGACATTTTATTTAATTTTTTAATTTTTTTTAATTCCCCTCCCTCGATCTCCGATAAAATGGTTGATGGTGACTTAAGTGGTAATAACAGAAATGAAATGTGACGAGCGAATATTCCTGTACGTCAGCTGACTTTTATTCAAACGCCATGAGATATTGTGACCCTAAATCTTGAAAGAGTTATAAAAGGCTATTGGCAATAATGACCGGTCAACTGACATACACGTCTATGATGTAGAGAAGGTGCGAAATGTTTGAACAGGAAAGTTTTGCAAAATGTAAACGTTACCTGGATCTTGCTGAGCTGTGTTCCAATAAATAAATAAAAAAATAAGTACTTTCCTCTTTTTTCACGAATTTGTCTCAAGCGGATGATCTAAACTTTAACATTACTAAAAATAACTAAATTTGGCTCTGCCACGTGTTAAGAAAGTCACCCTTCTAGTGAAGAGTACAATAAATGTAAAGGTTGAATTAAATGAAGATGTATCGTTTAAAAATGTGTTCTAAGGCCTACACACGTCTAAGAGACAGATTCTTTAAGTATACTGAATGCATAAATCTTCGATATAAAGTTTATATAATTTTGTTCTTACTAACTGCATTTTTGTATCTTTTTAACATTTAGTCATTGACATAATACCTTTATATGGTTATTCGTTGAAAATGTCATGACTTCAGGTCTCTTTACACTAGCAACAAAATTTTGTAAGTATGAAATGCCGTATAAGCGCTATATACCGTATATACTCGTTTATAAGTTGACTCCAGCTGCAAACAACATACCCTGTCTGCTCGTACAAAGAGTCTAACCTAGATCTGATGTCGCATAATACACCGGCAGATCTGGATCTATGATGTTGTCTCTAATTATGACTCCAAGCGAACAGCCATAACCAAGATCTGATGTCGCATAATACGCCGACAGATCTGGGTCTACGATGTTGTCTCTAATTAATATTCCAAGCAAACAGCCATAACCAAGATCTGATGTCGCATAATACGCCAGCAGTTCTGGGTCTACGATGTTATCTCCAATTATGATTCCAAACGAACAGAGTAGACCCAGATCTGCCAGTGTATTATGCGACAGCAGAGCTGGATCTAGACTGTTCTAAGTTGGGTCCACTTTATAAACTGGTAAAATATGGTATTTCTATGATTTCTAATGGTGGATGACCAATGGCAAATAAGTCATCAACAAGTATCTTGGATGCATCCCGATTTTTTCAATAACAATAATTTTGTCGTCCTAAAAAGAAGATAGTATGTCCCCTCCACACACCTGATCATCATCTGAAGTGTCCCCTAGTTGTGAGCTGGACTTAGATTTAGCCTGTTACATTGGCCTCGTATATTATCGTCTTGCTGAGGACAATAGAAAGCTTAACATTTCATTTGCGGTCATCCCTAGCCACAATAATTTCAATTTTACCATCCTCAGACACGAGTATGCTGAATAGTTTGGGCTTTTTGACAGTGGCTTTATGTCTCAGCCAAACAACAACACGTTTCGTTCTAAATTGGAAGTGGTCGTGATGTTCTAATGGAAACATGTATGATTTCCAAGTGAGGACATGCAATTGATACAAAAACTGAAATATCAGAGAAAAGGAATATTATTTTTTTAGTGTTTACACCGCAAAAACATATGTCACAAGTAAATAAATAAACTAATCTTATACAAGATGTGAATTTTATTTATTTTATTTTTTTATTTATTTACTAGAACTCTGATATTTCAGCGTCAGCGAATTCCAATTTGACATTTGCAACTGTTAACTTTAGTGTTACATAGGCACATAGGTAACCAACGTGAACTTGCGTCTCGGCTTTCAAAGCAGTCTACTCACATGCGGGGAGATACGGCGGATTGTGCAATGAAAGTAAGTGTTTGCTGTGCACTGCCAGTGATTGACTCATACAATATCACCTATTGTTAATAAACATGCTTTTCTGTTTGAACGGTGCAGCGACAGGTAAAAGTTGGCTTGAATGTGTATTTCAGAGTCTTGATTTTACATGAAATACATTTATGTCTATGTAGTCCGTTAAATTACCCTCCCCCACTCCCCCAATCTCTGTTGATACTGATAGTCGAGTTAAGGATCTGACGTAACCTGTTCATTAAAATGTACAATTTTGCTGCATCCAAATCTGTCCGGAACACACCAACGTGCAGTTTAGAAATACTTACCGGTATTTGGTAAAAGCGGTATGTAGCCACGAAATTAAAAATGGCCACAGGACATAGGGTTATGTTATTCTACGTCAATTTACAAGTCATTAAACATAGGATTTGATCCGGAAATATTCTGTACATATCGCCAAAAGGACCCTTCAACCGACGGTATCTCAAAAGACGTGAGAAATACCCGTAAGTGTCTAAAATATACACTGATGTGCTGCGGACAGATCGGTCTGCAAACGTTCCTCGATTTTATAAATAGGTGACATCAAACCATCAGATCGTCCATCAGTATCAACACAGGTTTGGGGGGTTATTTATCGGACTAATGCCTATGATGTCGGTGATTATTTGTTAAATTAAAGCTCGAATCTATTCAGTGCGTAACTGTATGTGGTTGAAATATGGATGCGTCCTCGAACATTCATATTCGGCAGAAGCTCCACAAAATGGTCGCTAGCAGACGACCACAGTAACCCAATGAACACATTCTCCGAGGCGATGTAATTGTATGTCCCTCTGCAATATGGCAGAGGTCATTGGGGAAAACAATCCATTACTCTCAATGTCAGTATTTTTACTTTTTATGCTTTTCATCAGCAGCTGGAGCACTGCCAATCTATTTGTATTCGTTTGGAATGCAGAGTGTGTTATTTAGAAAAATTCGTATGCCCTATTACTAATTTTTTGACGGTGTATATCAAATAATAAATTACTTTTGTGTTAAGTGTTTTTAATTATGATCGCGAACTGCAAATAATAAACTGTCCACGGTCTGATAATATAATCTAAGCATAAAACACCATTCCAATAGTTTCCCGTGCAAAAGGTATTGAACCAGTCAAGACAACTTGACTGGCATATAAATAATGTTGGTAATTTGTATCAGTGCCATAAAGTACAAGAAACTTATAACTAGTCTGCAGAACTGAAACATGTCAATTCTTTCCATGTATATCTCTCTAGCTTGAATACTGGGCCAAACCCCAACAGCATTTTGCCGTCATTCCATGAAGACGGCTTTTACAATCATTAGCAAACAGAACAATTTACATCCGCACTGCTATCAATTCGGGCACACATTTAGATTGGATAAAATGTCATGTTTTACGCAAGTGTAGGAACAGACTGTTTGATACGTAACGTGCCGATTGGGTAAAAGATTCACGTCACTCTTCATTCGGGATATGTCGGCTCTGGCGGAAACATGGGCGGATTATCTCCCATTGCGAAGCTCTTCTGTTGCAAACCCTTCTGTTATTTTGTCCTGGAGGTTTTTGAGCTATACCTATTTTTGTTGTTGTTGTTGCTGGGGTTTTTTTTTTTTGTTGTTTTTTTTTCGTGAAAGTTTACTGTCTTGCAGCTACAAAAGCTGGGTACTAATGTATATCCAGCCATTTATACAATGGTCTGTTATTGATTAATTTTGTTCCATTATTCTTCAGTTAGGCAAAGAGCATGTGTTTTCAGGATGATAGCACTAGATACATGAAATAAGTAAAACCCAGAGGACAAGCCTAGCTTGATATTATATAGCCTTTCAGTATCCCCGTGAGGCATTGCTACTTCCAGTCTGCTTAAGCATTCGTAGACTTTGCAATGAATAGCGTTTACCTTGTTTTATATGTTTTTCAAATGTTTAATTAAGATTTGAAAAGGCATGCTTTAGTTACTGTGTCATAGTTTTCCATCAAAAGTCTGTTCATGAAACATATGTCATATTACAAATGCTGCCATCTTGACAACATGTAAAAAAATATATACATTCTTCAAACCTTCTTCCTTAACACCCTGGGTATTACTCCATACATCATTGGGTTTCGAAACGGCACCCAATTGCTTCAACTAAAATAAAAACGGCAAGCTTTTCAGGAAAGCTAACAGTTGTACTCAGTTACACTGGGCTGATATATCACTGTTGATTGATGAGAGCCCAGATGCTGCTCCATTAGCCTTGAATTTGCACTTTTAAACTGAAAAAAATCAACTATGAGCGTTTATTTTTTGTGCAACTGCAGATTATTGGTGATGGCGAATTCTTCCTTTTCGTGTTTTAATAAGTGGGTTTTTCAAGACGTAATCGCCCATTGTTTGTTATTTTCCTTACAAGGACCGCTTCATTCGATGCGGTGAATAACTCGGTTGTTTTCCACTTGGCGCACCATAATCTTTTTAATAAACATCAAGTCATTATTCATAAAAAATCTAAAAACGTGTGTTGAATTATTTGAAAGAAATATTTTCAGAACATTTATTAAACATATAATACAGACAGTACTCAAAATACTCAAAAATTAGGTCATAAACTTTATGATTTTATGAAGGATAAAGACTGAGTTGTCATCTCAGGCGAATGATAGATTACCTCAAAATACCTTGATGTAAAAACTGTTTATTGTAGTTATTTCCAGGTTTCTGAATTTTATTTTCATTGATAAACAAAACAGATTATGCACCCTCAGGTTTTATCACAGAATTGCAAAGAAAATATCGATGAAAAGAATATAATCAATCGAAGAGCAATGTCTGTTGTTTCTCATGCACACCACACATTTAACATTGCTTTGGTTTTTATGATTATGTTGAGCAAATACAAATCTAAAATTGAATATACATTTTTGTGAATTGGTGTTCCTCGCAACATTTTAGAAAATTAGGCCAACGCTTAGTAAACGAAATGGGACGCTTCACTACATGCACTATGATACTTCAGCTGGATATATCTGACCCTGGTCGAAGTAGGTAATCGAGACGGGTTACAACGCTGACTTGAAACCATATGACTTTTTGGGTATTGCTGTTTTGTTTTTTTTTGTTTTTTTTTTTGTTTTTTTTTTTAGTTTGTTTTTTTTCATTGATGAATTTCTTTAAAAATTTTCAGACTCGTGTTTGTAGTATAGTGTACAAATTTTGTCACTATGATTTTTTTTTCTTTTAATGTTTGCTAATCTTTTCATTGAATTTTCTTGTTGTATTTTTTATCACAGTAAATGCAGCGGAAGCAGAAAGATTTATATTTATTCTGACCCTCTTCTTTTCACGATCTATTATTAAAAATTAATTGTTTTAAAATACATTGGTGGCTATTACTTTCCTTCTATGTACTGACAAGGCATTGGTATTGTACACAGTTTTACGTAAGTACCAAACTTATAATCACTTTTGTACTTCCAATCTATGCTTTCCAAGCAAACTTCTGCTTTCTTGATACATATTTTGTCTGCAATGTTTCCGTTCGAATATTGTAAATAAAAAGTAATACATAATTTATTATCTTAATTTTCGTTCTATCTTCCACATAGGTTTGTCACATGCACAAGAAACCATCCATACTTAAAATCATTTGCATCCATATTTTCTTTGGAGTTACCACATATAACATACTAATATATTTTACATATTCAACACTCTTGCTGTGCAACATGGATGTGCATGCACATTTGTTTCATTTACTCATCTTGACATGCCAAGGGTCGTTAGTCCGCTCGGTTCCAATCGTCGATGTAGATCGAAGTGGATCGACGACCCTTGGCTAGCGAAGAAAAAAATAAAATAAAAACACTGCCTTGTTCATTGATCTTTCCATTTGTATTTTATTGCAAATGTGTACATGTACCCTTGTTTTGCGGCCGATTTGGTGCTCTGCATCAAAGTTTTCTTGTTAGAGAACGTCAGAGCTTCCTCACTATTCGATCTGATAGGGGCATTTTTTTTTTTTTTTGGTCGTGTTTCTCGAAGTGAGAGAGTACTGCATTTATTGGACCATCTTTCTCAAATTCACGCAAGAGAAGTTAACTCTAATGTGACAATGGTGTACACCGGCACGTTCTCTGTAAATAGAACAGTGTGCCCGACACTATTGGACTGTATATGTTAGCGTTCTTAAAGACCCCCATTCTAAGATCTGAAAATGTAGGGGGGGGGGAGGGGGCTTACATGGTGTGTGTGTGTGTCAAAACAAAGAAGCTCCCGCCGGCGCCCCACCTCGCACATCACCCCCCCCCCCCCCCCACTCGCGTCGCCACTGAAGTAGCACACTTTCCTGACACTGTCGCACGTATGGTCATGAAACTTGGCGTGTGCATTCACCTTTATCACTTACGTTAGCACCCATGAAAAGTAAATCGTCGTTGCAATGACCTACTTTTCTTGCTAAAGCGGCTATGCTGTTTCTGGATTATGTACCCGCGAAGCAGACGAGGCAAGGCAATACAATAAATTTCTGTTGGTTCACCATTAACGCAGACTTCAAATAATTATCAATGATAAGCGTAAAAGAAGGGAACATTTTTAATTTGGACTGATTTCGTGGATGGGAAACACAGTAACAACTCTGTTTTATGCAATTTCATTCGTGTCCTCTCTTTGCACTTTCTTGAAGTATCAAAGTTGTATACCTTGTATTGTCCGAAATCGTTTTTAAACGTAGATAATTTTTTCCTGGTGACCTCTGAAGGTTACGCTCTATAGTTTTACAAAATGTCACTGTCTAACGCGTATGTCGTTTGCATGATGTTCAATCTTTACGGTATAAACTGTCTTATACTGGGATCTTTTTCATCTATTACCATTCAAAATAAAAATTCTCTAACTCTCTAACTCAGGCGTGTGCAACCTACAGCCCGCGACCTGGTTTTATCTGCTTATTTACATCATATGGTGTGGCTTGAAAAATCGCTTATTTGCCTGCGACCTGGAGGAAGTTGTACATGGTTGATCTAACTTATGGTTTTATCGTATTTGTAGGTCAGAATTATTCTATACCTGTCTAAATCTAGCTTGTGAACTAACTTTCCTAAAACTACACTCTTATAGAAATTTAAGTGCCTGAATTTGCCTTTCTCTATAAAAATTTGAATAAACTCTAACTGCTAAACTTTTTATATTTCATCTCAAACATTTGATACACATGTTTGCTTTTTAAAACCGGGCTTCACTCTAAGCGCATGGTTTCGGATTTAAACCCTGTGGTAATCGTACTGAGTTAGATATACGCAGCATCTGGTACATACTGAATACTTAAGCAAAACTAATTTACGCCAACATAAATATTTCTGGATTCTAATTAAAATAACATATAATCGTATTGTTCACATGTTGGGATTAATTGTTTATTTAGACATTCACTTTGCAAAATACGAAACTGTGGACTGGAACCTGACCACTGTCAAAGGGACGTAACTCCTACGTCTCATCAGGGAATATATAGATTAGTCTTTTGGTCGAAGTGTTTGAAGAAATCAGAGCCGCTCAGACCAGAATACCAGCCGAAATAAACAGCTACTATTTCAGTGTCTTTGATGCGCCACGTCGTTTTCGAAAGCCATTGCTCTGAGAGTAAAATTACGAGAATAAACTTGATTCGAATCGGACGCTGCACCTTCAAACCACGCTGGATTAAATGTATTTGCCTAAAATTTTATTATAAGCAATTTTTGGGCAAAATCTATGTAGCGCACCAAAGACACTAATATAAAAACTATTTATGTTACCTGATTTCCTCGTCTAACGGATCTTATTTTTTCAGACACTTCGACCAATTGTTTGAATCGACTAAAATGTAAAGCTAATGCAGAAATCCATAACTGATCCAAATACCCGTGACGTAGAATGGTGATATTGGACTTCTTATATTTAAATTTGGATACACCAAGCGCACGGGATTTTGTAATGTCATTTGTGATTGACCGAAATAGAATCGCAAACTAAGATCAACAATTTTAGTCCAGAAACTTTTACATACTGTAACATGAATTTGTACGAAATTAGAATCATGCACATATCAGGCCTTTCATAGCGCCGTGTCTTCTACTAGCAAGGAAGTATATTTACTCGTATCCAAGGGGGCGGGGGGGGGGACCCTAGGTTTCACTTCTCTCGCTAAACAATGCTGCAAGGACACAGGGCCAGGTCAGGCCAGATTCTTGATTAAAGTTTGCGGATGAACTTGATACCCTCCGGGAGATTCAGCCCATCTATCTACCCCTTCTACTTACACATGTGCCTGCCTACCTACAAATGCCCTAGCAGGCTACCTACTTATCACCCTAACTGCCAATCTTCCGGGCTATCCATCTATACTTGCCTACCTAACTGCCTACCTTCCAGCGTATGTATGTATGTATGTATGTATGTATGTATGTATGTATGTATGTATGTATGTATGTATGTATGTATGTATGTATGTGCCTATCAATATGTCTCTCTATCTTTGTCTATGTGTATGTATGTCTAGCTGTCTTTCTGTCTATCTATTGATAGATGGTTCAATCATTAGAGTTTCCTCTTTATTTCCGTCCTGAATATCAAACGAACGATTCATTTGACTTTGAAATGTTCGCCATCAGTTCACCAAGTAAGATATACAAACATAAAATTGACCGTTGTCTAATATTGTAGTTGCTAGGTCCAATTTGAACACAGGAATGCCACTCCATGGTGAGGTACGAAGAGTCTACGAACCACAAGTATTTGCCACCGTAGTATACATGAGTTATATATTCACTTGATTTTTAATAGATACTATTATCAACGTAGCGATCAAGTAGAAAATGAAAGGAGTCGTTGATGATGATCATGGGTCTGTGACGAATTATGTGTGTGTGTGTGTGTGCGTTTGTGTGTGTTGAAATTAATGTGGAATTTTGGATGTGAAAGTGTACATGCTTTTATGTGAGAAGCAGTGTGTTAGAAACAGAAGAGATATTATGATAGGTTGCTTTACAAATGGAGAAAATTTAGAAAAAAGGCACTGTTTGAAATCCTTTGCGCTTGATATATTTCATCATTAACATAGAGGTGATGATAAAATTGTGTATATATCTTTGTTGCTGCATCAGCGTGAAGGGGTTGGTGGGAAATGGTAGGAGATCGCTTAAAATATTATGGAGACAAACATACAGGCGGACCAGAGGGTAGAAAGAGGCCATAAGACAGATGGTGATAGAGACAACGACGAATACAGAAGACATTTGAGATGTGCCCACGAGCATGTGTATACGACAGAGTGGTTGAAGGTAATCAGACTAATAGTACGATTGCTAGAGTAATACTAAATTTCTGTATAATATTAAATTTGCATTTACCCCGCAACCACATGTTATCACGTGTATGCCAAACAATCGTTCGATGTCGTTTATAATGTAAACGAGAGAGAGAGATAACTTTTAATAATAGTTCGTCTTAAAAATCAATAAGTCCTGGAATTAATAATACGAAGAAAGAAAAAAATACAAATAAAATAAACCTACTTACCGACTCATTTTCTAGTCGTGGTCCTTTTATACGGATAATATAATTCTGCTCTCTTCCGCTTTTACTCCAGTAGAAATCGACAGATACAGTCTGTGTAGTCTGCAGAGAAACCCTTAGCAACCGTCACGTGATGATCAAACTCTTGACTTCCGCCAAGTTCCTAAATAGCAAGAGCAAGTGATTTACATTTCTTTCATTGTAAACCTGTTGCTACAATGACACAGAAAGTAATTGATAACGTGTAATAGTACACACTGCAAACAATGAATACAGCTATGCTCCGCTTTTCCACTCTGTGTAGTATATATTACAACGTCTTTCTGGTTCGATAAGTACTTAAGATTTCAATAGAAGAAAGTAAAGTTGAAATATAAGCTGAATGATTAACCCCTCTGTATAAGTATTAAGCATGCAAAATATGCATTATGTCTGTCACTCTTGGCAGTTGTACCAAAAAAATAATAATGAGATGGTATCCGGACCGTTAAATCTATTGGTTTCCACATATAAACAGTGAGGAGTGTATCTCGAAGTGTGAGCAACAAACATTCTACACAGTTATAACAATGGAGAGTTTTCATTCAGTTTCGCTTAGATATGAGAGTGGGTGAAAGTAGCTGAAAACAAATAAAACCATGTATCAAATTCTATAAATCACAGATGGAACGATAAAAGCCTCATTGTTCGGCCCACAAATACAATTGGTCACAGAAGAAATGGCTGGACAAGGTTTTCATAAAAGCTTCTGTTGCAGCGGAAAGGAGGGATGTTTTGGCTTTGTACCAGTGATGAACTTGTGGTATTTTCACAGTCTATTATTTTCTTATAAAGTTCAGTCACAACGAGCTTGTATGGAATCTACGAGTGCACACAATGTAATCACACAAAGTTTACGGAATTTTGTTCGACTTGTTTCTGTACTGATTGTTGATTTTGGTATTAAACTTTACCAAACGGTGTTCTTGAAATCAGGCAATATACATATTATATTTTATGTTCTTTACGAAGATATCGACTGTATTTGTACATGTAATTTCTGTCTCTTTGGATACCGGTATCGGTTTATGGAACCAGAAAGTTTAATTCGTAATCCGTAAATCCGTATTACTTTGATTTCTGTCCTAACGATTTTTTCAACGAACGAACATCATTGGTCTTTTGTTATTAGTAATAAGCTAATGTATTTCAAAGTCATTGTGAACTAACTCATAGGAATATTTAAAAGGAGAAGACAAATCATATGTTTATTTACATTTTTAGTCCTGTATTATGGGCAGGATTTACTTCACAGCTTTTCTAATCCGATATCCCGAATCATATTAGCGAACAGGAAAAATGTGAAGAATATCCCTTCTGGGCTTGCGTACTATACAGAGCAAGGCTGCGAATAAATTTGTATTGTTTTTTGGGGGGGTTTGAACGCCATTTTTCAGCACATTATATGCTATACATGGCGGCCAGTATATTTGGTGGAGGAAGAACCCAGGAAAACTCCAGAAAGAAACCGACCCACGGGAAGCTACTGGCAAGCTTTCAAACATACCCACGTTGGCCGAGCCGAGACTCGAACCCACGCGGACAGAGGTGAGATGACAGTGATCTGTACAGGCGAGCGCCTTAGACCACTCGGTCACCCGGGGCTCCAATCAATTTGTAACGATTTATGACGTGTGCATGTCAACAAATCTGGGGGGGGGGGGGAGAAAAAAGTTGTGCTCGAAGTTATAAGCGTTCTAAGTCCATTACAAAATCGTCTGGGTTTGTAACTGATATTGGGAACTTCGGTGGTGGAATATAAAATGGTATCTTTAATTTTCTTGTTTTCGTTTTGACAAAGTAACGATATTGCCTTGGACTTTTCGTATCATGGTAGTTTAAGCGGAAACAGAATTACGAGCCAGAGGAATGCTGGTCACTGAAAGAATTCGTCAAAATGTTGTGACATTTATTTGGCATATGAATCAGCTGTTAAATTACTTAAATTTTCTCCTTTTCTTTAGAGCGTACAGTAGGAATAGTACCATAGAAAACACAATTTTCGTGCAACAGAACCATGCATAATAATTTATTATGGTCCTTTTACAAAGAAACAGTCAAATGCCGTATTCTGAAGTAACGTTGAGATATTATTGACGAAAAAGAATCTCGTGCGCTGATGATTGAAGGACTTGTCCTGAACTTAACTTTAGTTAAAACTTTTCATATGATTCCCCGCTCAAACCAGTGTATGATATAGTTTGAAACTGTGTCTATTGTCCGTGTTACTCAGTTTTAAAAGTTACCATTTAGCATTGAATTTAAAGCAATCCTACTAATCAACATGTTATTACTTTCACTGAAAGAAAAATAAGATTATAACCTTTTTTTTCTTTCTTGCTTTCAGTTTTCACCACAACGAACAATGGACAAAAGAGCTAGCATGCCGTTTCTTTTCGGAGGTTTGGTTTCAAATATCTTCGGACCCATTCACTGTAAATCGTTCACGGCTCAAATTTCAACCAATGCTGGGGTCCATCAATTGTTCTTTTTATTTATGGTTTCATGTTCAATTACTCGTAACATTAGTGTTGAAATTATAGTAAAGAGTCATAATAAAAATTTAAAAAATTAACAAACGGCTGATAAATCGCTATAGAAATGTATTGTCAATGATATTACAAATAAGGCGACACATTGTGCGTTGTTCTTATAGATAAATGTTATTTTAAAAAAAAAGTAAAATAAAGCAACTTATTGAAGAAAAGATAATTATCAACGCCTTGCCCAAAACAGACTGGAAAGAAAAATGCTGCGAGAAACTGTATCTCAATAGTCTATAAAATTCCACTACAAATAAGATATTTAAAGATAAGACTAAATCATGAATAGAATGAAATTTGTAAGACTTTCGGCAGCTGAATGTGTACATTGTTACAGATTTAAAATAACTTTACTAGTAATGTCTAGATGAGTCGAATCCAGACAGAGGCTGTAATAGGCCTACGTCTCTTAGTCACACTACTGAGCAAATAAGACTTCTGAAACTCCTGAACTATTCACGAAAAGTTCAAATTCGGATGATAAGATTGCACTTAGAAAGAATACAGTGTGAAGAATGTATCATTGGTTAGTTATTACGGTACCTAATGCGAGTTATAGCTAAGAATGAATGAATGAATGAACCCAGCTGTCGACGAGCTAATAAAGCACTGTATAGGCGATTCTTTTTATTGAATCCTTGGATAGGCAAGGGAACATGTAGGACGAGTACAAAGATATCCCAATTAGCAACAATCCTAAGCTATCCTTGTTCGCAATGCTCTGGTAATGCGATATAGAGCTTTGGACATAACAAGCAGATTGTATTCTTGTTAAGATGTTATCAATATATATATATATATATATATATATATATATATATATATATATATACATACATGTCATGCTCATTATTACCACGACCAGACATTTTAACTTAATCTGATCGGCCGATCCGCCTGACCTTTGTTTCGGGTCACCACGAATTAAGTTGGTTACACGCTAAATATACAAAGTGTTGTGCTACATCGCGTACCGTTCACAAAATCTGATATCTCCAAGTTACATACGTCATGCGTAAATTAACATGTTTCCAGCTGTTGCGAAAGCTGTGATGGATTCAAAGACCATTTGGTTCCCATAAGTTGTCAGTTGTTATACAACCCGTCCACCACTTTCAGTTTTTCATTTGTAACGCACAAGTCAATTGTTAAGCCACTCGTTTTGCCTTTCTTAAATCCTATTTGATTTTTAGGGTGCCGTTATAAGCGACAGTTACGAGCTACGTCGGGTAGCTGGTCGATTTTCGCTGATACTCAAATACTTATATACCCAGATTTCCTTCCCTTCAAAGACGGGGCCTCAGTTTTACAAACTTGTCCTAAAGTTTAAGTATAGACTTAGGATATTTGGATTGGTAAAACTTAAGGCGGACACACATTTCATCCAATCATATTGCTAGATTTTAGGTTTAAGTTAAAGCGCAGACTCGAACGTTGTTGGGGATATCGAGATGAGCTGATGGGCCCATGATCAAGCTCACAGAAACAGTTGTAGTGCTTTAAGTTTGGTATTTTGCTAAAAAAAAATACAGATTTTCAGTGACCTGTTTTCACATAACCTCTTTTTCTATGTAGACTTCTTTATTCAAGACCATTCATAAAACCTAATCAATGTAACCTTGGCGAGGAGAGTCGTTACTTAATGTTGGCATGCGCTATTATTAGCGCTTTCTGCTGGATTTGACGACGTAACGTTGTCTTGGTCAGAAAGAAATTATAATTCGGCAGTTTAAACGTCAACCACGCCTGACAGCAAGAACAAATATTGACGCCATTATAAAAACCCGAGACGATAAATGGTTGCGATACTCCATTCATCCTAAGCAGGCACTAGGACATGAAGGGATTAAGCGATAAGCTCGATTATCGCTTCTTAGACTGACTGCAAACATTATCAAAGTCTCTTTGTGTTCAGTGAGATAAATTCATTGGCAACGTTTGTTACTCCGTGCAACGAGGAATTTTAGTAGTAGACCATTACAAGTTGCATAACGATAACACATCACCAGTAATATATGCAAGGCAGAGAGGTAAACAGTAACTGAAAAGAAAATCGGAAAACAGCTGATCTCCTTAACTGGATCAGAATAAGGAAGTCATAGGTAAAGAACAATAATGTGCCGGGCTGAGGTTTTCTACGATGATATGTATTCTTAGCAGAATTCTAGAATCAGAACATTCAAATTTTCCCATTCTATCCGAAGTTTAATACGAGGGTTTATCCGATGCTTAGCAACAATTTTGCAACATGAATATTCATTCAAATGAGTCTGAAAACCATTCAGTCCTACATTATACAGCAACCAAATTAGCAACAATAAAGAAGAAGAAGAAGAAAAAAGAAGAAAAAAAAGAAAAAAATAGAAAGAGACTTAGTATATTTCAAGTTAGTATCTCGAAATTGTTTTTACTTTGAAAATTCGACTTAGTATCTAAACATTTCGTCTCAATACCTCGAACTTTTTTGTTAGTATGTTTGAAATTTTGAGTTAGTATCTTTTAATTTGGACTTAGTATCTCAAAATTTCATTAAAGTATCGCGACATTTTGAGATATTAACTCAAAATAATAAGTCAAAATTTCGCGGGAGATAAAAACTCGAAATTTCGAGATACTAACGACTTTTCACAAGATAAACCAATCTACTTGGCCCTAACTCTCTTTCGTACAGAAACAACGATATACAGTATAATAAATGTATCATGCATATATTCAATTGAAATTTGCATACTTGTTTCAAACGGATAAACGAATGCTTGGCGTTTTTTAAAAAAAAATCTCCACGGCATCATTTACGCTGAAACCACTTAGATTTGTGTCAAGGTTATGAATTAACAGCTCCCATACTTACATTATGCAAAATGTATAAGGAAGGTATGATTCAAAGCGATAGACGATTTTTTTTTTGTTGGGGCAAGCATACAAAACGGCTTTTCCCTCAGGATTATGGCTAGTTTTTAATGTTCTCTTATTGGTTTAAATATTTTATTGATACACCAAGTTTTCCTAACAACCACCATCATTGTTGCTATGCCTAGCAAGGCAAGTATAGAAAATTATTCATTATGAATGAGATGCAGCCATGCGACTACAAGTAATTTAGATCTAACCGATTCTGAAAGACAATTTATGTCTAACTGACTGGACGCTTTATGTTTTATATCATAAAACATCTGGCAATGACAAAACATGTATTTTTCATAAACCATGAATACTAAAATATTTGAAAATATATAATAATTTGGGTTTGTGAACGTAGAGAAAGAAACGAGAACGAAATATTTCGTAAATGTTGTATATATTATATTCGTAGACGAATAAGGTTCTAAGGAGAGTGCCAGACTTACTCTACATGTACTTTGTAAATCACAGGTACATACCCATCACAGATACATACCAATCACATATACATTCCAATCACAGATACATACAAATCACATATACATATCACTAACAGATACATACTAATCACAGATACATACCAATCACAGATACATACAAATCACAGATACATACCAACAAATTGCCTAATCTTAAAAATTGACTTATCAAAAGACTTCCTTAGGTTTCGAGCGACATATTTTTAAAAAATATTTTTTGACTGAACTGGCAGAAGACCCTGTAAGCTGATGAAAAATTAATGTTTCTGCGAAATCCCTTGTTGGTTGTTTATTTGTATGTTTGTCTGATTGTTTGTTTGGTATTGTTGTGGAAATATGAACTACGACTGGGTATTTTTTGTGTGTACATAACTTAAAACAGTTGGGATGAAATATGGGCAGTATAAAAGTGTTAATGATAACATATTTATTACACTTCACACTCGTAACAACCGTTGAAAAACTTAGATGTCAGGTTTACTGGTTGGCATGTGTACTTAGAGCTTATCAAGAGGGTAGTGAAGCAAGCGTGAGTTGATAATGACTTTGTAGTTGTATGAAGGTTCTGACCTTGTCACAATTCAAATACGGTTGAATTATCAGCACAGCAAATTAAATGGGGTAAGACTGGCACGTATTGCAAATGCAGTCATGGACAAATCACAAAACGAAAAGACCTTTTTGAAATTTTCTCTGTGCTCCGCCACTTTCATTTACATCATAAATATTTTATAGTGCATCATACAATTTAAAAATTTTAATGAAATATGTCACTTTAAGTCAATGCCTATATATTTCCTATTTATTATATATTTCATAATCAGATTTTGAAATACATCAGTGTGAGAAAAATGATAGCGCCACAGCGGCGATATCACTTTGATCGCAACAATTGTCAGTGACTGAACTTGCATGACCTATTGCTATTCGATATTCTGTATCTGTGTGGTAGACCTGTTACACTCTACGTCGAACGGTACACATTTTTAGGAAGAACTCTTGATTAAATATAGCAATCACATTGTTTAAGTAGCGATTTTAACTCTTATCACAATCATAATCATGTCTGAAAACGATGGAAAAATCTGGCATTGATGAGTGTTGATTGCAAACCGAAAATAAGTGACAATTGAAATTTGTGTGTCGCGTATGTTACCTAAGCTAGACTGCAAACTTGTCAAGGCCACACACAAATATCACGTTTGAATGCAGGAATAAACAAAATAAAGAATCAATATCCTCACAAGTAAACTCAGAATCATTCAAATCTTTTCTTTAAAGATGTTACGCTCTGAAGTCTGTCGGATTCGAAGACTCTCTGATCTTTGTACAGTACACCCATCCCAACAATGTTCACAGTATCAATCCGCGCAAGAAATGCGTTAACGAAAATAAAAAATCTCTTCATTTTCATATTAAAATAGTCATTAATTTCACAAAATACACAATCTGGAAAAATTATATGTACAATACATGTACAAGCTAAATTTGTAAAACGTTATATATATATATATATATATATATATATATATATATATATATATATATATATAATAATAATAATAATAATAATAATAAAAAAAAGAAAACCTACGGGTTTTTGTTGTTGATCTTTTTTTCTTTTTTTTTAGTAGATATAAGGAAATATTTCACGAACGAAGGGGAAACACTTTGTATTGTCATTAGTGGCTTCGCCACTCGTGACAATACAATGTTTCCACTTCACTCGTGAAATATTTCCTTATATCTACTCCAAAAATGTAGATATCCTCTATATATATTAGTCCAGTTTGTGGGAACATTTCCCACTAGCAGACCCTCGTTGTTATGTAAAATTATGTAACTACTCACACCACCAGGTCTCAGCTGATAGCTTCCCATTGACTAATGAAATGCTAAGTAATGTTGACTGACATATCGGAAAGATCCAATAGTCTTTGGATAAAGTTAATGTTTTCCAAAGCCTACAATTGGCTCAACAGGCCCGAGATTCTCACGGTTTCTACCAGATTCCCCTGGTTTCTACGGCGTGAAGCGACTGTGAGTACATGACTCCCGCTGGATGGGGGCCAGTCCCTCGCAGGTTAACCCAAGTAGATGGTAGTATTTACTCATAGCTAGGTTTGTCTCGAAATTCTGGCGTCTGATTGGCCAACGTAAACCAATCAGACGTTAGAATTTTAACTCGAGTGTAAGAATCATTCGTAATCTTGGCACAGAACTCATGACCTATGGAATTCAATACCTGCATTGATTATCACTAGGCTAAAGCGCTTCATAGGTGTACCTAGCTTGGTGAGAATCTCTGAAAAAGGGAAACCTCCATACATCGGACACTCACAAGGCAACACGTGTTTGTTATTTGTGGAGCGGTCTCCTTCATATGGAGTTGAAATATATAAGTGACATTAGAGGAAGAACATTTTTTTGGTTTGTTTTTGTTTTATGAGCAGCTGTTCTCTCCATCGAGACTTCCGGACTTTGCTCCTTAGCCGGACCCTTCATTACAAAACTTTACTTAACTCCAAATCTTACTAGAAAATGTTCTGACCAATTAAAGGACTGCATTTGTTAATCTCGAGTAAGATTTCAAAGTTTAATGTAACATTGGTTGTTTTGTTTCGTTTTTATTTAATGGCACTTTCAGCACTTTATTTTGGCTATATCATGCCGAGGAAATGGGGACTAAGTGCCTTTCCCGAATACACAATGAAGCAGCCGACCCTGACTGGCAAGGTTGGGTATCGATCCCGCAACCGTTAAAATACGAGTACGCTGTGGGTGGGTGGGTGGGGGCGGGGGCGGCGTTTCCCATATGTACGAACAAGTTATGGTCACCATGGAAAATCTTTCTTTGGGACTGAGTTGCAACCACAATGTACACGTTGATCGTATCTCTGAATCCCGTTCTCATAAAAGGTATAATCTTGTCACCTCCTGTATGTTTGTAATTGTGTCATACTAAATTACATACATTCATACGCCCATTCACATAAAGCTCTTTTGATCCATTCATGAATTCACATTCCTGAAATCATATCCTACGTAAACATGTAACACATTAAACCGTTTCGTGCAAAAACTGGGATTTTGCAATAATTAAATGTACCAAAGAATAAACAGTTCGTATGCATTTTAGCTAAATTCTGTAATGGACTTCTGCTCTATGACAAGGTGTTCATATAGCAATACATTAAATGGGTTTCTAGACTATGGAATTGTTTATGTTTTCAGTTTAAAACCTATCACCCTTTTCGTACCAAGTGTCACAATAATGAAAGCACTATAAGATATTGTATGGAGACAGCTGTGCGACGGAATATACCGACTTGCTAGTCCGTTAAGTATATTATTTGACTATGACTTTTTTGAAGGTTTATGCAGCCATACACACGTGCACAATTAGGATATAAGCTTTTCTGACACTAAAGAAGTTAACCCGAGGTTGTGACTGTAAACATAAAGTATACTTGGAACAGGGTTCACTATGAAATCCTGGTCGTATTTCTTATTCCTCACAAAAAAGAAAAATGACAAATACAAAATAAATAAAAACCTACTTTTCTACGTTCCATTGGTTCTCCTGTATAGACTCATTACATTGAGAAGTAACACGATCACTTTATGCAATCTTTTTTCCAATGGAAAAGATACACTCATGCAAGAAATGCATTGGCCTTTTGGTTGACGGCAAAACCCAAAACCTTTCGAGCGTAAACAAATTTTTTTTTTTTAAAAGCAACTAATTTTTATTGTTTACAAAATCTCGATGTAGAAAGAAATAATTACAGTATGGTCTTTCCATTTCCTGTTCAAAGGCACATTTTTAAGTATAGTAACATCTATTTATTAAATATTTCCCTCGATCTCGAGGTATCCGACAATGAGGTCAAATGGCACGAATTCAACTTATCATTATTACTTTGAGAAGTGTCACTAATTAAATTATGAAATGCAGTATATGAAACTATTAAATGCCACATATTTAACTCTGGAATTTCCATATAAAAATCTGGTCATAACATTTTGACCCATTAATCAAGAAAATTGATTTCAAATATAATTTCTCGTGAATAGTGACAGACAACTCAATTGAATGGTGGCCATTTTATCTGTCAGCTAAGTCCACTAAGTTGTTCAAAATCTTTTTAATTCACAGTACTTCACCGTCTTGATTTGGGCTTCTTAAAATACCTTGATCACTCATTCAGCGCTAAAGCATGTAAAATATTGACATAGATGGAAATTGAGCAGATGTAAATACGTGCAAATACAGAGATAAAACAGCCCCATACTTTCAAGAGCAGGCATAGACAAAAATCAACAAATAAAATCACTTTTCATTGGCAATTGAATTCGCCGTCCCTAGGTGCCACCCGATCGACTCACAAAGCTGGTGGTGATGGTGGGGTACGAACAGTACGTTTTGGAGTGGTTTTATAATAAGAAGGAAGGTTAACGCATTCCAGAGTTTACTGGTAGCACTTAAGGCTGAATAGTACGCCAGTCAAGTGCATATGCGAGTATAAATTTTACAACTGGGTCGACTGGAGCAAGCAAGATTATGTTTCTTGCATAAAGGTCAGTGCAGGATTCTGAACATAATACCACTCTGATCTAGAATTCGCAGTAGCGGCATCTGAGCCACACTGACTCGAGCAGTTGTAAAGTGAAATTTTGATACTCACACTCACGCCAAAACTACCGGCAGGAGCGAAATAATTGTAACAATATTAATTTATACAAAATTTTTTTTTAAATTATTTGAAAAATTAAAACTCTGCTATCTGAAGTAACTTGAAGTATTATTTGGACTTAGAACTTAGAATTCAGGTAAGCATTCTGACAATAATAATAATAATAATAATAATAATAATATTATTATTATTATTATTATTATTATTATTATTATTATTATTATTATTATATACTACATCACTGCCAGGAATGTAGGCATTATGCCACTGCGGTTTCGACCAAGAACTCTACGTTTTTGTGTGTAATTCTTCATTTTTACACTTATGGAGCTTCACTTTTAACTGGCATCATCTATCGATTATTGTGCTGACGTGACATACATATATAACACATACATCGACTGAGAACTCGATTATACCGACTGGAAAGTATTTGGCATGTACCCTCGTCTAACGCAGAGCAGTTTGTAATGAACAATAATCTCTCTCAGTTTATCCGGACAAGATATTGTCAAGCACTGTCAACTGACTCTACCGTATATAAGTCAGGTCCAACTGCAAACAACCGATACCCTGATTTTCCGTCACATTATGCGAAGGCAGATTTGGGTCTATGTAGTTTGCAGTGGATTTGACTTATACGCGAGTGTAGGCGGTACATATATCGAAAGGGAAATTATTTCACTCAAACTGGCTTTAACGGAATACAATCAAGTGTATACAGTAATATGATAAAGTTACACCTTTACACCAGTGATATATAATCGCACGTGACTGAGCTCATTATGATTCATATTATATCTTAAATATTATAGGGGTTCTTGGTTTGATTAATATTCCATATCATTATTTGTTTACAACAATGAACTTAGTTTTCTTGATTTCAATGGCTACGGAATTGGGCTTATCTTGATTTCAGTATCGGACATTATTTTTGAATCATGTCAAGACGAAACAAGAAACAACTAGTGCACTTTCTACACTGCTTTGCTTTGTTTTTTTTGTGGAGGGTGCGTGTGGGCCAAGGGTCCATATCATTTAAAAACATTTAATTGTCTTATGGCTGACCCGGTTAAAGTCTGGGCACTGGAAAATCCCATTGGAGCTGAAAAAAGCTGATTTAAAAATTCTCCAAACTCAGCAAAGTACATATCAGTACATTATCACTCGTATATCTGAATCATGTCCATTTAGATTGCGGAAGTATGCATCAAAATAACCTCGAAGCAAATTTTGTATGTGTGTTTGAAAAAATCCTAAGTCCTAGCTTTCCAAAATAGTATCAGAACTAGGTACTAGTTTGCAAGTAATCGAGAAGCTTAACATATGAACGTCCAATAACATGCGTAGAATTATTTAACATTGTCAGGTAGATCTTGTACTTAGGGGGCGCTCTACAGATAATACATGCTTCTGAGTGAGTGATAGATGTAAGATGAAGTATTTTGCATTTGCAACATGCACAATGGAGAGAATGTTGGCATACCTCTATGTTACTTTCATGTACTGTGGCTGAAATTTCTTTACATATTGTACTTGTGGAAACTGGACATGATCTAAGCACACAGCGGACAAAATGGTCGCTCCAAAGTACTCGAAAAATCAGCCTAAATTAGTCAAAAGTGCACTATTTTCAGCAGTTATTAAAATAGGGAAACGAATTTTGCCAGAGCAGACAATACCAGCCTCTGAAAGTACTATGAATGAATTAAAAAATATCCAAAAAGTAAAAAAAGTTATCGCCTCTTTTGTTAAAATTTACCTTTGAAGTCCAGGAAGTGAAAATGACCAAGCGGAGCTAGCAGTTTTTTTAGTGGTGCACATCTTAAGTAAGACCAAGCTGTATACTCTATAACCCAAATTTCACCCATCAATCATACACCAAAATAAAGGGAATTCAAAGTTCTTTTAACAATACCTAAGATATACAAGGTCTTTTTTAAATAGCTAGGACAGCCAGTGAGGAAAACCTGGGTAATTCTTTTTCTTTAAAAATCTAACCCTATGCAAAGTATGAAACTGGAGAGCGCCACCTTAGTACAGTATGGTACTATTGAATATGAGGCAAGCCGGTTCTATTTTGCCATAGGTTACTTATCAACAAACAAAATCTCCATTCAAAATTTAAAACAGATTTTTTTTTCAAATGGTATTAACTAGCTGAAGATTTATAGGAAGTAATGCAGACATCATTTTCGATTAATTTACTGTACGATTCACGAATCTAGGTCTATGAATAATAAACAAGCTAACTAGTCCCATGATATAATCCATCTAATAACCGTTAACTAACGCCAGATGGAAGTACAGTTTGAAAGATATATAAACATACTTTCGGGTAATGAAAATGTCATGCATAAAATTGTATTTAGGATAAAATGAAGGTACTACTATCAGCATTAGAAGAGCCTTTCTAAAGTGAATGTCTCAAATTTAAAATTCTATGTGCAGTATTTGAACTATAAAAGAAAGCCCGATTGGTGCCAACGTGCCCGACAGTCGGTTGTTCTAAGAGTTAATGTCAAACCATGGCCAATATGACTTAAATCATTAGGCAGTTTTAAGGGAGCCCAGTAGGCGTATTTGTCAATAAGGCTGCCTGGGAAATCAACCGCTTCATTCTCGACATTAAATAAAGTGCACACAATTTTCATGCGCTGTTGAATTGTTTTCTGCCTTAGTACTGAACAAAAACTACCTTACATTTTTGTATGCAAAATATTCACCCTACCTCCAAATTACACATCCCCCTCTTGCAAATATTGACGAAATTCCTAGGCACTCAAAGTGTTAAACACCTTTGTGTGGAGCGTTTGATTTTCTTGCGATGTTTACTTAATGTAAGTGTACATGAAAACTCTAACCGCGCAGAATTAGTCAACTTTCCCTTTTCATGGCATAATAGTAATAGATAAGACCTACCTTATCACGGCAAAAAATTACACGTAACTACAACACAAAGGCAGTTAGTTTCCAGCATTCAGGTTTAGTAGAATGTTTTTGTGTGTTCGTCTGTCTATGGATAATACTGAACATAATGTGCTTTATTATGAAATTATAGGTCTTATTTATCGAATATAAGAAAGAGTCCCGTTCATGTGTAAGGAATGAGAGTTGCTCGATTGGAAAAGACTCCTCGTTTGAAAAATAAGAGATGCTTCTTTCACAAATGTTTGTGATCAATGACCACTGTGATAATGCGTTGATACCCGTTGTAATATACACTGTAACAGAACACATGTAGAGCTACGAATTGGCTGCTAATGAAGAAATTGTCAGCTTTAAATGATAATGGGTTCAGTCTGTGTGCTTTGTGACGTTGATGATGATGTTAAAAAGCCGGAATTAAATGTATTACTTGTAATTTATCCACTCTGCTAAACTTCATTATGTATTCGATAAACTGAAGATGACGTAAAATCAATCCTTTTAATGTAAGATTTCCACCGATTCAATTACAAATTCATTATGGACTAGATCTTTCTAGTTTATCTAACACGTTTTATGATGTAACACAATCAACTAATCTAAAAATCATATGTATACTATTATCAGTCTCATTTTATTATATATGTATGACATTATGTGTATAATTGGAGCACTGAATGATGATGACAATATTTTTTTGCATTGAAGAGCACATACTAGATTGCGATGGTTGACAGAATGTGTATACAAACGACTAATAGCTGAATGTTGCAAAATGTAGATACATGGCTGTGTCACTAGTCATATGCTTGTATCTTTCAAAGATTTCGATTTTTTTTTCTGAACTTCCTAACAAAACTTACCGTAACTGTACCAATCAATATACTAAGTAAACATAAGAAAACTTGTCAAATTAAAATGAGAGAAACAATAGTAGATATAGACAGATAAGAGGGGTGGGTGAATGTAATGGCTTATTCAGGGTCATAAACAGTTACGCACGGATCTAGGATTATTTTTTTCGACGAAGACTTTGGATTTGAGAAGGGGATGATTCATTTTGTTTAAAACGGCCAACTTTCTCTCTCTCTCTCTCTCTCTCTCTCTCTCTCTCTCTCTCTCTCTCTCTCTCTCTCAACTGATAAGTGTATTTTTTATTATTTTATTTTTATTTATTTTAGGGGGAGAGGGGCTGAAAAGGGAAAGGACCCCACACCTACCACCTCTGGCTTCGCCACTGATACAAAACACTTCGTGAATGCCTCTAGTATCGGCGGTGAACCTCAGGCAATCGAACCTCCACTTAATTATAAAGAATACACTGATTCAGTTCCATGAATGTCCTCCTTCGTCAATATAAACTACTTTAAAGGTTGTGTTAGTAAAAGTGGTAGGATTCTATTTTCTTATTTATATTTGCCATATCTGTGAGATCTTGTTAGATGTTTTGGCACAGTGGATAATAAGAAGCTAGTTGGATCTTAAAGCAGAGAGAGAGAGAGACAGAGACAGAGAGAAAGAGAGACGGCATACACCATTGATTTTAAGAGAGAGAGAGAAAGAGAGACGGCATACACCATTGATTTTAAGAGAGAGAGAGAGACGGTATACACCCTTGATTTAAAAGAGAGAAAGAGAAAGAGAGAGAGAGACCGAGTGTGTGTGTGAGAGAGAGAGAGAGAGAAAGAGAGACGGCATACACCATTGATTTTAAGAGAGAGAGAGAGAGAGAGAGAGAGAGAGAGAGAGAGAGAGAGAGAGAGAGAGACGGTATACACCCTTGATTTAAAAGAGAGAGAGAGAGAGAGAGAGAGAGAGAGACCGTGTGTGTGTGTGTGTGTGTGTGTGTGTGTGTGTGTGTGTGTTTGAGAGAGAGAGAGAGAGAGAGAGGGAGCGAGAGTTAGCGATAGTAAAAATGTCATCAAATGCAATGGATTTATATTTCAGTACACAGTTTTACCTTGATTTACGCTTTCATTTAGAACATACAATAAATGGATAATATGAGTTAAGTGGATTGTAACATTAGCATACTCTTTCATACACTATCCTGTAAGATGAGACCTTTAAATTGACACTGTGAAAATTAAATACCATTTCTGTCAATAAATTGACAATAAATATTTAAAACTGTTATCGAAAGGTAAAACAAGCGTTCTCAGTTTCATTCTTCCAATTAAAGTCTTTAAAACAATCACAAAAATATACTTACAGACTTGTCGAGCAGGACCAACTATAGGTAGCTGGTTACTACAGACATGGCGTCTAGTTACTAGGGACAAATCCATAGACACCGTTACTCCTTTGATCCAACGTTTATAAATTTTCCCTGATGTCTTTTTTACTATAGGTTTTAGAACAAAAATCTAATATAAAATAATAAATTCATAAAATGGATCGAAGTCTAAACATTTTGACAAATTAAAATAATTTACCTTGGATTATAGCTGTCATTCACTGCGGATCACTGTGAGACACAGGTATACGTTGACTATAGTTACCCCTATTGTTCGTCACAATCCCGTGACCTCTACACGTTTTGTCGAAGCGACGGGGCGTGTGCTACCTAATGTTATACGCCTGTTTAAATGCTCTCGTTTAGATTCTTTTTCCCTGTTTAAATGGGGAATTTTCTTCCAGCAAAGAATATATTTGAATACCTGAATAAAAGTGATAATGAATGAAATGAATGTGGTTGTAGGGTAATTGAAAAGCGATTCGTGCAGAAAACATACTGTTCAAATAGTTTAAGATGTGCAAATTCTCAATAAATAAAGATGTATATCCTCATTTTACCTTCTTTAATGTTACTTATCACAATGTATATATATATATAATTAATTAAAAGAGCGCGACATAGCTGTCAAGAACAATGATGTATAGTAAGTTATATTCGTAGGTTAAAAATGAATTTGTTTTATCTTTCTTTTTCTTCTTTTAACTGTAAGTGGAAAATGTTTTGGTACTCATTTTCATTTGGTTTTAAGTTAAATATCATTAAAAACAGGTTGTCCTTTCAGAAATTCGAACCGGCTGAAAAACAAGAATTTTGTGTTCCATAGATGTACTACGTTCTTCGACGATAATGGGATGACGTTATAGTTAATTTACGCGTCATGCCTTCAGGCAAAACTAGATTTCACATAGCGTTAAAACTAAATTTATATGGCATGCGTCGATTGATAATAAATAAGCTATACGACTTCGTACATTGAATAAAAAACTCTTTATAACGATGAGTGCTCGATACATTTAGATCGTACGGCAATCATCATCATTGTCGTCGTTGTCGTCGTTGATGTCACCGTAAATGATCATTGGAAAAAACAACAACAGTGACGACAACGACAAAGACAACGACAGTAGCAACAGTGTGATGAGGACAATCTGGTCGATAAACTCCATCTTAGTTATAAAAAAAAGGAAAACGTATTTCTGACGGCGGGTAGGTGAGTTGCTTGGAATAAGGAGATTCTCGATTATTCGCTTTGCTGTCTGGTTAATAATAGTTCGGATTTTGAAGGTATACGTATGGCTGAGGACACCTTAACGCAAGACCCCATTTTTGTACGCTAGACGTTATTGCTAAGGTCTATTACGTGACGCAATAGAATTGTGATCGCTGAGATCTGGAAGTTTCCGATACGGTAGAATTTTTAAAACAAGACTCACTACCAAGAAACTACATAGCAAAGTTTTCCAAACATTTCTTAGCACATCCGTGATATGTAGAGAAATTTGGGGTGGACAGTAATTGTCCTTGCAAAAAATGTCAAAGCTGTGCGGGATATGCGAGAATACAATTCGGCTAGCTTATTTTTTTTATTTTTTATTTTTTTTGCTTTTGTTGGTGTTAACGGCACTTTTAACACATTTTCGGCTATATCATGCCGAGAAAATGGGAGCTAAGTGCCTTTCCCAAGGACACACTGAGGCAGCCGACCCGGGCTAGCCTGGGCGGGTATCGAACCCGCAACTCTTATATTACGCGTCCAACGCTCTACCAACTAAGCTGCCACGGCTAACTTCGATAACAAAGCTCGACTGGCCGGTTTATTTAGTTGCTAAAAGGCAAATAAATACAAACTTGTGCCGTTTTCATACCATGGAAATGATGAAAGATGGTTGGAAAACATAGGTGTTCAGTTTTTTTTTATTATACCAGACAATTCCAAATCCAACCGACCTAAAATTATGTAATGTGCCTAACATTACATAAAAGTATATGATCTCTGAAGACCGAATTTTAATGGGATTGTGCTTCGACTTTGTAAATTAGCATATATCACAATTGTCTTAGTACTATTATGAATGAGCTCTACTCATATTGATGAGATTATCTTGCATCTGATTGGATGAGCTTTTTACCTTTCTAAATGTGTAGACTATATTTTCCATCAAATTTCGATAAAACTTTTTAAATAGGTTTACATCACCAAGTTCTTGGATGAGTGCAGTTTATGAGCAAGAGACTGTGTCTATTGATTATGCTTTTATCTTTGCAAATAATATAAATTATGGAAGAAAGTTTACATAGGGTTGTGTTCTTACAATACTACATAAACCAGCTTAGTGTCGTGGTAAATTGTTAAATTATTTAAGCCAGGTGAGCGATATTAAGGCCACTTGGGCCTGTTGTTGAAGATAACTGCTACTACGTTCACCAAAACATAGTAAACTTCCTTTACTTAAAGTTCATATAACTCTAGCTCAAGACTCCTTGTCATATTCTGGGACCAAGTTACGCATTGTGTTTGTTTGTTGTTTAACGGCACATCAACACATGAAAGTTTATATATAGTTCCGATGCTACTGGAGTAAAACGCCTTGGAGAGGGACACACCACAACAGCCATCCCGGTCTGATCTGGGTAGAATTCGGTCGCGAGTCCGACACGCCAGCAACTGCGCCACCGCGCGGGTAACTTATGAAATAGAATTCCACCATTTGTGAGACAAAAGTGGTTTCGCGTAATTCTTTTAAATGACATATCAAGTAATCACCTGAAGATTGTGAATTATGGATGAATACTAATGGTCACTCCCAGGATACTAAGTTATTCATTTAAATTGCTTGTCAGTATCTATTTACTGTGCATGATTAATGTTTGCTAACTATTTCATAACATTTATATAAATTCTGTATAGGGAATTATTTGACCTTTATATATCGGATTTAACTGGCATACGTGACGCTTTTAAATTACATTTTCTTATATAGTCCATAGTTTATATTAAATTTAATTTTAGCTTGCATGTAAATGCTTTTAGGCCTACATGGAAGAGTGGATTATTGCGAAATGTGTCACCTCGTTCAATGGTCCCAAAAAGATTAATGTCGTCAAATTGAAACAGGAGAATGTGAAACAGGCATATGTCGAAGAACTGTGCAGCCAGCTGGATACAATCGATACAAACTCCGAGAATGTCGAGGAAAATTGGACATCCTTCAGAGACTCTGTGTATTCAACTGCATCCAAAACCCTCGGTCCCACCACACGTCAACATTACGATTGGTTGATGAAAACGATGCTGCCATACAGAGAATTCTGAATGAGAAACATCGGCTACAGAAGGCCTTTTTAGAAGACAGCACTTCATCATCTTAGAATGCAGCCTTCAACAACATCAAGAGGACAGTCCAATGCAAACTCAGAGAACTGCAAGTCTCATGGCTGAACAATAAGGCAGATGAGATTCAGTCTTACGCAGACAGGAATAACATGAAGAACTTCTATGATGCTTTAAAGACAATCTACTGTCCACAGCTATCAGGAATATATCCAATACTGAGTGCTGACAGAGCCACAGTGCTCACTGACAAGGAAAAGATACTTCAAAGATGGATAAAACACTTCAACGACATCCTCAATCAACAGTCATCTATCAGTGATGAGGCAGTTGATCGAATGCCCCAAATAGAAACCAACATATCACTTGTTGATCCTCCAGAGCTGACTGAAAATGTGAAAGCAATCCACCTGCTGTCAAATGGCAAAGCACCTGGAGTAGATGCAATACCAGCAGACGTCTACAAAGCCGGAGGCTTGCACAAGGCACATAAACTGCTTGAACTCTTCCAGTCAATGTGGACTCAGGGAACTATACCTCGGGAGTACAAGGATGCATACGTCGTCCACTTGTACAAGCGGAAATGCAACAGACAATCCTGCGACAACCATCGGGTCATCTTCTTGCTGGCAATAGCCGGCAAAATCATGACCAGAATTCTGCTGAATCGTCTTGTGCATCACATCGATCAAGAGCTTCTGCCACAGAGTCAGTATCGCTTCAAGAATGACTTAAGATCTACAAAGCCAATGTGTTGCCGAGCTAGCTGTATGCTTGCGAAACTTGGACAGTGTACAGACGCCATGCCAAGAAGCTGAACCATTTTCACATGGACTGCCTCAGGAAACTGATGAGAATAAGATGGCAGGACAGGGTCCCAGACACTGAGGTTCTCACTCTGCTGATGAAATCACAGTTGAGATGTGCAGGCCACGTCACCAGGATGTCAGAAGAGCGCCTACCAAAGAAGATCTTCTATGGCGAGCTGAAGGAGGGAAAGCAATCTCAGGGTGGTCAGAAGAAGCGCTTCAAAGATTCCCTCAAGTAATCCTTGAAACACTTCAACATTGACCCCGAGTCTTGGGAAGATCTCACACAGGAGCTACAGACTTTGAATGGAGGAGAACTGCAGAGGCAGTGCAGAATCGAGAGCAGCGTAAATCTCAGAACTGCAGCACGGCCTCTATTGCTGAAGCAATACCAAGCGGCATATCTTGTCAAGTGTGCTATAGACAGTTCAGACCACAAATTGACCTGATCAGCCACCCACGTACTCACAGAAACCGAACCAGTTAATGATGTTATGGTCATCTTCGAACTCGAAGCACGAATAACAACACCTCGTTGAAAAATGGTGTAAATAAATAAATACATAAATAAACAAATAACATGAATAGTATTTCATTGTGTCCAGTATTACGTACAGGCATATGTTCGTGCGTACGTACATAATGCCACAACATTCCTTCTACACAATTGAAAACACAGAATTAAGGTAAAGTAGTTACAAATATGTACAACGGTTTAATGGTAGGGCTTTGTTTCGTTTCTTTCATTAAATCAATTGCAACTGATCTTGGGAAGTCTTTTTATTTGCTAATTGCAATAACAGGCCTGAAAATCAGTGATCGACATTTTTTTTCTCTTGTGTTTTGCCCCCAGCTATTTTTTTTCCCAAGGCATATTCAAAGTACCAAAGTGCGTGCCTAACAACGATTAAATACCCGATGTGTATATGTAAATTTACAACTGCACATAATTACCACATGCACAGTTCACTCAAGTGCACTTTTAGTTCTAAATCAACTTTCAATCGAGCGACTGGTAGAAATCACGTGTTAGGAATAAGAACACACCTGTGAAGTGTAAAATTGCCCGATTCGGTCCAGTACCAAACCACAAAAGACAGCTGCATATTCATCTAGCATACACAGTTTTGATATACTGTGAAAGAGATTGAACTTACTTCGAGACACCAAAACTACTTCACCTACATATCTCAAATCTTCCGCAACATGAGATTATTAAATATGTCATATTGCTTTGATTCAGTGTTGAAATATGGACTGAAAGGTTACGCAAACACTATAGACGAGAATACAATTTTTCTAACTTGAATGTCTTTGAAATGTTCTTATGATTTTGTTCTGAGAAGTATTGTAGGTTTTGCTCCGACTATTCCATAAATGTAACAAAGTTATCAGTTGTTGTGTTCAACAACAAAAAAAAAAAAAAAATGCATATTGAACAGCAACTAAAATACCAGGCAGTGATCTACAGCTTATTTCATTACTTTGTAAAATTTAAATTTTACGATAAATTTTGAAAGTTTTAACCATACCATTCAAATTCATATATCTCAGAATCAAAGCAAGGGAACGATGGACAGTTCTCCAGTCGTTTTTTTCTGCCGGCCATATTGTGTATACATGAGAGAGAGAGAGAGAGAGAGAGAGAGAGAGAGAGAGAGAGAGAGAGAGAGAGAGAGAGAGAGAGAGAGAGAGAGAGGTGTGTGTGACTGTTCTACTCCAGCGCACAATCTCCATATTTCCAATTAAGACATTCATTTGTTAGTAGTGGAACCGTGGTAGCTCAATTGGTAGAGCGATCGACGCGTAATCCAAGAGTCGCAGGTTCGATACCCGCCCAGGCCAGCCTTATTCGGCTGCCTCAGTGTGCCCTTGGGAACGACTTAGTGACGGCGCGAGGGGGAGGGGAGGGGGCAATTGCCCCGGGCCCCGGGAGCCGGGCGAGGGGTGGCGCCGTGGAGAGCTTTTTTCTTACAGTTGTAACCGGAGCGTAGATGGGGGTGGGGGTGGAGGTTGGCAACTGACATAAAAACTGTTCTCTGTGGCAAAGTAGGGGCACCACTAAAAAAATATTGCCCCCGGGCGTCTCGGTAGGGGCACCACTAAAGAACATTGCCCCCAGGCGCCTCGAGCTCTCGCGCCGTCACTGCTATCGCTGGAAAAGTGTAAACTATTGATGGTTTCGCCATTCGCTCTGCGCGCCACTCACATTCAATTACATACAAAGATCTTTCAAAATCGAACAAATATTATAGAACTTTATATGCACATTGCTTTGACTTGAAATGAACTGTTTTACTAATTTAAACTAAATCCAAGTGATAGGTTTTGAGTTGTTAAAGCTGAAAGTCACTATTCATTCACAATATTTTAGAACGGAATATGGGTCCCGGTGAGTTTATAGTCCCAGAAACTGATCTGTTATGTAATAATATATTCTCACCTGTTAGCAGCTGATAGTCTTGCTTTTGTTCATAGCTATTGAGATAAAAAGGAGCTAAGAAAGTTTGATTGACATTTTTGAACTAATAATGATGTAATATCTATCATACTTGTCGGGACGCTAGCAAGCTTAATGGCCAATACAAAGGTGATTGTAACTATATAAAATATACAAATTCAATTAGCCCTAACTTCGACATTTTGCACCCAATTTTCGTGACATTATCGGTATAAGCTTAACATTCATATAAATTCAGACAGAGTCACTCTTAAAATAAAATTTTTCGTTTTTATTTGAAATTCTATGGTAATTATTAAACGTAATAATCTGATTCTCTGGCAATGGGTCAGTAATGACCGATTAAGAAGAAAAGTATCCGATACATACATATTCGTGCTGGAGCGAGTAACGTGCTGTGTTTAATCTCTCTCTCTGACGACACAGCCACACACACGCACACACATAATTCCGTCATTTCCGTCGGTAGGTCGTTAAGACTGATCTATCGATGGCAAAGGATTACCATCTTAATTTCAAAGTATAAATACAAAGTTGAAAGAAAAACAGATGGAAAGATTACCATCCTGTACAAAATCTTCAGAGAAAGTAATAAGAATAATTGGGCTAATATCTTTTCAACTCAGGTGTAAGTTAAAAGAAACCGTTGTTACCTGGCTGTCATTAAATAGAGGGAAAGCACCTGGGGGGAAATTTGGGCAGAAGTTGTAGACATGACTATCCATTCATTCATATGTGATAATCAGCTAAGAAATTCAGGTTAAAGAAAGAAAGTTATTGTATCCTGCAACGTCTACTGTTATCGCTTGTGCTTACACCAGCCTGCACTGACGGAGTGAGTATGGTCGTTTTCGGTATTGTAGTTCAGTATAATATTAGTAGATGATACTGAACGTTTTGGATCTTCGATGCATCCCAGAGGAATATGTGTACGTGCGTGCGTGCGTGTGTATTAAAAGGTCACGTATGTTAAAGTGCGAATATTTGCAATGGCTTCCATTATTCCACACACACACACACACACATATATATATATATATATATATATATATATATATATATATATATATATATATATATATATCGAAACTGTTTACATTTGGGGAGGGGTCGTTGTTGTGATTTGTTGATCAGTACCATTTCTTTGTCGCATGTGTACATGTAAGCCAGTGTTTACGTTTATTTTCCCCATCGTTTGTTTAAATTATTTGAATGCTGTAAATTGCACATTTAATGGTTATTTTAGCAAATTCATGAGCAGATGGGTATTTCAGACCATGTTCAGTACGATGTTTTGCCCAAAGAATGTTCTGTATAGTTGTCAAGCGCTTTATTCTGTGCTGTGTGATTTGTCTTCTTGTATTATGCTATGTTTGTATGTTTCGAAAATCATGTTAATTTAATGTCTTTATTGCTTCATATAACGTCTGTCAAAAGGTCATATTTAATTGTTGTTTTAATCAAGCCGAATATAAATAAATCTTTAATTCTTATCTTATCTTCGATGTCATACATGTATTTTTACGATGTCCGTCATCTTTGTTTTGGAGGGAAACTATGCATTTTAGGCATCTCCAGTTATCACTTTGCGATATGTGCAAGCATAGCTGAACAATATAAACAGTTTATACAACGAGCTTTTTGCGTGAAATACGTTCTTCTTTACATTAAAATAATATAGTTACTGTCTCCTGCAAAGATATCGCTGCAGTATTTTGTACTGTTTTGATCTTCCCGCACCACCAACCTCAGTTGGAGGCCAGTGTTTACCATTACTCGTCTTACGCAAGGTTTTTAGTGTTTGGTAGTATATTTGTAATTAGAGGTGGAATAAAGTATAGGTTACTACATTTGTGTGGGAAAATATGAACGATTTGTTTTTTTAAGCAGTACTGCACAATATTAGGAGTTCATCATTTCCCATTTAAATGTAGTAACTTGTTTATTATATAATGAAGTTTCTATAGCTAGGAGTGATTCCATAATGAACCCGTTTCGTCTCCCCTTACAACACATGGAGGAAAAGAGGTACTTACCTTTCACAACAGATGCCGCTTTTTGAGGCCTGCGAATATCACCAACAGCAACGCTCTTTGTGACGTTACAATCTGACGTCATCACTGGCGCTAGGGAATTATTTAAAAGTGCAACATTGAAAACAAGAATTGTCATATATTTGATGGTGAGAAATTGAAATTTATTATATATTTCACAATGAGTTATTGAAATGTAACAGTGGGAGAAAATTTATATCGCTACAGAAGGCGCTCTACATATATTATGTACTTCTGAGAGAGTGACAGGTGTAAGGTGAAGTTGTTTGAATTTGCAACATGCACGATGAAGAGAATGTTGGCATACCTCTATGCTATTTTCATGTACTGTGCCTGAAATGTCTTTACATATTGTACTTGTAGAAAGTGTGCATGATCTAAGCACACAGCTGACAAAAATGGCCACTCCCATGTGCTCCAAAAATCATCCTGAATTAGTCCAAAGTACACTATTTTTCGTAGTTATTAAAATAGGGAAAACGAATTTCGCCATAGTAGGCAATACCAGCTTCTGAAAGTACAAGGAATGAATTACAAAATATATAAAAAGTAAAAAAAAGTTATCGGTTCTTTTCTTTAACAATCTACCTTTGAAGTCCAGGATGTGAAAACGACCAAGCAGAGCTAGCAGTTTATTGATAAGTGCACATCTGAAGTAAGACCAAACTGTATACTATATCACCCAAATTGCACCCATCAATCAGACACCAAAATAAAGGGAATTTAAAGTTCTTTTAATAATATCTAAGATATAGGTCTTTTTTAAATAGCCAGGATAACCAATGAGGAAAACCTGGGAAATTCTTTTTCTTTACAAATCGAACCCTATGCAAAATACGAGACTGTAGAGGGCCATCACAGTGGCGATGTTGTTCGTCCTTAGAGTTCGAAGATGACCATGACATCACTAACTGGTTTGGTTTCTGTGAGTACGTGAGTGGCTGATCAGGCCAATTTGTGCTCTGAACTGCCTATGGCACACTTGACAGGAGATTCTTGTGAAAAATGGACACACTACCTTCAAAAATACGTAAAATTACCCATCACCCAGCTAGCCCCATGTTGTCATGGCTACGAAGATCAGAGACTGGTGTCACTAATGGTGATTTCGTTTCAGACAGCGTGATTTCCCCCAAAAGAATGAGGTTAAGAAACGAAGGACTGGGTTGAGCACTGAATGGAAGACTTCATATCCTTGGGTGGTATTGCTGGATCTTATGATAAGTTTTCCAAATTGCTAAATTACATTTTTTTAACAATATTTTTTCTCTGACATTGATTCAATGAATAAATTGAACACTGACAAACACATTGATACATTGTTCTTAATGGAAATGAATATGTATTTATCTTAGTCATACTGTCATCATTATTTGAAAACACATCAATGTCTTGATTCTTGAAGAATTTGTCCCTGATAATTGACTTTGGATTCAGGTAGTTTTGTATCTTTTTGTACATCCTTTAATAACTTTTATGTTCCATTATTTCCAGACTGTGAAAGGTCATTCTCTGCGATGAACAGAATTTTTAGTGTAATGAGCTGACACAGAGGGTGCTGAATTACTTTATGACAATTAGTACAGAAGGACTTTGCCTAAAAGACTTTAATTTTAATGTGGCAATCCAAATATATGGGTAAGTGAAGAAATGAAGGATATCATTTATTTAAATTGAAAGGCAAATGAGTTTGACATTAAATCATGTTATAACGTATGGAAATAAAGAATACTATGTAAATATATGTATACTTCTCTTATA
This sequence comes from Margaritifera margaritifera, assembly GCA_029931535.1. Lineage (NCBI taxonomy): Eukaryota > Metazoa > Mollusca > Bivalvia > Unionida > Margaritiferidae > Margaritifera > Margaritifera margaritifera. The sequence goes on along the minus strand of JAQPZY010001281.1, from coordinate 227,078 downwards.
TATCATTAATATTAATTTTTTTCAATTTTATGATGATAACGCGCGCTTAACCCGATGCTATCCAAACTTTCTGTGGAGATCACTATGCCAGGAATTGACATTGGCTATCAACTGCAATTTAATTCACATGTAAAAAAATCTTTGTAGGAAAGCTTCAAGGCAGCTATCTATTTTGAAATATATTGGTCAGAAAGAAGCTAACTAAACTCAACAAACCAACAATCTTGCATACATGTATCCTTTCCAATTAACTAAACTCAACAAACCGACAATCTTGCATACATGTATCTTTTCCAATTAACTAAACTCAACAAACCGACAATCTTGCATACATTTAGCTTTTCCAATTAACTAAACTCAACAAACCGACAATCTTGCATACATGTATCCTTTCCAATTAACTAAACTCAACAAACCGACAATCTTGCATACATGTATCCTTTCCAATTAACTAAACTCAACAAACCGACAATCTTGCATACATTTATCCTTTCCAATTAACTAAACTCAACCAACCGACAGTCTTGCATACATTTATTCTTTCCAATTTCAACGTCTGTCCCTTAGTCTGGCATTTCTGCAGAGACATGAATAATATATGTACTAAACTTGAAAAAATACAAGAGCGTGCTCCGAAATTTGTGTATGATGATTACACAAGCAGTTATGCCGACCCTGAAGGTGTGTAGACTTAGGCCCATGGCTCTGGAGACTTTCAAATTCTGAACAAGTGTTTTCCAGTGTTCGGATGATTTGATGTTTTAAACACAATAAATAGAATTAGTTACCTAAATTTTAAATTCACTTTTAATGACTGCCTTTTTAAAATGCTTTGCTTGCTTATATTTAAAGTTATGCTTTATGTGTTTTGTCCCATTGTATACTGTGTTGTTATGTCTTGCAAATCGTGTTTGATTTAATGTCTTTATTGTTTTTTTAAGTCATGTCGGTAAAAAGCTCATTAGAAAGCTCATTAGGGCTTATGTTGAATTGTTGTTTTAAATCATGCCGACTATAAATAAATCGTATCTTATCTTCTCTTATCTAGCTGGTCCTAAATGAAAATGGTGCTGGTCTGATGTCCAATATGGACACCACAGTGACCATCTTGAAAATCTTGTTATCACTACTCCTCCTGGATGAAAAGGCATATGGACATGTGATTTTCACCAGAAGACTTCCTATGATGTCTGGTTTGTCCTAAATGAAATTGGTGCCTATCTGATCTCCAGTATCGTCACCAGTGTGGCCATCTTGAAAATCTTGTTATTGCTACTCCTCCTGAATGGATGGTCATATCAACATGGGATTTTCACTGAAAGACTAATTATGATGTCTAGTTGGTTTTAAATGAAAATTGTGTCGATCTGATGTCTTGAAAACCTTGTTATCGGTATACCTCCTGAACGAAAAGTGATATTGCCATAAGGTTTTCAGCAGAAGACTTCTTATGAAGTCTAGTTGGTACTAAATGAAAATGGTGCCGAACTGATGTCCAATATGGCCACCAAAGCAGCCGTCTTGAAAATATTATTACTACTTCTTCTGAATAGATGGTTGTATCAACATGGGGTTTTTACTAGACAACTTCTTATGATATAATGTTGGTCTTAAATGAAAATGGTGCCATTCAGACATTCAGTATGCCTGCCACTATGCTATTTTGAAAATCTTGTTATTGCTATTTTTTCTGAATGAATGGTCATATCAGCATAGTGTTTTCACTGAAAGACTTCTTTTAATGTCTAGTTGGTCGTAAATGAAAATGGTGCCGATCCGACTTCTAATATGGCAGCCTTGATGGCCATCTTGAAAATCTTATCACTACTTCTCCGAGATGGTTGGTCATATCGACATTGTTCTTTCACCCAAAAACTTCTTATGGTGTCTAGTAGAATTGGGTGCTACGAAAAATTTTGCACTGCGGTATTCTGAACATTCCGTGATACCTACCACGGTATACCACAATTATATTAGGGACCGATAATTTAATTTTCTGGGGCAGGGGCCAGGGATTTTTCTTTAAATTTCTGACTCTCAAATAGATGGAAAAAAAGATCTTGCTCAGATTTATAGCAACACCCCACCACCACCACAACCATATTATATCCATATTATTATTAGAAGAAAGAAAAAATCTTCAGATAAAGCAAAATTAAATATCTTGACTAGAAAGAAAATCGCAGCCCCTTACAGTGGATGAATTTACTATGTGTATGTTAATTGTTGTATAACTTGTTATCTAAAACCTGTAACTAAAGTGGGATGATTAAGCTCACACTATAGCTGACACCCAGTAAAAGTCATTTTGTGCTGATATTAAAGAGCTTGTTGATAAAAATTGGAAGTATTGACACTGAAGCATACAATTTACTAGCTACATTATTGATATAATAATCAAGGGAAACTTCGAGTGGGATGCCAACACCTGGACAAGATATTTATCAGCTTGTTAAACATAAAACCATACATGTCATTCTAACGGCGGTAGGACAAAAATACCATTTTAAAAGCCGTCTAACGCACATACCATTTTTTTAAAAAAAAAATCTGTTTTTGAAGAAAAAGATTTGAAAAAAATTTATTTAAAAAAGATTGAATTTTGATGCGTTCTATCCCCTCATTACAGAAACCAGTGGGAACCAGTATATTGGGGACCGGAAATTATATTCCGGTGGAATGATGTGTGGCCGAGTAATCGGCTTAAGAAGGCTAACATGTGTACACAACAAGCTGTTAAATGGTTACCTTATTGTCGTAATCTGGAGAGTTTAAGGCTAACTGCAGAATGTTTTATGACGTGTTATAAGTAATAAAGGGATACAAGTTTGTTCATGATGGCTTTCGTGTTTTTGAATAAAAATTAGCCGACCTTTGGCGGAGGCGAGATAAAAAAAGAGAGACTGACCAAAAATTGATTTTGGCTGAAACACTAGAGTTAGTATTTTGAGTTTTTGTATTGTTTAATTGCTATGCATTGTTCAAGATGTTTTTAGAAGAATATTTAAGGGCAGCTTATATAGTTTTTGTTCAGTTCATGTCAAACATGCGCTTTCTCCCAATGCTAAAAAAAAGAAGAAAAAACACAGGCTAGGAAATATGAGACTCAGGAATACATATGAAGTCCAACTCAGGAACTTCCTCCTCGAGGTGAACTTAGCTTGGAGGAGTACTGAAAAGCAGTCAGCAGCCTTAAAAACCCAGCCACATGGAAAACTGAAGTTTGAACTTCTTTGCAGGCTGAGCGTGGTTGTTTTGTCATTGCCACTTTTAATGAAGGAAACTACAAATGTTTGTGAATTTTATAACAAAAGTATCGGCAGTGAACAAAGTGATATACAATTCTTCGTTTTCATTTCATTGAAAATACACTGACTGGTATTCATTCATTATTATTGTAACGTTGTCCATTAGAATCTGATTCTTGTTCAAAAGTTGCTGTTTTCTTATGGAATGAAAATAATACATATTATGTAAAAAAAAAATCCACTTGTTTTCTTTTCAATCCCCTGAAAACACGTAAAAAATTATGTCAGTAAAAAAAATCTACTGGTTTAGACGCCAATCTACTGACCAAAATTTGTAAATCTACTGATTTGATGTCCTAGTTCTGTCACATGTATGCATAAAACACACTGAACGAGAAAATATTTAGTGGACAGGAGAAATTACGTAAAATTCAAACAGAAAACAATTGCTCTCCGGACTATGTTTGGATGATTATCGATCTTACAAAGGAATACATGTACATAACATATGCTAGCAAATAACTTCAAAAAAAACAAAAAAAAAACAACAAACAATCAGATCAGCACCATTTTCATTGTTGATATGACCATCCATTCAGGAGGAGTATCAATAAAAATTTTCAAGATGGCCACTGTGGTGGCCATATTGGATATCAGATTGGCACCATTTTCATTTAGGACCAACTAGAGCTCATAAGAAGTATTTTAGTGAAAACCCCATGTTGATATGGCCATCCATTCAAGAGGAGTAGCAATAACAAGATTTTCAAGATGGCCACCATGGGGGCCATAACAGATGTCAGATCTGTACCATTTTCATTTAGGACCAACTAGATATCATAAGAAGCATTTTAGTGAAAACCCCATGTTGATATGACCATCCATTCAGGAAAAGTAGTAATAACAAGATTTTCAATATGGCAGCCATCTTGGACGTCAGATCAGCACCATTTTCATTTAGGACAACTAGACTTCATAAGAAGTCTTTTAGTAAAATCCCCATGTTGATATGACCATCCATTTAGGAGGAGTAGCGAGAACAAAATTTTCAAGATGGCCACTCTGGTGGCCATATTAGATGTCCGAGCAGCACCATTTTCATTTAGGACCAACGTGACCATGAGATGAATGTGTGTGTAAAGTTTCAAGGCAATCCTCCGAGTAGTTTAGTGCTAACGGACAGATGGATGACGGACAACAGACCATCCCATAAGCTCTTCTGGTCTCTGACCAGTAGAGCTAAAAATTACACTTTTTTAATTTTTATTTTTTAAATCTGAAATGTTTTCAAAAGTTGGATTTGGTCTGAATATCGTTCACAACATCCGATTCGGCTGCCATGTTGGTATGTTGGTATACGTGACACCTGTGAAACATAGGATTAAGGGTTCATACATATAATTATAGTTGTAATATTTGAAATTAATTTGTGACAAATATAACCATTTTGTGAAACTGATAAGTTCTGGAATAATTTTGCTACGAAAAATAAAAACATGCTTTTAATATAATTAAATTAATAACAAGATTCATCGGGAATTTCCGTACATTCCTTACAGACGGAAACTACCGAAGTACCTCTACAATGAAAAAGTACTATAGTACGTACCACTAGATCAAAATACAGCGAGTAAACAAATATCATCCTCCAAGCCAATATCACCATCGACTGCAGCATCCGGGTTACATGAAACCTACAACTCCCAGTGAAACAGCTAAAAATACTGTAACTGAGCCATGTAATACATGACATGGTTAAGTACGAATATAATAATATACGTTATGTATGAGTGCACATGAATTGATTTTGTTATGCATTAAATTATTTCATAAGACCGACTGCAGGAGATTATTATTATAATAAACACACTGATATATGAATCTATCTCTGTCAAGAATAATTGCACTGGATTATAAGAACTCAAAAACTACTCATCATTGAATGCATGCAACATATAATTGAATTCAACTTCAGCTATAAAAATGGCTAACTTGAAACAGACTATAGTCTATCTGATAACATGGCGTCACGTGACACAGATCTGACTCTCTGCAAAATTTAGAATAGATTCTTAAACATTCAATATATAAAACAATTCTATCAAATAGAAAGGATAGCAAGAAAGAATACAGTTTAAGATTTCACAGACCTCTACAGTTGAAGATTGCTTTTGTAAAGTGGACAGCTTCCTGACAAAATCTGTATTGTGATAATACAGCAAGAATTTACTCTATAAGTATCCTGGTTATGGTAAACTCCACAGCCATCGAACTTGAGATAATCGGGTTTCTCACTGCAGGCACTTTGCGCATGCAGCAGTGGGAGAAGTGAACTCAGTATTTTGAAATAGCTAAGGCTCAAAATAAAGCACCCTTGGGTAACACTGTATGCGGCAACGAAACCCGTCTACATTTTCATTCATATAAAATGCATAAACATTTTACTACACACAATTCCGAGACAATCAATATGGAGTTTCCACAGAAGATTTCTTATAATGCCTTTTTGGTCCTAAATGAAAATGGAGCCAAGCTTACATCCAATATGTCCACTACAGCAGCTAATTTGAAAATCTTCTTCTTTTTTTTTTTTTTTAATCCCTGTAATAAATTGACTACTGAGTCGGGGAACACCATCCTAAGGTCACCTTACAATCAAACATGTCTGGTTATCAGATAATCTAGGGACAATAAATATAATGTACAGAAACAGAAAAGAAAACACACACACACACACACATGCATATAGCATGCAATCTCTCTAGATACACAATTTAAATAGACAAACATAAGTATACAGCATCTAGGTGACACAGACTTTGTGATATTACAGTATTTTGTTCCTGTTTACAATCAAATCAGACCCAAATAAATATAACGAATTGCAAGAAGAGAAAGTATTTTTACACAAGTTACATATTCATGATTGAGGTCCATTTTTGAAGAAATTGGTCCTCTTTTTGATTTAAGATAGCAGTATATTTTTCAATGTTCTTATGCATTTCAACTATTTCCTTAAAAGCATAAATGGAAGGATTTCGCATATTGAATCTGCAAGTGTAAATATAATATTTAGCCAAAAAAGCAAAAAATTACACAAACTGTCCAATTGTTCGCTTCTTAAAAATAGTTATTTTTTGTACAATATTTAGGCAAAAAGGTGCAAAATGTTTAATAAAACGGTACCAAAACTTTGAAGTAATATTGCAATCATAGAAGAGATATTTAATACTTTTGTTCTCACTCTTACAGAAAGTACATTTGTCGTTGTCTAATATTAATTCTTTTCCAAAAATTATTAGTAACAATTATTCTATGGATTAATTTAAAGTTAAAAGAGATCAACTTGGTATCCTTATTAAAAAAATTTGCTCAGCTATAAATCACGGACCACTCCTCACTACTTAAATTTTTATTCAATACCTGCATCCAATTTCTTGCTTAGCAGTGTGTTGCCTTTTTGCCTTTTTTAAAAAGACCTTTGTAAACAAACTTCAGTGACTTTTTTTTTTTTTTCCAAGTTCATTCATTTATCCTCTTGCTTATCAAAATTATTATGTACTAAATGGTTTTTGATAGCATCTTTCCATGATTTTGGAATTTTGGATATTAAGGAGAAGTATTTCAAGAAATCATCGCATCTAGTTTTTTGTTTTATCATTTCAAAAGGTATTAAATTACCATGATCATTTACTAAATCGTTCAGAATTTCAATACCGGTTTCTGTTCAGGATTTATATTGATAGAACATTCTAGGGGGACACAATTTAAATACTCAAGGATAAATACTCATTTGGACTTTGTGGCTCCTCTTTCCAATTAGATACTGCCAAAATTACATCTCTCCAAATACCGTTTTTAATGAGCTTACCAAATTTTTCTAATTTCCTTCTCCCTAGTATCCAAATATCCTTTTCATTTCTGAATATAGTTGTATTGACCAAGTTCTGCCATGCTCCATTTTCATTTTCCAGCAATCTTTTAACCCATCTTATCTTAATATACCTAATGAATGAATAAATGTGTTTCATTTTTAGACCTTCCTCATTCTCTGGGGATTCTAGTATATCACGTTTAATTCTCTCTACTTTACCACCCCATACAAATTGAAATAATGTACAATTTAGTTCTGCTTCAACTTTTGCTGATGGATTTGGAAGTGCTGAAAAAAGATGTATGAATATGGGTGGAACAAGAGCTTTTACAACAATTACTGTACCAACTACTGACAGATGTCTTTGACTCCAGCTTGCCAGTATTCTTTTGCACTCGTTAGTTTCTTCCTATAATTAATTTCCACCATTTGTTGTAAATCCAGAGAAAAATCAACAAAACAAGTGGAATACTGAACATCAATACAATATTGACACAAGTCTGAGAATGTTATGCTGTTTCACGGTATTTACTGGAAGTTCCATATAACAATGTATATAATGTGCCTATCAATGCAATCTTCTGCAATATTCCTAATGTCTGAAAATGCTTATGTAGATAAATAAGTTTATAAATGTTCAGAAAAATAATACAATTATTAATAGTGGAATTAATACTATAAGTATAAACTAAAAATATGTTGTGTAAATACCAATATAAATGCTAAAATTCACAAAAAAGGGGGAAGACATTGGCATGTACATATACGAGTGGCACACATTAGTTCAAATACCGACATGATGGACTTGACTATCCCCAGGACATTTATATTGCTGGGTAGGGTAGTTGGGTTACAATCTGTAACAATGTCCTGGTCTGCATTCATGACCTAACAAAGGACAGCATACCAATACCAGTGAATGAGAACGGGGTTGGGGTGGGGTGGGGGTGTCCACCAGTCGATTTTCTGAGTTAAACATCAGTGGGAATTTCTCATTTCTCATGACCAGTTTGGGATGGTTAGTAATGAAACAAGGTGTGGAGATTTCAACTAGTGTATAGAGATAAACAAGGTAATCCATGAGTGGCACACAAAATTAAAATACCACCATGATGGACTTTACTATCCCCAGGAAATTTGTACTGCTGGAGAGGGAGCTAATTACATCTCCAGTAATGTCTTGTGTCAAAAACAGTGGTAGAATTACATCTGTAATAATATCCCTTCCTTGTATTCATCAACTGACAGAGAACAACACACCAGTTAATGAGTATTTGTGGAATTCTACCAGACACCCACGCGATTTGTTGCGATAAACATCAGTGGGAATTTCTCATCACCAGTTTGGAATGGCAATTAATGTAACAAGATCATTATATTCAGACCAATGTATACAGATTAACTTTGTTATCCACATTTCTTGTTCAACTGAAAAGGAAGACATTGGCATGTAAGCAAATGTGTGGCACACAAAAGGTCAAATACTGCCATGATAGACTTTACTATCCTCAGGAAATTTGTACTGTTGGGGAGGGGTTCAGTTACATCTGCATTCATGAACAGAGGACAGCACACCAGTGAATGAGAACACAGGGGGAATTCCACCAGACCAACAAAGTGATTTGTCGATATGCACATCTTATGCTGATGACCATAATATCTACGAAGTTTCATGGCAATCCAACAAAAGCTGTGGGACTAGTTGCACTAATGAGATTGTGTGCTGACTGGAAGGCTATGTGGATTATGGTATACAGTGACAGGGTTTAAATAAGATGGTTGTAAAAACATTGCAGACCCCAAAAGTCTAATTACAAAAAATTCAAACATGTGGGAAAATTGCTATAATGGCATGAAAATCTAATCAAGTTATCTAAATGCACATACAAACGTGAATGTCAAATTTGATTTCTCTATCTTAAATTATTTTTCTAAATTGTGCTAACAAGGTTTTGGTGAGAAAAAAAAGCTCCAAGTTAATTTTTTTTTAAAAATGTGTAAAACTATGGAATATTTGCAGTAGTGGCCTGAAAATCTAACCAGCTGATCTATGTAATAATACAAATATGCCTACCAAAGTTTATTTGTCCACCTCAAGTGAGTTTTACTTGATGATGTTTACATGGTTATGGACAAAAAAAGTACCAGTCTACTGTAAGTCCAACAATCTGTAAAAAATTGAAAAATATATGTAATTAACTGAAAATCTAATCACATCATCTACATATTAATAGAAATATGCATACTAATTTTTTCCTTAAACGTGCTGACATTTTTGGTCCAAAAAGTCTATGTACACAAAAATTTTAGAACTGTGTAAAAAACAATTTTAAAAATATGGTCACAGTCACCAGAACCTAACCAGGTGTTACCACCTACTGAAGGTATCTAAATGTCAAATTCAGTCTGCCTTGGCTCAATAGATTTTCAGCTATATTGCTTACAAGAAAGTGTGAAGAATGGACAGCACAAACCAATATGTCATCCTCCCTCAGGTGGGTGGGAGGAGGGTGGGATGGCTAAGGTTATCACTGTTTGCATTACAGAGTACATAAAACAACCTCATTTATATGTTGGTATACTGACCCATAAATATTTTTAAAAAATAAGATTTTGTAAACACTAACAGTTGTGATCGGATAACATGTACTTTGAGGGAATTCCACCAGACCCAATACAATGTGACAAAAAAACATTGGTGGGGGGATTTTTCTCATCAAAAGCCTTATAATAATGACCCTGCATGCATGCACCAGCTTACAAAAGAACACAATACCAATGAAAGTGTAAAGGAAGGGAATCCTGCCAAACACCATGGCAGTCTATTAACAAAACACCATGAGCAACTGTTCATCCCAAACTTGAGATGGCAAAGAAATGTGGTCTGACATTAAAGAGTCTACCTGAACAAGGAAATGGGAAAGAAACATAAGCAGCAATATATTTGCCTATTTTCAAGATGGCCAATACATCCTTGTAAGATGGTCACTAATTGATTTTGATTTTAAAATATGCTCAGTTGTGGTCCTGGTGCAGTGAGGACAGTAGTTTGTACGAGTACACTGTGAAGAGTGGCACATACAGTAGTTTGTACAAGTACACTGTGAAGAGTGGCACATAGAGTAGTTTGTACGAGTACACTGTGAAGAGTGGCACATACAGTAGTTTGTATGAGTACACTGTGAAGAGTGGCACATACAGTAGTTTGTATGAGTACACTGTGAAGAGTGGCACATACAGTAGTTTGTATGAGTACACTGTGAAGAGTGGCACATACAAGTTTAAAAATCACCATGATGAACTGTACTATCCTAGGGATTCTATGTTGACAGGAGGGGTTGATATATATATTAGTTACATAATATGCACGAATGAAATAGCACAGACATTGTAGGGTGGTGTGACAAAAAGGGTATTGGTAGAGAAATTGAGGGTGCTTTAGCATCAGAGTTTTCTCTGCCAATACCCACGAGTCCCACGCCCTATGATATCACTAGAGAGAATACTGTCCAACTGATTTATTGTATAACCATAACTTTCTTTATGATTTGTAGATGATCAACTCTCTTTGTTTTCACCCATGTCACATTTCCCTCATGCACCTCTTTCCTACCATCTTATCTTCTGCCCACCTGATCATACTCATCTCTTTAAAATTGCCAACATTCATCATCTGTACTTGTAGGCTGAACAGTCCTGTGATGTTGAAAAAGATTATATTCTACATCAATTTGACACACATTTTGGACTGTTTTGAAAGCTGTGTGAAAGTGAAAACAATATCTACACATAACAATCTTCTTAAATGGAAATGCATGCTGTATTGAAGGAACATTTGTGGAGAGTTGAGCATGTAAATTTGACTGCTTCCTGATAAACATGTAAATTTGACTGCTTCCTGATAACTTTAAAATGATGAAGAAAAACTGCCATTTTCTCATCTGCTGAAGGAAAATGGACATGAAAGTGCAAAACTTTCTAATACATGTAGCTGAACCTAAATTTATGTGTAACTATGACATTGCTTTATTTTCTGGAACATATTCATATTGAGTTAGAATGAGTTTTGTGGAATTTATACCTGCAAAATAATGCCACAACATGTCAAATTCATTGTACAGACAACAATATTAAGGGGTATTTCTGGATTTAATTTGTGGAGCAATGGTTAAGAAGGTTAGTGGGGTTTCTTTTTTTCTTTGTTTTTCCTCACATTAATATAGTTTTGTCTTTTTACAATTCGATGTTATTTATTCATTGTTCATTTTACAGGATGGAACAATAAATACAATAAATGCTGAATGTCAATCATTTCATTTTATTCTCTGTATCGATTTTGAAAATTTATTCGCTCTCATTGTAATCTAGCTTTTACCTCCTGCTGATTCATTCTTTTCTTTTTACAATTTAATCTTTTCTTTTATTGTTCATATATAGGATTGTTCAATAAATACAAGCAGTTGTTAATGCCAACCTTTCATGCTAAATTATATGGTTTTTTTAATTTTCTCACTCTGTCTCTTTGTGATTGAGATCTATTTGACTGGACACAGGAGACATCGTCTGACATCATTAATCAATATTCCAGTTACTGGTACCCCATGGCCTAGCAGTGGGTTACCAGAATTTATAACACAGAAAAGATCTGACGAGAAAGTCGCCATCACCCAATAAATGTCTGTAATCATGACCCTGCCTGTATTCATCAACTAACATAGGACAGCATACCAGTAACAATGTACTGGGAGGGAATTCCAGAACAAAAATAAACACAGTCCCAGTCCGATGCTTTAGTCACTTCTGTCCTTTGTAATATCGTCCTTCTTTTCCTTGGACTTCATGTGGTGACAACACGTTTCTCTGGGTGCCAATGATTCTAACTAATTGAAGTACCATAATTTCAATCAATCATATCCATTTTTGTGCTGCAGCTGACCTTTTCTCCCCAGTTCTTGCATTTATTTTCATTTATCAGCATCCCCATTCGTAACTTTCTTGAATTTTGTCGAGTCTTGTTCACATGTTAGTTAAGCAGCATTTCCATAATTTATTCTCCCCACTGGTGTTAGGGTAGTTATTATACTTTATAATTTTGTTGTGGTCATTTGTTTTTTTTCTTCTAATTTCTTTCAACCTTCCAGCATGCCACAAGATGTTGGCAAATGTGGCCTTACAAAGACTTCATGGCTCTGTGGCATGCACCAAGTGTCCTCACATGGACAGATATCTTTTCTATGCATTATGGGCAGATGAAGTGTGGGACTTGGCAGAGCCACCGCTTCAATAGAAGTAAGAAGAAACCACCTACCTTTCTCCAGTGGATCCCCACTGTTCATAGGAGGGACCAATCACATATCCATGCATAAGGAAGTCCCCAATATGCTGTTCATAGTTACAATTAGAGGCACTTCCCATATGCCGATTTCATGAAGGATCAGAGGCACTTCCCAGTATAAGTCACTGTCAAGCCAATCCTGGGAGTTATCAGAGGCACTACATGGTATGAACGAGTTATTAACTAGCCGATGACCCTGCCTGCATGCATCAGCTTAAAAAGAACAGAATACCAGTTAAAGTGTAAAGGAAGGGAATTCCACCAGACCCATGACAATCAATTGGGAAATATATCAGTGGCAACTGCACATCACAAACTCAAGATGCAAAAAAATGTGGTCTAACATTTAAGTCTCTACCAGAACAAGGGAGTGAGAAAGAAACATAAACACAATAAATTTGCCTAATTTCAAGATGGGCAATGTACCCTTTTGGAATGGCTGCTAACTCAATTTTGATTTTTCTCTGAATTAAGAAAGCTTTAAAAATTAAAAATGCCAAAGTTTTCCATTATCTTTATCTACAAAAAGTAAAACAAGATGAAGAACCTGATATAGCCATTTTTCAGCACAACCTAGAGGAGAAAAAAATGAACATGTCTATTTTATGTCAATAAACTATATAATGGGTAATTCTTATTGATGTAATTTGTTATGGGATTGCAGGAAAAATGTATGACTTAAATACAAATAAGATATGTAATAATAACATGCCAACAAGGAAAAACACTAATTGGCAATATTTTGAGAAACTGCAATACACCTCAGTTCACCTCTTTAGATTCTCTTAAACGCAGAAAGTGAATGAGCTGCCAGTCTAACCTTCAGAGTAAATATGCTTTGAAAAAATTACAAGCTATAATTCACACGCAGTATGAGTGAAGGAAAATGAACAAAATGTATCATACGAGTTGGAAACTGAAATATAAGGAACTTTTACAGGGAACACTGTGAAGAAAATGACCAATTATTATACACATAAAATTCTATATCTAGTGCATTTGTAACACTGATATAGAATTCCAAAAACTTTGTCAATGACAAGGTTGGATTCTACTGTATGGGCTTCAGTCAGAAGATGGCTGATTCCAGAAAAGATAATATAAAGCCTATGAAATATGAAGGCCATTCAATAAATCTTGTCTCTGTTAAGATTTCTTGCATTTGATCATAGATAGGGAAAATACTTGGCAAGCAAGGTTTACTAACTTTTGATTGGGATATTTCAAAATAAAAATTCTGGGGCCTCCAGGCAGCCATAATTAATAAAGCAGAACTATCCCTGGTTACATTAGATTATGAGTACCAGTACTTTTGAGAAAATACTCACGAGTACAAATAGAGTACTCTGCACATTGTAACTGCATAGAATTCATAAGCCTGACATTGCTCTGCCTGCATAAAGAGAAAAAAAATCACATCATGCACTAATAAATAACAGATTACTGTACTCTAAGAACTTTTTCAAAAACAAGTTACTTTTGTGTTGCAAATCATGTGATTACCAACTAAAAGCAAATGTTCATTTAAATAGGGTTCATATACATGCAATATCTGGTTCAAATGATCAGAGATAGTGTGGAAATAAATATAACTCTTAAGTATGATTTCCACTATTTGTGTTATCTTAAGTTTAAATTGAAACTGCTGTTATAATTTGATAGTTTTGATTGTGGAATTTTGCTTTTAAAACAAAGACTTGAGATACAGTATCATAATAAAATAATTTATATTCAAAACAGTGTTATCTGCAATCAACAAAATAAAACCATAAAAATCCATCTGGAACTCGGTATATCCTGACTTGCCATACCAGGATTCTAAAAATAGATGCAATATTCCTAGGACAAACCAAGATGACAATAACAGCTCTAATACATGTACCAAAAATCTTCTCTAAAATAATTCAATATGATGCAAAAACATCTTTGCATTTAGCTTAAATACATATTCAAAAAGGGCTTTAAAAAATTAAGGAGTTTTCTGTAACAATCTCCACAGAGAAATGAAAGACATTATAAACACACTCAAACCATCTGCCTACAAGTGCTCTGTGAAAATGTCCATTGAGAAATGAATACTATGAAGAAATCTCATATACACAGAAATGATGAATATTATCATGAGATACAACTGTAAGTTTTTACAATGGTTATTTTTGGATGACAATTTACAAGCACCTTAGGTGAAAAAATCAAAAAGCATTATGAGATGCACACAACATTTGCACATTAAAAATTGAGAAGAAAAACATATACATCACGCTTTGTATAAAATATCAGAGGATATTAGACTAATTAATATTGGGACCATAAATACTATAGCCATACACATATCCTGAGACCATTAGGACAATAGCCATAAACCTATCCAGGGACCATATGGACAATAGCCATAAACCTATCCAGGGACCATATGGACAATAGCCATAAACCTATCCAGGGACCATTAGGATAATAGCCATAAACCTATCCAGGGACCATTAATACAATAGTCATAAACCTATCTAGGGACCATTAAGACAACAGCCATAAACCTGTCCAGGGACCATATGGACAATAGCCATAAACCTATCCATGGATCATTTGGACAACAGCCATAAACCTATCCAGGGACCATTAAGACCATAGCCATAAACCTATCCAGGGACCATATGGACAATAGCCATAAACCTATCCATGGACCATATGGACAATAGCCATACACCTATCCATGGATCATTTGGACAACAGCCATACACCTATCCAGGGACCATTAGTGCAATAGGCATACACCTATCCAGTAAAAAATGTCAAAAACGTGGGCAATGAGCAAAATGTGTGACTTGTATGCAAAACCCAGGTACTGTGTGAATGGTTGGTAAGATTTGTGGTTTAAGCAAAGAATTTTCTTTGACCCCCGAGGGAGAGTATTGACTCAGAAAAATGTGAGGATCAGATTGGGACTTTCATTAGTACTACAGAAGTAAAATCTGGGCTTTTTATGGTATTTTTAAGACAAAGAAGGGATTAACTGTCTGGTCAAGTCAACTGAAATAACATCGATCTTGTGTTCATTTAATCATCGTTTTTATCAGACATATTATACTGGGTTGACACCATATGCACACATGCTTCGTTTCCCAGACAAGTTAGATACTGGGAATTATTCTTTCTAGGTTCACATATAAAGGTCACTCAAGTAGAAAAGATACTGTTACGACTCTAGGGGTAATGTAACTGAATAAAAGACACAAACAAGCTTTCAAGATTAAAATGCAAATCTTTAATTTCCTAAAATATTAAAAGAATTAAAATAGTTCAACAAATAATCAAAGTGAAAGAATTAAAATAACTTACAGTATAGAATATCCTAAAAAGTCCTAAAATGTTTTAAAGTTCACTTCCTGATGTTAATCCGAGTAATCTGGATGAAGTATTCCGAATGAAAATAACCTGCAATGTGCTGAAGTTGATAAGTTCTGATTAAATCCAAAATAGTCCTTGCAAGTCTGGAATCTCACAAGTTTTAGAATAATGTCCGATAATTCCACGGAGCTGTATAGTAATTCAGATGAATTACTAATTAAATAAATATATTCCACACTGAACTGCAATAAATCTCAATACGACCTCTCTTCTTTCAAGCAACTGTAAAGAATGATTTATCACTGGATGAGTTGCTATATATACGCAGATTTTAAAAGGGAATATCCTTTCTCCGTCTTTAATAATATGGTATTTCAAAATAACACAACCCTCTAAGAACCAATCAGGAACTAGGTTACGCGTCATTTACACAAAGGTCTAGCGTACTAAAAATCTTAAAGAGTAAACATAATGTTATTGTAGTATGGAATGTGACCTTTCAATGTTGATTTCTAAAAGTACAAAGCTAGGTCGACTTCATTTTCCCGCGCAATTGATCATGTGACCACTTATTGATCGAGCAGTAGTCGTATCTATACTGATATGCTAACCGCTATTCAGACTAAAAACAGAGATCATAAATTAGTAAATCAAATCATTATAAAAAAAGTAAAGGAGGCATGATTCCGTAACAATACTCATATTTGAGAATTATGCAATGAATACATTTGCAGTTTTCTCTAAGATTCATTTAGAACATTTATCAACTTCAATTCTCAAATGAACAGTTTGGGGAGGAAAGGTTAAAAAAATTTAATTGCCAAATTTCTGTTGTATTCTATAATGTACTCTGGATTAAAGGGAACTTTTCCATTTCAAGGTAAAAGTATAAGCACTTCAACTCCTTAACAAGAGTCCTTTGAAGGGACTGTTGCTCTACTGCAGGGGTCTCCAAACTTTATAAGATGAGGGCCATGTTAGATTTCTGAAGGGGGGTTTACGGGCCGAAGCGACTGTGAAAAATTTTAATATATGCAAAATCGTTTTAAAAAAGTACAACACTTTGCAGGCCGGACAAATCGAAGCCACGGGCCATAGTTTGGAGACCCCTGCTCTACTGGCTGAAAAGAATTTCCAGGAATCTAAGATAAGACAATTTCTTCCTTTGAACTGCTGAGTGTTGAAACCATCTCTTATATTCTACAGTGATAACAAGATTTTCAAAATGGTCATTATGGCAGCTTTATTGGATGTAAGACTGGTACCATTTTAATTCAGGATAAACTACACATCTTAAGAAGTATTTTGGTGTAAACTCCATGTCGATATGACCATCCATTCATAAGAAGTAGCAATAACAACATTTTCAAGCTGGCCATATTGGTTGTAAGATCAACCTTGTGTTCATTTCGGACATCTAGACATCATACAGAGACTTCTGCTCAAAACTGCATGTCCACATGACTTTCCATTCAGGAGAAGTAGCGATATGATTTTCAAGATGGCTACCATGGAAGCCATATTAAATGTCAGATTGGCACTATTTTCAGCTAGGACCAACCAGTCATCATAAGAAGTCTTTTAGTAAAAACCTCATGTTTATATGACCATACGTTCAGGACGAGTACTAACAAGATTGCCACTTGGGTAGCCATATTTGATGTTTGAGGTGTACCTTTCAAATTTAAAACCAACTAGATCTTGGGCTGAATGTTTGTGTAAAGTTTCAATGCAGTCCTTCAAGTAGTTTAGGACAAGTATCAATAACAAACTTGTGATAACAAGCTGACTGATGACGAATGGATGATGGATAACCATGCATCCCATAAGCTCTTCCATCTAAGACCAGTAGAGCTCAAAATAAGGGTACAAGTACTTTGATTTCCAGGACTCCCAAGTACAAAGTAACTGAGTAGTGTACTCTGCCCCATGTCTGCTGATAAACACGTGCATCACAACTACATAATAGCAGTGATATTATCTGAAGAAAAATTTACATTCTGCTTTTTTGCTTTTTTCAGATGATACAAATATACTGAAACTGGAAATGCATATGTACTGCAGATAAATGAAAGCTGCATATAAATTTACAAGTTTTAGGAAAGAGTTGTGTATGTGATTTCTTGTTTCTTGCATTTTTGAAATGATGGAGCTTGTTTCACATGTAACTTTGCCAATCTGATTAAAATCAAGATCAAAAAAATAATGGAGATCTAACAGGCACACATAAAAGTTTATGTTCTGTTGTCACGTATAAAACGATACCAACTGCAAACTGCATAGACCCAGATCTGCCATTGCATAATGCGCCGGCAGATCTGGGTCTATGCAGTTTTTAAAGACTAATCAGTAGAACAAACAACATAGACCCTGATCTGCTAACGCATTATGTGATGGCAGATCAGGGTCTATGTTGTTTGCCTTTGGACTCGGCTTATACGCAAGTATATACTGTAGCTTATCAGATAAAGCATTGCACTGCATGTTAGGGAAAGCTACCTTAAGCAATTCTAGATGTTTTTCACTTTCAGTAGTATGAAAGCCATAAATTGTGAAACAAAAGGTCAACTGAACAAAGCCTTGTATCGGCAACTGTGAAATCTACATACTTATAAATAGATTTAAATCTTAATCATATTGGTATGAGCTACCACCACATTACTTTCTTCAATAGAGTTCAACTTTCAAAATATATAATCATTAGAGTATGTTAACTACTTCTTTAACCTTTGAAATTTGTTGCAGAGTGAATACAATATATAACTGCAATATTAAACTACACATCCACTTTATCTAATGAACATGCAAAAATAAAAAGACTTAGATCATGCTTCTATTTATATTTTTGAGTTATATCACATTGCTTTACAAGCAGAGGAAACTTTGAAGACAATATATATCAGGAAAAACTTATATTAAAAATAATTTGAGTTATTCTGTACATTGCACAGTATACAGGTTCAAGAATTGTTTTTAAAAAAACTGAAGAATTAATGGAGATTTCTTCTACCCTTTCACAAGAGATTTCATACATGCAAAAAGGTTCAAAATTTCATGAAATATTAACAAAATACCCTGACACTCCAATTTATCTGATAGTTTAAATCTGCAGATATTAAGCAGTATAAAGCACCATTTCTGGTTAAATATTCTGTTACAGAATAATATGGTAAGAAAAAAAACAAAATAATGAATAAAGAATTTACAGGCCTATGGAATGACTTATAAATATTATGAGAGGAAAGGGATGAAAATTCTCTCAGTTTTCATGCTATGGATGTACCTAATGATGCATCTCTATAAAGACTTAAATATGGTGCCAAGCAAACAAATGTAGTCACTTCCAATATGACACAGAAATGGATCCATAAACTTGATTTCCTCCAGGGCTGAGCAAATCCCATAGCCCGACATCCTGGACTATTCATTTTCAAAGTCGGCCAAGTAAAATTTTCCAAGTTGCTAGTCTGGGACAAGTGCTTTTTAAAAAAGTTGGGCAAGTCCTTATTTTCGTGCTTTAATCACTATATCTACCTTTATTTGGTCAATCATGCCCTCCGGGTGTACTGAATACTTGATTCTACCCCTCTTCATGTATACATTTACATCCTGTATAACACATAAATGTGGTCAGTTCTGTTACCGCTTGACTGCATATTGGGCTAAGTGACCAAATTGTCGGCAAATCAAAACACATCAAACAAAAGAAAGCCAGTATGATCACTTAGCAGTGTTTTAGGCGGCTTTGTTGCATTGTGTTTACTCAAGCCAGATCATCACGAGCGGCTCACTATGATTTTAATCCAGCGAGTCAGTGTAATTAAATTAATGAAAGGTACTTTACCGACATCAGTGTTGGTTTCCTTTATGAACTGATTAAATGACAGTAATGATTCTTTAATTTTTAATTGATTATACAGATGATTAACTTCCACGTGCGATATTGCGTTTGAAGCGAAACAATTACAATAATTAATGAGCTGTCTCTGTTCATATTTAAAAGAGAAAATGTATGTTATATTCACTTTAGAAGTAGTTGTCAAGCAAGCTGATAGTTACTCTGTGGATAAAATGAGTTTGCTAAATTATTTTCACAAGGAAGGTAATAAGTACGATTCGGAGAAGGAAAATGTATAACAACTAATGTTTTTGAAAAATTAATTTCTTTTAATAAATAATTATGTTGTATATTATTTCATTTGGTTTTTCTATGGATTAAGTACATACATCTCATCAAATCTCGGCAAGTGATTACCATTTTGGGACCAGTGAAAAGTAAGGTGGGACTAGTGAAGAATAAGGTGGGACAAGTGAAAAGTAAGGTGGGACAAGTGATTTGTCTGAAACCACTTGTCCTGGACTAGTGGTTAAAAAAAAAAATTTTGCTCAGCCCTGTCCTCTATTTTCTAATGAAAGTAGAGACAGGAAATGCCTAGAGTTTACTGTCTTTGTGAGCCACTATTGTAGATCATATTATTTTAGTGTCATCAAATTTAAAGTCAATTTTTAATTCCATCAAAATAGCTACATAAAATTTAACTAATTATTAATGGTCAAAAATATACATTTTTCATAGTAATGGTTTTTGATATTGTAAAAAAAGCATTGTGTGCTAACATGTGACCTATAGTGACACAGAGGAAATGAAGTGTGGTCACTCAATTACAAAAATGCAAATGATTCAAATCTCTTCCAACAGTTAGGAATGCTCCAATAAAATTACTAGACAAAAAATGAATTGCTGTATTTCATTTTTTAAAAAAAGAAGCTGGTCATGTACTGCATGCCAAGTCCACCCCCAAGCTTAGATAATGAGGGCATGTATTTAGCTAGAAAAAGATAAGTGCATACTGAAGCTATACTTCAAATCTGAAAAGGGGTGGGATGAAACAGCATTTTAAAAAAATGAAAGTAAAGTACTCTAACAATGTGGGTGATCTAGGGTGTGCAGGTGTACGTACATACAGACATGCACACAGGTGCCAAAGTGATCGGTATGTTGAGCTTCCACAAAAGCGGGCTCAACAAAAATCCAAAGATCCATCTTTCCATTCGTTAATTAGACATCCTACTGAGGCTACTAGTATTAAAATGTCCCAGTTACAAACACTGGGAAGTGTCTATCGAGATATATATTAGTATTTATAAAATGCTTTTAATAACTTGCTGATCAATTAAAAAGTCTCATTGCTCAATTGCAAGAAATCACTTAGTAAACACTTGATTATGTCAGCTGATCAATAAGTCAAATTTAGCTTTCTTACTATTAATGAAGATTACATGTTTTGCTATGCTTACAGCACCAAAAAATGCACAATTTTCATGCACTTGCTCATTAATAATCATGCACTTGCTCATTAATAATCATGCATTCTGGAGAAAACAATGTACAGTAACTAGATTTGTGCTCATTTTGGTAAAGCACATATGCTCCCAAGTTTAAGTCCAACAAGTAAAAAAAAAACAAACTAAAACTATTATTTTAAAATAATACAACTTGCAAAATTGATGTAAAAGGCATACAATTCTTATCATCTCATCTACTCCTACGGTACATATAAAGATGCCTAATTTCCTTTGCTCTGGTCTGGCTGTTACTGTAATGGTGCCAACAAGGTTTTCATACAAAAGTCTAAGTACATAGAGAAAAACAACCCTTATAACATATGCCAACTGTTATGTATGATGTTTATATAATATTATAAATATTTTAGGAAATTGTAAATGTTTCTTCACTTTAATATTTGCTTAAATCTTAATGTTATCAGGAAAAACATGTTTAACTAGTGTCCTTGAATTAGGTTGTTTTGATCAATATGTTTTCTCAATTTGAAGGTCAAGGTTGAATTTTGTTTACAGTTAGAATTCCATTAAGATGACTCATATTCTAGAACATTCTGTCATGTGACCAATCTTTATATATACCATGTTTGGTGGACATTTTTTCAGTTCGACATTACCATCAGTCTTGTAAAGAGCTATTACAGTTGTGAAAATTCATTCCAAATTCTAAGAGAGGAATTATTTTAAATATTCATTGGATTATAACAGTGCTCACAAACTTTTGGATTTTGGATTTTTAATTGATGACTTTGGAATTTAAGTGAACTTATT
This sequence comes from Margaritifera margaritifera, assembly GCA_029931535.1. Classification (NCBI taxonomy): domain Eukaryota; kingdom Metazoa; phylum Mollusca; class Bivalvia; order Unionida; family Margaritiferidae; genus Margaritifera; species Margaritifera margaritifera. The sequence continues at coordinate 205,162 of JAQPZY010001281.1, read as the reverse complement.
CAGAGATTTTGGAATACTTCATTTTGACATCAGCACATCAAGATTTCTAGTACATCAGGACTTTGGAGACCATTAGCACATCATAACATTCAAGGACACAGCCGTGAATTCGGAACATTCTATATTTAGGACTTGTGATTAGAACAATCATTCTTATTGGATTATTAGGATTTCTAAACACATTACTGTAAGTGACTTTTTGATTTTTTCATTTTAATTATCTAGTAATAAATTGCTTGTTGATTTTTTACATGATTTGTTGGTTTCACTTTCTTTCTGTTACATTTTTCTTAGACCATAGAGTCGTAACACAACAAAATTCCATTTGTCTATGTAGATTAGTTTCAATGTAAATGCACTAATGACCAAGCCTAAGACATATGAAAAATATGAACAGACTTACAGAAGCAAATGAAAATGCCCCCACTTAACTTGCACTTTGGGAAGGTGGTGGGGAGGGGAGGGGAGATGTATAAAAAAAAACTATGCTAAAGACTTGTGTAAATGCACTTGACTGGTTGAGATCATCCACCTGTCTTTGTAGCTGTGGACAATGTCATTAGCATCTGTTCCAACTGGGCAAGTTGACATTTGAGATTCCACAAGGTCCCATCCATGACTCTTCAAGTGTTCTCCTGCTCTTAACCGAACATTACTTCCAGACAATAAAATTTCACAAAAGTCATTTCCTGAGTTCAGATTTAGTCTCTCTGATTCAGACGGGTGAATATGTTGGGATGGTAGAGATGAAAGAATCACATCCTTTCGCCCAGAAATTATTGTCCTAATTTGTGAGTTTACAGTTGGCATCACAGCAATATCACCAAACCTGATCTCTATTATTTCCAAGAAATGTGTAGGACTGAGCCTTAGATGTTGTTCCATCTCCTTCAGTTCATTAAGTTCTTTGATTAAAGGCAAAATTTGGTAAAAGTCAGCTTCCAAGTATAACTGATCCAGATTTGCAAACCCTGGTGGGAGAGAAAGTTTTGATGAGCGTAAATAATTCAAAATATATTTAAATATTTCACCATCTCGGTCTATAAAATAGCAGCCAGTTTGATCCACGTGTGTTGGCAAAGTACTGCTAAACATGGCCCCCAACATGGAGTTTGGATATTTACAAAGTGTTGCACGAGTGGTTTTGTACTCCACTCCTCCTACACTAAGGTGAATTATCTCCCCATTTGGTGTTGTTCCCATTTCAGAACTGTCTTTGCACTGTCATTAGGAAAGTACTTTCTGTGATTTAATGAAGAAAGCTAAGTCGTTACACTGGATATTGCTGCAATTCTTAAGTGCATTATACGTCAACTGAAAAGAAAGAAAATGACACATTACTATTAACTGATTTTTAATATACATAGCTGCTAGTTTCATGATCTCTTTATCTGTAGAAGGGTTTAAGAAGAGAATTTCAACTTCTAATGTAAAGACCAAAATGTACTATATACTGACATACTAAGTTCAGTTGGATGAATATGTTCAATATAATTTGCACAGATAGAGCAGTAATCATATTTCCTCTGCATACAGCCATTAGTGTTGTCCAAAATCAAAACAATTGAAGATGGTCAGAAAAGACAAATGACAAGTGGCCAATTATGATCTTCTATATTCAAACATGAATGTTTTTAGTTTTCTTCTTTTGAAAATTTTGTTTTCACACTTTCAATTATAATGTTTTCCTGTGTGACAATCCAAGATGATCTGATGACCGATAGCAGTGTCTATTCTACAACTGAAATTTTGAAGGAGAATCCACCCTCACTCCTTCTGAAAACAAGAGTCCCTCCAAGAGACTGATGCTCTATTATCCAAAAATAATTTCTAAGAATCCAAGATAAGACTGTTACTTCTTTACAAACTGCTGTTTTTAAATCATCTGTCAGCCAAAATGGATGTAAAATCAGCACCATTTTCATCTTGAACCAACTAGACACCACAAGTCTTTTGGTGAAGACCCATGTTAATATGACCATACATTAAGGAGGAATTGTGATAAGATCTTCAAGATGGCCATCATGGTTGCCATACTGGATGTACGATCAGCTCCATTTCCATTTAGGACCAACTAGATATCATAGGGGGTGCTCCACAGATAATATGTGCTTCTGAGAGAGTGACAGGTGTAAGATGAAGTTGTTTGCATTTGCAACATGCACAATGGAGAGAATGTTAGCATACCTCTATGTTACTTTCATGTACTGTGACTGAAATTTCTTTACATATTGTACTTGTGGAAATTGGACATGATCTAAGCACGCAGCAGACAGAAATGGCCGCTCCAAAGTACTCGAAAAATCAGCCTGAATTAGTCAAAAGTACACTATTTTCAGCAGTTATTAAAATAGGGAAACAAATTTTGCCAGAGTAGGCAATACCAGTCTCTGAAAGTACAATGAATGAATTACAAAATATATAAAAAGCAAAAAAAGTTATTGGCTCTTTTTTTTATATACTTACCTTTGAAGTCCAGGAAGTGAAAATGACCAAGTGGAGCTAGCATTTTTTTGAGAGGTGCACATCTTAAGTAAGACCAAGTTGTATACTCTATAACCCAAATTGCACCCATCAATCATACACCAAAATAAAGGGAATTCAAAGTTCTTTTAACAATACCTAAGATATACAAGATCTTTTTTAAATAGCCAGGACAACCAGTGAGGAAAACCTGGGTAATTCTTTTTCTTTAAAAATCTAACCCTATGCAAAGTACAAAACTGGAGAGTGCCACCATAAGAAGTCTTCTAGTGAAAACCCACTGTCAACATGACTTTCTGTTTAGGCGGAGTAGTGATTCCAGGATTTTCAAGATGGCTGATGTAGCAGCCATATTGGATGTCAGATTGGCATCATTTTCATTTGAGACCAACTAGACATCATAAAAAGTCTTTTACTGAAAACCCCATGTCAATATGACCATCCATTCAGGATGAATAGCGATAAGATTTTAAAGATGGCTACCTGGCTGCCATATTGGATGTCAGATTGGCATCATTTTCATTTAAGACCAAAGAGACATCATAAGAAGTCTTTTAATGAAACTCTATGTCGATACAACCATCCGTTCATGAGGAGTAACAAAAACATTTTCAAGATCGCCACCATAGAGCCATATTTGATGTAAGATTGGCTCCATTTTCATTTTGGGCCAACCAGACATTAAAAGAAACCCAATATGACTATCCATTTAGAAGTAGTAGCGATAACAAGGTTTTCATACTGAATGTCCATAGGGCACCATTTTGATATAGCACTAACTCAACCTTGGGATAAATGTGCCTTTTAGTGGCAATCCTCTCAGTAGTTTTGGAGGAGTAGTGATAACAAACTGGTGCTAACAGATGACGGGCCATTGCATGAAGGGTCTTCTGGTCTATGAGCTGCAGTGTTAAAAAGGGGGGTTGGTTTGGTTTGGTGCTTTTTGTCACATCAAGACAAGTAGGTATTTTCTGAATATAGGAGAGACTGAATGAAGATATAATCATAGGACTTGAAAATACAATGTAATATCATTCATTCTGTTGATTTTCAGCCTGATTTTTTAAAAGTAATAAGTGTGAATCACAAAATCACGTGGCCTAGAATAGACCCTGTGGTAGACCATATGGTTTCTTTCAGTATATTTTTAGACAAATCAAAGGAGGGGAATTACATGTAGATGTAACCCTCCATTCCCTTTCTCTGTTCTGAGCTGACACATTGTTTTCATTGTGCGTTGTTAGCAATAAAAGCTGATGAAATTGTTTAATGCATGGCAGTAGCTATCCAAGTTGTGTGTTATCATTGGATTTAAACACCAAAATGTAAAAGCAACACTCTTTATAGGAGAATTATCAACCAGTATGACTCGACCATAGGGAAAAAAGTACTCTTCATTTTATCCTGGGTGGGTCAGATTCACCTGTGGTTGAGCAGTGGTCCACATGTTTTTGCCACCAGTGAAGTGTACAGTTTTCTTGTCAAAATTTCATAAACTTCAACATCTTTACATAAATCTTATTCCACAGTAGTTACACACAGTTTCTTTCCAAAACAACTTCATCCAGCATTTTCCATAGTATTTTAGAACTGAGGGTGAAATACTCATGGGCGTTAAAATCTCATGGTGAAATCAAGAAATCTGAGGGTAAACATTTATATCATAAGAGTGAAAATAAAAGTGTGTCATCATGATGGAGTGACATCTTTCGAATTGAAGCAATTTGTTTCCTGCATAGTGGTCAAAGTAGTCATGTAGTTGGAGCAGAAATGGGAGTCGGGCAAACTCAGATTCAAGGGATTATTAAGTGTAAGCGAGATATTATGGCCGATTTTGAGAACAACGTTAATCCGGAGTGTAAGAGATTATGTAAAATCACACCAAATGAGTAGAGATACATGTACACTGCACTTGTGATATCCCTTATGGTTTATATGCTACCAACAATAGCTGCAGGAAGCTTCTTTTCATTCCCTAATCATCAAAGATCTCGCACAAAAGCCGCTTGTCTTTTGATCTCAGTGAGTTTGAGCAACTGCTTAATCCATCAATTGTTTGAAGTTTGAACATCTGTTTTCATGCTTAATTATACCAGCTGGCCTAACAAAAAGTCAGTTATGTGTTTGACAATCACAGGTAAGCTGTCAATAAGTAATTTTATTTAGACCCCGTTTCTACTTAAAAGTGATGATTTAATGTACATGATGGATTAAAGTGGAGCTTTTTATTTTATTATTGTTATTTTTCTGTTTGCTAATTAGCTAAACTAAATATATGTATCTTGATAGCATACTACTACTACTCATAATATGTTAATTCTATTCGGTGAATAGTACATGTATTTGTAATGAACCAAGTTAGAGAGCTGAACCTGCTTTCAGAGGTCACCTGCCTTCAAAGACCACTTTGGCCCTTTCCCACGGGTGACCGCTGGGCACAGGTTTGACTGTAGTTTACAGCTTTCGAGATGCTCCCTCGACCCAACCAAGTAGTGACAGTGTTGTATCCCCAGGAAAATGTAATGCAGGTGTTGATATCAATTGTGCCAACAAAGCACTCTCATACCTGTCAACTTGTACAGGAATCCCGTAATTTGTACGTTTTTGGGAGGGGTTTTGCAGTGTACGGCCATACAACCATTTTGTACAGTTTTTTATATTTAAAAAAAAAAATCACAGCAAGTCCTTATTTTCGTTCTTTAATCACTATATCTACCTTTTTTGGCCATTCATGCCCTCGGGCGTACTGAATATTTGATTCTACCACTCTCCATGTATACATTTACATCCTGTATAACACCTACAGGTGCTCAGTGATAACTATCACATATGTGTACGTTCTGTTACCGCTTGACTGCATATTGGGCTAAGCGACCAAATTATAGGCAAATCAAAACACCTCAAACAAAACAAAGCCGGTATGATTACTTAGCAGTGTTTTAAGCGGCTTTGTTACACTGTCTTTACTCAAACCAGATCCTCACGAGTGGCTCACTTTGATTTTAATCCAGCGAGTCAGCATAATTAAATTAATGAAAGGCACTTTACCGACATCAGTGTTGGTTTTCTTTATGAACTGATTAAATTAAAGTAATTATTCTTTCATTTTTAATTGTTTATACAGACGATCAACTTTCACGTGCGATATTGTGTTTGAAGCTAAAGAATTACGCAAATTAATGAACTCTGTTCGTATTTAAAAGAGAAAATGTTTGTTATGATCACTTTAGAAGTAGTTGTCAAGCAAGCTGATATTTACTATGCGGATAAAATGAGTTTTGCTAATTATTTTCACAAGGAAGGTAATAAGGACGATTTGAAGAAGTTAAATTCTTGTGAAAGTGGAGGGATAAAATGTAAGACTGCTACTAAGTGTGAGAATTCCTTAAACCAAGAGAGTGTAAAAATGCTAATGAAAATTTCACCAAATGGAACAGAGCTTGAGGACTTTAATTCAGACACAGCTATCAACTGCTGGCTTAGTGCTGGTGCAGGTGGCAGACATGTACATGGACATTTTTTTCAAAATCCAGCAGCTAAAACACATATACATGTACCTGAAGTAGCCAAACGTATATCAACAACTGTTTTAGAAAAATTAAATTATTTGAAGAAATAATTATGCTGTATATTATTTCATGTTCTTTCTATGCATTAAGTACATACATCTCATCAAATCTCGGCAAGTGATTACCATTTTGGGACAGGTGAAAAGTAAGGTGGGACAAGTGAAAAGTAAGGTGGGACAAGTGAATTTTTTGAAACAACTTGTCCTGGACAAGTGGATGAAAAAAAAATTTGCTCAGCCCTGTCTTTGGAGTAAGGTTTTTCTGGTCTTTGTAAGGGTTCTTTTTTGGTCTGGTGTACAGGTTTTTGTCTCAGGAGGTTGACAGGTATGCACTCTTACACATTCACAGGCATGTATTTTAATAGTTGACTGACCATTAAAACAGTGCTCATTAATGCAATGTAAAAGTATCATCAACAGGAAATACATGGACACAATTCCAAATATGACCAATTTACTTAACGTTTATTTGCCCTTCTTGGTCATTATACCATGTATTTTGGTCATATGACTTCACATGAGTACCGCAGAAACTATACATTGTAATTAATTCTAACTGATAGGAGTACCTAGATTACATTATTGTAATTACAAATAGTTATAATTAGCTAATGAACTGCCACTAGAACAAGCAATTTTTTTTTTTTTTTTTTGAAAACTTTACCAAAAACTGACAAAGTCCAAAAGATTCACATTTAGTTAGAATTGACCCATTAAACATGTAGTTGTGAAATTGAGGTTACTCATCCGTAACATCAGTGACCACAGAGGTTTGTATCAACACTATGGTGTGAAGACTTCCTGTGCATGTGTTGTGTACATTTATAAGGGTTGTTTTGAACTAGTTTGGAAAAATGTTTTGGACTTGGTTATTTTCTGGTAAAGTTTTAGAACTAAAAATAAAAATTGCTTGTTTAAGTGGCAATTGATTAAGTGTTTTTTTTTTATATCAATTTGTAATTATTTATTTTTCAAGGTTAACTGTGATATATTCATGGTCGATTGATGATTGTGGTAAATCGTGACGCCCCGCGATCGAGGAAATCACTGATTTCTCAAAATCCGCACCAAAATACAACCAAATGCGTGACAATTCTCAAGCCATACCTTTATTTATTCCTTAAATACCTCTTTAATTAAACAAATTCACCCCATTTTCATTTGGAGAGCGGAATCCACCCCCCCCCCACCCCCGTCCCGCTGGCATCAATTTTCAGTTCTAGAGTAGGCAATAACCATGAATTCTCCAGCCTGGGTTCTCCAAGTTACAAACCCAATACTCTGATAACTCTGTCAAAAACTCCAACATTCTATTACTTTGGAGTATAGCCATAATAAATGTCAAATTTGTGATAATTACACGCATTTTCACCTATCCAACTAGATCCATCCTCCCCGAACCGAGACACATTACGTTATGTCGTCTCAGACCGGAACAGCTTAACTTGTTGATTCAAATGGCCTATAGTGTAAGTTTCGGGACCGAGAGCATGGACCCGTTATCAGTATTTTGATAATTCCACGCTCTTGTTCGCAAGAGAAAATGCGCCCCGTACATTACAAAACACACTCTTTGTGTATTGCTTCATTTATACAGTTTTGTGTAAAATTTTGTAAAGAAGCCAGAAATATTTGGGAATGCGAGGCCATCGATGGTCGAATTGAATTTCACAAAAAGTGGCATATCACCACACTCCAAACTAGTCAATAGTACGTGAAAATTTAAGTTAGAAAAATAAGACATTTTGTAAAATTGTGAACGAAAAAATGAATAGCTTCCAAATTTCGATTGCCAGTATTCCCACGTTTTATCTACTTAGCCCCCGGGATCCATCATCATAACCAGACCCCCCCCCCCCCCCCATATATTAGGGAGCTTGGTCACCTACTATTATGATATTTAAACCTTACTACTGAATAACAGGAGATGGTAAAATAAATGAAATGTTTTAAACTACATAAATAATGGCACAACGCCATACTGTGATAAACTCATTTGTTTTTAGAAAGGTTATATAAATATTTCATGAATGTAACATAAAAGCAACAATCTTAATATCAAAAGACAATGTATTTTTGTTTACACGATTGGATGGAATAAAAGTATTGCCAAAGCTGTGATACAAAACGACATTCAAAAGAATACAAAATATTGATTTGCGATTTCAAACATAAAAAATATATCTCGCAATGTTTCAGAAAGATACAGATTTTCATATTGCATTCACTGACCATAGCATGGAGATGTAACTCTGATAGTAAAATGATAAAGACGGTGTAGAACGAGGAAGGCTTAAATTACGCATTTAATGTAGACGAATATACAACTTTGTATTCAGCTAAATTTACAGCACAATTTGAAGATCTCGTCAACTTTACGATGTAATTTTACGACAATTCAAGAAAACAGACCGAGGTGGACTTGGCCAAAAATTTTGATCTCCCCTTAGATCAGGTGGCCCACTACAATGGCAGCCCTCTCTTAATAATATTACCTAAAAACCCGCGGCCCATCTGCCCTCGGGCAGATTGCCAGATGGGCCTTTTCGACACTGATCAAACAGAGTCAGGATTTATTGAAAACAAAAGCCCAATAAAAAAACAGCACATAATGACCCAATGTATGAGGTAGCTGTTATTAATTCATCCATAGGAATCACAGAATTTGACATTAATCTTAAATAAGTCATACGTTTGAAAAGATTGAAAATATATTGAACGTTTCTGAAAATAAAAGTTCCTGTTGCAGATGGTTGGTTTGCTTGTTGATAATGACTAAAGACAATGTGTCAAACGTAAAGTATTTCCTGGGCGTTTTTATACCGCTTTAAATGACAAAGAACAGTATTTAAAGCATTTGTACCACGATCCTGAAAGTACACTTGCTTACGCAAATATCAATCAATTGTGGGAAGAAATCAAAGGGAACAAAGATAAAATAAAATATGCTCAATTAAAGTATGGTTAACTGAATAATCTACTAACACATTACACAAGCAATATAGAAAAATACTTCCCTACCGAAGGGTCTATGTTACCCATATGGATGGTTAGTGGCAAGCAGACGTTACTGACATGCGCGCATGCGAAAAATACAGCGACGGCAAGCAGACATTGGAAAAGAAAAACACTGAGTACTTTTCAACTTACTAGGACAAAAAAGCACCTGTAGTGGAAAGGCTTAACATAACACTAAAGACTAAAATATGGAAGTATTCATACTAAACTAAACCAGAAAATGGGTTGACGTTTCGCCAAAAGCTCATTCTGGGTTCGAATAATACGGTCTTTGAAGAGAATCACTTAATACCATATGAAATGAAAGGATAAATTATAGACACTCGGAAAGAAAACGAAAGAACAATCATTTTATGAGGCTCGATTGCCTTTGCATTGCAAAGGATTGACGTGACCGTGAGTTTACATTGTCAACCAAAAACATTGATAATGCTATTTTGTTCATTGTGATAATGTACATCTAGTGGTTGTACGACATGAGCAAATCTATTTTCTGGTAATTTACCCTGTTATTGAATGAGCAATCCTTGTACATCTTAAATTTTAAATTTATTTGGAATACATATTGTTCTGATGCCCTTGCAAACTTTCTTTTCATCTATATCTCAGTCCTTTATGAATAAAGTTTTGCCTTTAACCCACATAACTCTCTGATTGGTAAACCGGTTAGTTCGTCTTTGAAAACTCCCGGAAAGTTTTTGCTCGCTTGAGGGATGTTAAACACGTTGTCCTTGGGATAGTCACTTGTAACATAGAACTTGATGGAATGTTTCATGTCTTGTAAAGTTTTCGGTTTCAACATGAATGCACAATGTATATGCATCTGTACAAAGTAAATATATATTTTATCGTATTTGTTTTTCAATTTGGTGTGGTAAATTTCGTACATCAATCATTTGTAGAGCTCTAACTGTGTAAAACCACCGTGTATAGGTTTTGTTAATTTGATTTTTCAGACTGGCTATCACCAAGTCATAGTAACTAATTGTTCTCCTGGCAAATAATGTACTTTTTTGATACTGGAAAAATTTATGTTCTTTTTGACATATTTTTGTTGTTGTCTTCTTTCTAAGATTTCCCGTTTGCTTACCAAATACTTAATTGCTCATGAGTTTTAAAGAGTTTATGGTAAACTCCTTGGAAGTTATTTGTCTCAAGCTGGTATTCAGTTCAATGTATGTCTTTAGCCAGTGTTGCTGTTCATACAAGATAACTTTATGTATCTGTTTCAGTTTTATTCCCAATTGTAGGTAAAGCTTAGCATTTCTGTAATGTATCGCATATTAATATTTGTTCTTCAACAATAATTGAGGCACAGTTTGTTTTTGTACCCTTGTAATCATTTATCAATTTCTTTTGGAAGGAGATAAACCATTTTAATTTGGTTCAAGCTTCTCTGGTACTAGAAGGTAGTCCTTGAAATGGTGGTGCAGATGCGTTGGTATCTCCAAATCCACTTCTAAAATCCTCCCTGTGTAATTACAATCATGAATGTTTAACAAACTCTTCTCTAACCATTTAATTTGTACCTCACTCACCTATCTGAAGTGTTCATTGCCCAGCCACATAAGTTTTGGGGCGTCTAGGTACATAATGAATGACTTTGACCTTACCATTTAGAAGTCACTATCACATTTTATATTTCTATCTTCGTCTGCATAGAATTCGTGATTTGCTTTGGCGCATGTAAGCGGTATCATACTAATACCACCTCTAATTCCACTCTCAATCATAAAGTACAAAGTCTGTAAGAGGTTCTAATTCATCATCAGATATTTTTCGTGAAATCTGTCAAAGATATGCGTACATTCGTACGGATAGATATTCTTTCTCAGAAATTTTGGTTGCATGTTTTCAAAATGTGTTATTTTGTTAACAAACTTGTCAGTCAGCGTCTAAATTTTTAGACAGCTATGCTAGAATTTGGACCATGAACTTAAAACTATCGACACATCCCATTTCTCCTTTAACTGTTACTTGTTTAGCAGCTTTGCTGCGCGCCTCAGGTGTTACCATACTTCACGAACCGATCGACTAAGAAGTCCTTATTTAATTAAATATTTTTTTCGTCATTATTCGGTATTCTTTTTACCCTCAGTACTCGGATCATTTTTCACAAGTGTTTTGATGAACAGATGACTGTCATAAACAGGCAAATAATGAATTAATACTGGGATTTGTTTGGTGTTTTTTTTTAAACCTTAATTCGTTTTAGATTTGTTTTGCTATCCTAAGGAACTAGTTATAAAACACGTTGAATGCAATTGAATGCAATTAGTACCTCTGTAAACTACTAGCCTGTAGCATTTATTAAATAACTTGAGTTACAAACAAACCCTGATAGAAAGTGTCCAGGATATATTTGTTTCATGTGTAGCATTATTACAATCTTGTGGTACACACCTTACACATCTTGTATGGAACTATGATACTTTCAAAGTCAAAATAAACATACGGGACTATTAATTGCTGATAATAGTTTCTGAATTTGACAAATGGACCCTCTTCAGGCATCATGTCTATCAAGTAGTCTACACTGTAACATGGTCTTTTGTGATATGATAGCTTCTCTGGTATATTGAAAAAATTGAAGCATTTTTGTTTTTTTTTTACAGATATATGTCTGCCCGTGATGTTTGCTTACTCGTGATGACACTGATTTGGATAAATCTTTTATACCAACATAATGATATCTTTCCATTCCACCAAAAAGAATCAACATGTCAACATGCCAATCTTTTTCTTCATCTGTCACTCTAACTGTTCTAATGTATTTGTCTTTAACTATTTCATACACATTTATAGAGATATGCATAATCACCCGGTGTAATTAGCGACCAATCTTTGTTGCTAGCACAGATTCAAAAGCATAGAAAAAGAAAAAAAAAAGGAAAGAAAAGAAGAAAAAAAAATCAGTCATCCATACTTTACATTATTACAAGCTTTTTTTTTTAAAACCCATTCAGGCAAATTTATACAGGAGCTTACCCTGAGCTCTTGATAAATATCTACGTGAAATGTTAAATATTCATCTCTGTCAAACATCCACCTCGTGCTTTCGCTTATTTCTTGGCCAAATTTTGTATGTAAAATGTAATAAACGTTCAATAACATAATCTCTTATAAATCTGTTCAGTATGTTCATAAGTCTTGTTATATGGTAAAATTCTCTGTACTCAACTTTCTCTCACTCCTGTGTGGGTCGCTTCATAAGTCTAATCGTTAAGTGTAGCTAAACTTGAACAGAGCCAAACTGACGAAATCCGAATGACATTTTTTTTCAAATATGGTTTAATGTCATTGAAAACTTCTTAAAATCTTGATTGTTACCACCGTGAAATATGTACCCATTTACATTTCTCTTAAATGAATCTCTAAGTCTTTTCGATATGATTCTGTTCAAATTTTGCTTATGCATTGATCTCAATTCTGTTTGTGTCCGAAAACGTATTAGCGGAGCCTTTAATATTTTTCTAACTAGCTTTCGGATAGATTGATCAAGTATTGAAGTCCTTATCGTTGACTTTTTAAACTAGCAATATTTCACTGATATTTATGTTGTTTAAAACATTTAAAATTATTTTGCTATTTACTCAATAAACTGTTGTCATACACTTTTGCAAATTGGCAACCTCATTATCTAAAGCTTATACCTCAGTAGAGGACGAATTAAAATTCTCTAACCTGTATGATAATATTCTTTCTCCATATTTAATTTCACTTCATCTTATCATGCATCCTACTTTAGAACCCATGGATAGCACTTTCCGCTCTGTTTAGTGTATATTTAAAACTTAATATATTAACTTCTATAAGCCTATGTTCCTTTTTTGTGAGGATGTGTGCTTAGGCGAGGGTTGGTGCGTGCAGGCAGGTGATGGATGAAATAACCTGCAAACCTCAGTTAGAATCTCAGCAGAGGACGAATTAAAAGTTCTCTAACCGGTATAAATCTCTCTCTCTCTCTCTCTCTCTCTCTCTCTCTCTATATATATATATATATATATATATATATATATAGGTGTGTGTGTGTGTGAGGTTTTGCTCATATTTTAGCCATAAGATAAATTGTGCATGTGTGTGTGTATATAAAAAGTAAAAGGTTTTCGCGCGCATATGGCCTCTTCTGAAAAAAATCATACTAGTGTTTTCGAGAATGGCTACCAATAAGGAGGCTGCATATTCATGCTAGCATCTATATTGGTTTTACAGCATTCGTCTAATTGAAGAAATCATATAGCATAATAATGGATTTGAAAGCTATCTTGGAATCATTTGTGAACGTGCATCAGCTAAAACAGAGGTCTTCCGAAAGGTTTTCAGTGATGTGTAGGACATTGGGTGGTTCGGAGCTGGCTGGAGTTCTTTGAATTTGTCCTTTTGCCACAGCCGAGGATGTAGCTTGAATAAAACTTGGCATACAACCATCATATACAACTTTGCCTTGCTTTTGGGGAACGTTATTTGAGCCAGCCGTTAGAAGATACATTGAGATCACCACAAACAAAAAAGGGATGGGCAGCGATATCTGCATTCAACTATAGATGGCTTTAGATACAGTCCAGATGATTACATTGCTGACCACATGAAATTTTGCTGTTTGAATTTAAGTGTTCATTTAGCAGAGACGTCAGCAAGTTGCCAGAATATTATTTGCCACAAATATTATCAGGTTTAGAAGTTTCAGTTGTTGCTTCATACGGTCTGCTTGTCGATACAATCTTTTGTAAATGTTCTTTGAATCAATTGGGATTTTACCCAGAATACGACAAAAAATGTCACAGCAGAGATTACGACGGGTACACTAAGGATCCAATCGCAATAGCCATCATAGGATTACTGATCTTCGCTACTCTACTGAAGCGGAATTGTCCTCATTTCTAAAGAAAGACCTACACAGAGAACATGATTACATTGCTGCAGACATTCAAGACCAGCCTGATTGTATTTCTAATGGGATGGATGATATCACTAAGAAGTGGCCAGACAAGAAGCTAGTCGAGGTTTTACAGTGGGAAATATTCAAAATGACCCACAAATATATTGCCCACGAACATGGCTACAGAAAAACAATCAAGAGCGCAATATCAAAACTGCAACAGATTGTACATGAATCAGAGATATAAAAAAATAGTATATAGAATGTTTGACGTTGACTCAAGAAGAATAATGGCTGCATATGAGATCGCTGATGACGCCACCTTAACTATTCCACCAGGCTGAAGCCCGGAAAATGTCCAATTAATGACTTCAGAAAAAAAAGACGTTAAATAGCGCCTACAAATTTGTCAAGGACGCTCTCAAGATGATTTACCAAACATCCAAAGAAAATCCAGGTTTGGTGGCAGTTTGGTTTGAAGACCGTCCTTCACTTTTATGTAAGGGATTGATATAATGTACGCGGAAGCAATTATAGATGCCTACAAAGAAGCTCCTTGCGCTTTCTTTCTGCCTGAACTCAATTTGTATCATCTCAGAAAACCCATGATTGTCTACGGATTTGTAAGCGACGCCTTTGACATCGTTTGGAATCTGATGGAAAAAAATAAAGATCACTTTGACTGCTATACTAAAATCGTCATAGAGTTGAAGCGAACTCTGATTTTTCTAGAGAATGAATACAACAGACTTGGTGGCGAGGCGTTATTTACCTTATTTAACCTTTAAGACGTGCACACACAAGCGTCTATTATTTTGTCCTTTCATATTTTTAGCATACATTTTTTCGTATTTGTAATGCACATTATACTTAAATCGTGTCAACGATTTTTAATTCTTTCACTAAATCGGCCATGTTAAACACAGCACCTCATAAGCAGGTCTTAATTTGATTCAGAATTTTTGTGTACGTGATATAAGCTTATTTACACATCGCCAGCTTATTTTGAATTCTTGGTTCCAGCTTTCTGAAAGCGGCTTGTGCTACAATTCCAACGCCAGAAATAATCAGCAGAAACAGATTTAAAAAGACACCAGACCTGCAGTGCTTAATGTTAGCGGAATAGCAGGCAGCAAAACCAACAAGAGCTTGTAATATCTGTAAGATAGCTCAAAACAATAGGCCCATTTGCGATAACTGTAGTTATTCGCGCTGTTCTTTTTCGAGATGGCTGTTAACGTGATCGAAGTATATAATATCGCACATAACTAGTGTTATTTTTTTTTACCCTCCTTACCCACTAGTGATTCTAAAGTATATGGGAGGTAGTTTTAACTGTTCGTACAACTTTGTCATGGAGGTGTCGTGTTTTTTAAAGCTTTCTTTCAATTCTTCTGTTGGATCTGGCAGAGTTTTCTTCATATCCTGCAGCACGCACATAATTTGTTTCCTGAGTAATAATAAGTACTTATCATTCCAATTCCACCATCAAGTTTTGAATTAAGATAATCACTTACTTTAACGTTGCTTAAATTTAGCAGCGTCTATGCTACGACAATGATCGCGCGCAATAGAATCTACGACCCGATTGTCCAGACCCTAAAGCAATCTGTATTGCGGCGAATGTATTTTATAGCACATCATAGTAGGATTGTGCCAGGAAGATAGAATTGCAATTTTTGTTTCGTGACAGAGAAGAGTATTGTTTAATTTTATTAATGTTGTCGTGGTCAATTTTTGATGTCGTCAAAAACTATGACAGAGTCAATGCTGCCGTCAAGTTCTTCTACCGTCGTTATTCTTCTGGCTCTAATATTGTAAACGTTTTGTTGCTAGCGGTCTTGTTGTGATCAGCAGCAGCAGAATTGCTAACAGTCTTGTCAAAGTCGCTATGTGTCCTGTATGTGGCGTGTAAATGACTACCATGTCTTAATTGAGGCCATTGTTAAGCAGCATATTTAAAAGAGAATTAGTTTTGCTGCGACCAGTTGGACTAACGATCATGTAATGGCAACAGCAGACATTTATAAAAATTTTGGATCAAAATAGATTGTCCTGTGTCTGTTACTATTTCGCCCTTTCAACTTAGAGGCAGATCAGGTGCAACTGAATACATCAACACTTGGCGTCTAGAAGCGTCCAATGACAACGCTAACTGGACCACGGTTTACACAAGTACGGATACATTAGGGTCAGCTCTAGCTATGTTTGACATTGCAAGCCCTGTCACGACAAAATATCAAATCTACAGAATGTATTGCATTTTTGCCAGAATTCGTAAGAATTGCACGCGAATTTAACACGCTGTTATTTGAAGAAAAACACGAGGGCGTGGCTTTTGATGACGTGAGAACTAAGCCGTATTATGACAGAATTGGTGAAAACTAACAACTGTATAAAAGGTTCGGAAGGCGTAAAAGTAGATGATCACATGCTCTATCTTTTTTCGATAACTCATATGAGAGCGCCACAGTTGCGGGTCGAGCTGGACAAATATAACAAACTAAAAAGTTCTGCAACGACAGGGAATCGGCCAGCGCTGCTAAAACAGAGGAGCGCTCCTTAAAAATATACTAAACGAGTTGAGTGTTGATACCTTACAATTAGTGTATCTAAGAAGAAAAATAAAATGCAGAAAATTGAACGAAAAAGAAACAAAAAATTAAAATGCTGACTATAGGTGCATGTACGATCAAATCCCGGAAAAAACCCTATTAAAAAACCAAGAAAGACTTCTGGAAAGAAAATCGACAAGCGGTATTTTTTTACAAAGAGCTTGGTTTGCATTATGACGACGTAGAAACGATTCTAGAAGTGATGGTATTGCCTGATGTAAAAGATCTTCCAAACTCTGATGAAGCGCCGCAGCCATAACATGAAGCAGAAAAACCGCAGCCATAACCTGAAGCAGAAATGTCGCAGCCACAATATGAAGCAGAAAAGCCGCATCCACAACCACAACCAGAGCCAGAGCAGCCACAATACAATTAAAGCCAGCGTAACCGCAACAGCAACGAAAGCCAGAGCAACCGCAGCCAGACATTTATGAAATAGAGCTTCCTGATCCTGAAGCGGGAATTTCTGAGCCTGAAGCAAAGCAACCACAAGCACAGAAAGTTGAAATCAAAGAAGTTTTTTTAAAAAAAGTCTGCTGAAGCTTATTATCACGAAGAGCAAACATGACTTCATAGTTTTTGATAGAGATACAGAAGCTGTTCCTGAGATGTATCGTCAGATTAATTTGTTAGCAATAACAACAATATTGTATGCAAATATATTGTATGCAATGACATTTGTACGAGTAGAAGATCAAAAGAACAAAGGAGAAGTTATGCGCAAATATGTAGATAAGCAGCAACAACTACGTGGCCGCATTATAACAGAAAAAATTGGTGAACATAAATTTCAACGCGATGTAGCACAAAAACTATTTAAGCCTGTAACATCAGCAATATCTGAATCAGCATCAACACAAGCAAATTAAAGAACAACAAGTAACCGATGCGGTTTTAACGAAGTTGTTGCTTGCTATAAAAGTACAACAGAGAAAACAAGAACAGCTCTCACAGCAGCAGCTTAAGGAGCTACAAAATTAGCAGTGCAATCAGAACAATACTCACCTTTGCCTTCAAAAATACGACCAGAAGAAAGAGAACTTTTAAAAGAGGTAGCAGCACGTAAATAAACGATGAGAGTGTATAAAAAAAAGGGTGATGATACTACACAGACCCTGTCACGACATCGTCACCATAACCAACTCCACAGACACCGTTGTTGCCATGGTCATTTGTGCCAGGATATGAGGTTTCTACACCTGAAGACTAAAAAGTAGTAGGCGGTCTTTTAACTGTTCATCAAATTGTGGATATAGCAACATCAGAAGATACAAAACAGAACTTGAAAAGAATCAAAAGTACCTTAAGATAATTTCACGTAAATGATCATTGCCTGAAGAAGAATATGAAACATTATTAGAGAAAAAAGACATGATTGTTAACGCAAACTCATTATATAGAAAAAATGTTGGAAAAACTAATGATGAATTGAGATCCTTAGTTAACATGGGCAGGCAACTTAGATTAGAACTTAGCAGAGCTATACAATAATTTAAACCTAAAACCGGTATAAAATATTGCAAAATGAGTTCGGTACATATCTAAAATTATTAGCAGCCAGTAAACAAGTGGGCAAGTGGAAAGTTGACAATGAAATCGTAGAAATAATAGACCATTTATTTCAAAAAGTATCATTAGTAATGCAGAATACAAAGTTTTGTACAATGATCTGATATGGACAATATGTCGCAAGCTCTTCTCTTTGACTTCAAGATGGTTCAAGGAAGCAGCAGTAATCTTACTGTCAGATATGCACACCGATATTGTTATCGCAGGATACTCGCTATGAGATCGCTTTAATTTCTACAGAAATATGGAACTCGTTTCATAATATTACAACTAGCAATAACAATTTTTGAAAAAAATTTCTTCTGCTGATGGTGCAGAAACATTGCTTACCATCATTCCAGGCGCCTCCAACATTGTGGACATCGCTGATGAAATAAAAAGAATGATCACAGAAAAAGGTCATGTTGGCGAAAACAGTCAAAGAGCCAAACTATTATTCGATTAAAACACGATTGATGCTTAAGGGCGGATACCGAGTTGACTTTACAAATGACAACAGCTTAAGAAACTTATTAGGTTTTAGTTCGCGAATTCTACAATAAAATGGTGTTTACGATGGAGACCTTCCCGTAAACATTAGTGACGTAAGCAGCTTACTTACCAATAGTTTCATAGCTGACGGATCCTTTGACGCGCGAGGAGCTCATAGCCATGTCATTTATAGCTTCAGTCCAAATGTGCCACCAGGATCATTGATGACCATAAAGCCTTCGTCGCTCATTTATTATCCCATCAACAATGTCTACAGCATACCAGAAATTACAATGTCAATCACTGACCAATCTGGAAACGACGTCAACCTTAATAATCAGGTCAACCTTAATAATGAGCGAGTAACATTTTATCTGCATTTGCGAACGAACGCTAACCAAAGTTATGTAACCGAATTGTATACATGAAACCAGTACGAATTAAGAGCAAAAAGATCATAGGAGGATTATTGTCAACGCTGTTTTCAAAGATTGCTAAGGCAGTGCCTGGCATATCCAAAAAAGTGACTCCACTTGACCATATTGCTGCGAAAAGTGCCTCTTTAGCATTAGGATGAGCAGTTGGACAAAACATTGCAGACAAGATTAAGGGGAAGCCTGTCAAAGAAATCATCAAGGAAATTGCACCCACAAAAGAAGCTGAACGTGTAATGACTAGTACTGCCAAAAGATATTGTCTAAGCGTGGTGAAGAAATTATGAATGAACTTGAGACTCGCACATCAGCAGCCAATACGAGAGCAGCAGTGTCTAATATCATCGCAGGATCCAGTTGAGAATAAAAATTTTGTGTAACAAGGATGTATAAACATGGTGTCTAGATATACACCAAAGTACTTTAAGCTTTTTGATGAAGCACCGATTGACGAGTCAACAACCGAGTATGAGTACGTCGAATACTTGGACAAGGACTCGCATCAAATGAACAAACTTGGCACAAGAATTATTGACACGCATGATGAAGACGTTTACTTGCTACCTCATAAAGCTCTTCTTGAAGTCCGCGTTTTTTTTTTTTTTTTTTTTTTTTTTTTTTTTGCAAACCAATTTTGCTCTGCCTGCCAATTATTCCACTAACACAAACGTGGCACTAACAAACAATGGTTGGAGTTTGTTCAAGACGGCGAGGGATCAACTGAATAATCAGACTGTTGAGGATATTAGTAACTATCTGCCTGCTGCCAACACCATCATGAATTTAATTTCGATGAGTGATGATCACAGCAGAAGTTCAGTAACAAATATGTTTTGGTACAAGGATATGAACAATGCAGGAATTATCAACAAGTGCAAACAAGGTGCTGACTTAATTGCTGATGATGCTACTAACGCTGCAGGTTAAGCTCGAGCTAATGCTGTAGCGGCAAAGCGTTCCAATACTGGATTAACCCTAAAGTTGTCGGCCAAACAAATATCTCGCATCGGTGGCGCTTAACACGCAATTTACCATTTCTTGCAGCGTGGGCACCAACAATATTACCAATTATTGGTTCATTAGGAATAGCAGCGGCCTCTGGAGCAATATATGGCGCAACTAAAAAGGCCACAAATATATGGCGCAACTAAAAAGGCCACAAGTGGCAGAGGACGTTGACGAAATAAACCCATTCCCTTTCTCTAGACAGGAGATCAAAGCCAGCGACCAAAACGTTAACTCATGTAAAACATCAGTTACAGAAAGGTATGTCTAAAAAACAGTCTACACAAAAATGTCGTATCAGGAAGTTAGTCTTATCTCTCTCTCTGAAACTCAACGTAATAAAATTGCGTGGGCCTCTTCTAGAGGTTGCCCATTTTCAATACGACTATCAGCAAAACAATTATCTTCTGGCAGCGACAAGTTGATGCTCACAAAACGCCAACATGACAAAGTGAGAAGAAAACAAAGCGCAGCAGGAAACTTGATTTGTCTGCAGCACAACTTCAAAAACAAGGCGGAGTCTAACCACTTCTACCATTACTAGCTGCTAATAGTGCAGGTGCGCTGTTGCCTGGACTTCTTGGTAAGCTTTTTGGACGTGGCATGTGCGGTAACAAAAAAAAAGAGCGCGAAGATTGCAATACCCTGTAATACAGCGCGACTAAGCAATTTTGACATGAGAAAGCGCTTAAAGATATAAAATCATTTCGCTGGGAACTTTTTTTAATAGTAATGAATTCCTGCGTGGTAAAATATCGACAATTATTTTCATGCCTCTGGAACAAATTGGGTTGCCATCGTCAATAGGTCAGATAGTAGTCTACAGAATATTTTGATTCGTTTGGTCTGCCACCGTGAGAAAACAATAAAAAACATATTTCTAGTGCGCGGCGAAGTTGTATTTAAAACTCATCATTGTGGTATTGATTGTATTTATTTTATCAGATCAATATGCAAAGGAAAATCTGCATTAGATATCTTACTGGAATTTAACACGTTACAAACTCTAGACAATGACAAGTTAGTTTTAAGTAAGCTGAATCAGCAGATGACTGCGGCAAGTTTTATGTAAATGTCAAATATAATGACAGTTTCGTAGTGCTTATCATGCAGAAAGAATACTGACAGTCTAGAAGAAACTTCATCTCAAACTAAAACCGGACGTTCTATCAAAAAATCAACATGCGCCGTTTGCAGCAAAAGAAAATCCAGGTTTGTTAAGGCCATTTCGGTGGTTGTGCTGATTCCCAACCCATTCTCGTACTTGACATATAATATATATATATATATGCATACCTGCGATGACAATATTTGCATTCAAGGCAATAACATTACTGGACACTGTTCTCTTTTTAAGCTTAGTAAAATATACTTCAGCACTTTTGACCTTCATGCGCTAATTGGTTAACTTCCACAACCAAATGGAAGCTGGACTCTGCCAAGACATAAGTATAGTAGTCCATGGAATCCTCTGGATAAGCAACTGGATGCCAACGATCAACTGCTTCCTGGTCAACAACCCTATAATGAAGTAGATGCCACGGCAATGCGGCATGACTTTTGCTACAGAAATCATCCAGAAAATTATGCTTGATGGGTTAGCCGCTAAAAACCAAAAGGGATACTAGAATGCATTGAAAGAGCTTTTGTCAGAGGCGCTGTTGGACTCAAATATAAGCTTGGAGCAGAAACCAACTGGTAGAAAACCAATTGGCAATGATGACATACTTGCAGATGAGTTACATAAGCCAGTACGAAAACGTTTTCCAAGACGTAGAGTCGTTGCTAATGGTGTTGATGACATTTGGTCTGTTGATCTGATAGACCTAAGCGAATATTCCAGAAATAACAACGGCGTTAAGTATTTGCTAAATATCATTGATGTTTTTAGTAAGTATGCATGGAGCTTGCCACTCAAGAATAAAACTGGCTCCGCTATTAAAGATGCTTTCAAAATGGCAACAAGATCACGCAAACCTGCAAAACCTTGGGTGAATCATGGCGGTGATTTTTACAATAACACATTTGAGAACTAGCTTGAACAAAAGAATATTCATAAGTATTCCGCGTTTAATGAAGGCAAAGCAGTTGTCGTTGAAAGATTCAATCGAACGCTAAATCATGCGATGTGGAAACATTTTAAAAAAAAAAAAAAAAAAAAAAAAAAAAAAAAAAAAAAAAAGTATGTCAATGTATTGCAGCCGGTGGTAGATAAATACAGCAATACCAAACACAGAAGCATTGGAATAACGCCAGCACAGGCTAGCGGCAAACTAAATCAAGATAGTGTTGCAAGGAAATTATGTTTTGGACAAAGGTTTAATGTGGGTGACCGGGTTAGGATTTCTAGACTAAAAATAATGTTTGAATAAGGCATACAGCAAACTGGACCAAAGACGTGTTTATCGTGACAGAGATATTGAAAACAATTCCTGCAACGTACCAAAATCGCAGACCTTAATAGCGAAACTATCTCTGGATCCTTTTATGAACAAGAATTGTCTGCCACAAAGTTGTCTGCTCTCTGACAACAAAGTTGTCTGCTGCCAAAACAAAAGTTTTCCAACAAGCAAATATTTTTCGACATCATGTCTGGAATTATATTATGTCTACTTGACGCTAGTATTATCTGCTGGCAAGTACTGAGAAATAATTCTATCGTACTCTGCCAATATTATGTTGCTGGCCACAGGTTTGCACATAGCTGCCTTGTCTGGAATACCTATAAGCAAAAATTAATTTCTTGAAGACGTAATCAAATTTGATAAATTTCTGTCTTCCTGGCAGGCTTAGTGTAAGAAATGTGCTAAAGATCTCGTTGAAATGCGCCATTTCTTTGTACGATAGATTAAATCGCCCCAACTTATTTTCTGGTCTATTTCTTTGGCCTTGTATTCTAGTGCAGGTGCGCATTTTCGACTTGATTGCACTCATCGCGGTCGTGGACAATGACATCTTCGTTTTCATCAGAGTCATACATTTTTGTCTAATCAATTTATATAGTACGTCATATACAATTGTTTATATCACAGATGTTTACTTGGAACAGCTAGAAATGTTGCTTGATGCCATCGTGACATTGTACAGAAATCCTCGTGCGAGCTTTCAGTTGAATCTTACTTACTGAGACAAAGCCGTTAGGAAATCCTAAATGTCAAGTGTTGCTTACGGACGAGCCGCGGCGCCTGCTATGTGAACTTAGCCGAATTAATATTTGCTACAATAATAATTTGCTAATGCGCCGTATCGTCTCTTGAAGCAAGCAAAATACTCTTTTGGCAATGCTAGAAACAAACAATTAGAGAAATAAATTACCTTATATATAATGAGCACAAAGATGAGCTTCAGACAAAAAAGACAAGTCTTTGCCGGCTAAAACAAAACATTTGCTTTGGAAAATGAGTTAATACCGTTCGATATTTTTACAAGGTTAGCTGAGCCAAGCATAACACAAATTATGTCTAAAGAGCTTCATTTGCATCGCGGTATACAATTTTCCATTGGTATTAGCGTGTTGCTTGTACAACAAAAGGATGACAATGAAACTGAAACACATTTCATATCAAAAATAGTTCGCGCATTTCAGCACCATTTTGACATCTGAAGTGCTTTTGAAACTCTTCAGAATAGCACTGATAATTTACAGAGAGAAGGTTCTGGCTGGGTTATGATTGGTGTTTCAGCATGCACTGTTAATACTTCTAAGTACAATCAACTATGCGGCAAGTTATATTTGGCACTGCCAGTTAAAATTAAAAGCAGACAAAGTTGTGTTAATATACAAAATAAGGACAACAAATGCTTTATGTAGGCCATGTTATCAGCGCTATGTCCCGCAAAGCAAATCCAGATCTGGTTAGCAACTACACCTCATATCAGGATACATAAAAGTTTTACTGGAATAAAGTTTTCTGTTCAGATAAATAATGTTTCCAAATTTGAAAACTAAACAATATTTGTATGTCAATGTCTTTGGCGTGGATGATAAAGCAAGCATCTATCTTCTGCATATTTCTTCAGTTGCCAGCGAAAGAAAAGTTTATTTGCTTTACATTCATAAAGATACCAACGATGGCCACTACTGTTGGATCAAAAGTTTTTCGGGATTGATGTATGGCCAGTACAACAATCACCAACACAGACTATTTTACTGCAGAAGATGTCTTCATGGTTTTATGCATGAGGACTTGCTGATGCACATGGCCTAAATTGTGTTGACACCGCAAAAGCTATCACGCCAAATAAAGAACATAATACGACAACGTTTCATAACTTCAATAATATGACTAGAGTTCCATTTGTCATCTATGCAGGCTTTGAAGCGCTACTTGTTCTGATTGAGGGCGCAGATAACGATCCAAATCGTTCTTTCACAGGAGCCTATCAAGAAAATGTTTCTTGTGGATACGCGTACAAGCTGGTTTGTGTTAACAACGCGCTAAGTAAACCTATAAAATTATGCCGCGGTGCTAACCGTGGCGAGCGTTACATACAAAGTCTGCTTGATGAAGTTGACCATGTGCATAAAATTAGTCCTATGAAAATGATGTATAGGGAAGACGACAAAGAAAACTTTTTGCAGTCTAAGTTGTGCTGGATTTGTAATCAACAACTTGGCGATGATCGTGTCAGAGATCATTGTCTTTTCATTGGCAGCTATCGTGTCGCCGCCCATAACAAGTGTTAAGTGTGCTAGAGAATGCCAGAGTTAATTCCAGAAAATTGTATAGAGGAATTACTGCAGAGTAATAATAATACTGGCTACATTCTAGAAGTTGATTTTGAATATCCTCCTGAAATTCATGACGCTCATAATGATTATCCTCTGGCACCTGAGAGCATGACCGTAGATGACTCAATGCTAAGTGAGTATTCAGCCTCGCTTAAGAAAAAACTTGGCGTTGGCAATTTTAAGATTCCAAAGCTAATCCCAAATCTACTGGATAACTATCGATATGTGATACAGTACAAAAACTTGTGACAATGTCTGGACTTGATTCAGATACATAGAGTTTTAAAATTCAAGAAAGTGAAACCAACAAATCAAGTAAAAATCAACAAGCAATTTATTTCTAGATAATTAAAATGAAAAATCAAAAAGACACTTATAGTAATGTGTATTAAAATCCAAATAATCCAATAAGAATTAGTATTCTAATCACAAGTCCTAAATATAGAATGTTCCGAATGCACGACTGTATCCTTGAATGTTTTGATGTGCCAGTGGTCTTTAATGTCCTGATGTACCAGTAGTCTTTAATGCGCTGATGTGCCAAAATGAAGTACTCCAAAATATATCTGAATAAGTTCAGATAAATCCCAAAATCATCAATTCAAAATCCAAAATCCAAAAGTCTATGAGCACTTTCACAATCCAATGAATATTTTAAATAATTCCTCTCTCAGAATTTTGAATGACTTTCCACAACTGTGATGGCTCTTTACAAGATTGATGATAATGTCGAAACTGAAAAACTGTCTACTAAACATGGTATATATAAAGATAGGTCACATGACAGAACATTCTAGAATAATAAATCTATGTGTGACCATTGACAGGTAACTCCTAAGGGAATTCCAGTTTTATCTGTAAACAAAATCAAGACCTCAAATTAAAAAAAAAAAAAACATTGTGTTTATCAAAACTATCCTTGAACTCAAATCTTAAGTAAACAATCTAATTCAAGGACACTAGGTAAATATGTTTTCTCAATAAACAATATTAAGGTTTAAGCAAATATTAAAGTCAAGAAATATTTATAATTTCCTAAAATATTTATAATAGTATATAAAGATCATACATAACACACACACACACACACACACACACACACACATATATATATATATATATATATATATATATATATATATATATATAGAGAGAGAGAGAGAGAGAGAGAGAGAGAGAGAGAGAGAGAGAGAGAGAGAGAGAAAGAGAGACAGAGAGAGAGAGAATTATAACTATACACCAAAGGGCGGAAAGTGCTATTACTATTACTGGATCTGTACGGAAAGTGCTATTACTGGATCTGTGTCACACTTTCTCGTAAGTTAGCCGCAAGATTAATTTTGTTTCATTACCTATTTATTGGCATGTCTTGTTTCAAATCTATCAAGGCTCACTTTTTATATCCAGGAGTGTATACTTTGATGTGCTTTTCAGTGCCCAATTTTGGATGTTAAAGTGGACCTCCATTTAATATCTTAAAGTTTTCAATTCGAACCAGCTACGTTTGGTTTAAAAACCAAGCCCACGTACATACAAAGCTTGTGCAGTTCGTTACAAAGACTGCAGTTGCAAGTCTACGTGAAGACTGGTTTTCGCTGACTGTATTTCAGCATATGTCTTTAGCTGAATTAATATTATTTAGTTTTCAATGTTTATGATGTTACATATATTCACTGTTTTATCTATATGTGAATAGCTCTGCTATGTATAAATTCTCCCAAATCTCGACCTTGCACAAATGTATCGCTGATGAAATGCAGACAGAACAATCTGGAATAATAGTCTCTGCCTGCCCCCCCCCCCCCTCCATGTGAAGAATTTTATGTTCCTCAATAGAAACTTACAGTATTGGAGAAGACATTGTTTTCATCATTTTTTTTTACATGATTCATACACCAAACTATGTGGTAAAAATGATGAACTCAAGATTCCTCAAATCAGTAGCTATAAAATATATGCACTATCGCTGGGCAAGTATTCATTACAAATTTATCGTCACTTTGTGTACATATGGAATTGTTTTGAATTAAGATATACTCTATATAGCTGGTATAAATAAATAAATAAATAAATACGGCAAAGGAGTTTCCATATCAGAGCAGGAAGTATAGGTAAAAGCCAGGTGAAGAAAGAAAGAAAGAAACAACAAAAACAAAAACAAAACAACGAGCACTGGAGAGTGTTAGAAAAAAAAAAATGTTGATTGAAGCTTACAGCAGGGAATATGAAAATTTAAATTCATATTCAACGAAAATTAGTAAATAATTAGATAATAGAATTTAAAATATAATAGCTTGGACTCGAAGATGTATATCTACAAAAAATGAAAATAAATAAATAAAACTGGCAAATAATAAAATTAAAAAAATTTCAATTGTGTTCACATCAATAATAATAATAGCAACGACATTCCAAACATGACTAAAATACTTTATTTGACCCATAAAATGAACAGTACATATCCAGATCTACTGGCTCTTCTGCTCTTAGCATGGCTGTGTCTACGCTGTTGGATTGAAATTTTAGAAGATTGAATAGAGTTGTTGAAGTTTCCTCATTGTCTTTAAATAGATGAAAAATAAATAAATGTAGATGGTCTAGCTTTTAGCTGTCATTTTTTATAACTTTTCATAAGTGTATTGATTTTACCAAAATATGAATAAACGAAGTAGTACGTAGATAATTTAATACTGGTTCCGAAAGTACCGACCCAACACTCTCGATACCTGACTTATGTTCCGGTATTGCACCGCAATCCAGCATCATATTACAATACGGTGATAAAAAAAAAAGAAAGCTATGAACCAGTCTGTAAAAAAAAAAATCGCGCGGAATTGCCGCCCTTTATTTTCAGTTTCAGTGTGTCAATTAAAAACTGTTGAACCATTATGCACCAGTGAATAAGCTTTGGATATTACAATAACAGACGTATTTATTACTTGAAAGGAATCCGTACTTGTGTACTGACGTTAAATATAGTAGAAATAGAATCGTTTAGCATATTCAGATGGTGTGATACGATAGAACTTTGTAATTGAAACATGAAAAAAGCATCGAGAGCAATTCGTCGGTAAGGGACATGCAATTTAAACTGTCGAGTAGCATCAATTAGCAACAGAGGATGATTTTTTTCAGAATTATAGAATATACAAAAATGGAATGTTTTCTGTATAATCTGAGTGTGCATATTTCAAAAATGAACCCATCTTTCTGATATCTTTTAAAATAAATTCACAGGAAGCATTCAAACATGTACCGTCCACCATTTGTAATATTGGTCTTCGGCACTTTTTGCAAATTCTTGACCTCCTGTTATTTTATAGCTGAAATTTGCATATTTCTTACATGTGTTTATATAGAAATGTTTTTATGAACATTCAGCTTTAAGAATAAATTGACTTTTTCTATGTTCCAGTTAATTCAGAAGCCCCCAGTGCCTTTTTATCAAGCACCCCCCCCCAACATTTTTGCATGAAATACTATATTTTTGAGTCATACACAAGTTGAAAATATATGTTGCTCTTAAAATGGAATGTTTTCTGCATGATTTGAGTGTGCAGAATTAAAAAATGAAACCATCTTTATGATATCTTTTAAAATAAATTCACAGGAAGCATTCAAACACATGAGCCATCCACCATTGTTAATATTGGTCTTTGGTCACTTTTTACACATTCTTGACATCATGTTATTTCATGCTGAAAGTTGAATATTTCTTACATATGGTTATATATAAATGTTTTGTGAACATTCAGCTTCAAGAATACATTCACTTTCTGTGTGTTCCAGGTACTTCCGAAGCCTTTCAGTTCCTTTTTATCACACGCCCCCCTATCATTTTTGCATGAAATACCATAATCATGAGTCATATACAAGTTTAAATTTTATGTTACTCTTAAAAGCAATAGTGCAAATGCATTACAGTGTTCTTGTACATATATACATTGATCTGAAATCACAGTTTACTAAATAACAATTGCTATTTTAGAATTTAGTTACATGTATGATAATATATTTTTGGTCAGTTTTCATATCTATAAAAATAAAATCAATGACAAAAAAATAAACAAACATAAAAATAACTCTCAAGAAATAGTTATGATTATGTTTTTGTTTAAATAGAGAAATGCTACAGTTCGATTTTCTGTTCTTTATGATGACAATACTCATATTGATATTCATAAAAAATGGCACGAAGTGAATTTGTTTTCATTCTTCAAAATTCTGAAAAATATTTTGACTTTTACCTCTTTTTTCCCCTACTAAACATTAACATTTTTGAATACCAGTGTCTCTAGATAAGAATCGTACCTAGAGCAGATGACCTGACATTGATAATATCTCAGTGATCACAATCACATACATATTATCATCATCATTATTAGTATCACCGTCAAGTCTCTAACCTCGAAAAAACATTACACAACAAAAGTTGTACCAAAATTTTGTAATAAAGTTGGTATAATGAATGACAATATGTTTGTATAATCTGATTCCTTGGTATAAACGTCTGCCCTTTCGTAAAATCAAGTTGTATGGTATTTTTGAACCCAATTTATGTTGTATTGTTGTCATTGTTTACATTTTGTACGTACTCTTGTGCCGGGAAGAGTTATCGTTCATGCTGGCATGGGTGACCTTTAAAAAAGACATAATTTGTGGGTTTTCCGCAAATATTCGCTCACATTTTACCATTATTCTCATAAAAAGAACTCCAAAGTATTTAAAAAGTAGGTGTAGGTGAGTGAATATGTTCATTTATTTAGTTTGTCTGCATTTTGAAAATTTGTTTTTCGAATATGTTGTAGAAAAGGCCCAATGTCATATATGCTAAATATAGACATTTCACCTTTCAGCCATGAATACATTTGGATATAATAATGTCGGCTTTTTACATACGAAAGCAGAGAAAGTACCAGGTGTAATGAGGTTGACATTTTGAGAAAATGTTAATCTTGATCGCCAATGCCCTCTAGTGGCAGCGCCTGTTGCTACATGAATACTGTTGGAGCTCAGAAAACCAAGAGGAACAAGAATAATCTAAATCACACTGAATCAGTGCAGAGCAGAGATTTTGTAAAGTTTTCATTCAAAATATTACATTGTCTATAAAGAAAATGAAACATTACAAGTTCACATTTAAGTTTGAGTCCTACTAAACACTATTAAGCCTGACAAAGCCACACAAAGCATGACAAAGTCATAATAGAAAAGTGTATTTATATTGTAAATGATACTGATGAATAAATTAACCAAACCAATGACAAAGTCTGACAAAATTATATTTGAAATGTTTGTTATTATTTTATAAACTGTTAATTTGACTGATTATTGAAAGAAAATGCAAGTTTTCAATATATAACCTAAAGAGTTATCAATTTTTGGTTGACAACTCTAGAAATGATCTGTCTATATTCGACAAACCAGAACAAAGGCACACAAACCCAGACAAAGTCATATTAGAAAGGTGTATTTTTGTTGCAATATGAGTTTGATCAACCAAACCGAAAGACTAGGGTTTAATATATGCCCTATTAATTGACCGCAAATTGGGAGATAAATTCCAAATTTGCTATAGAATTATATTTGAAATGTTTATTATTATTGTAAATGTGTTAATTGGATAAACTATGGAAAGAAAATGCTAATTTTCAATGTATGTCCTAAACCCTATTCTTTCGGTTTGGTTGATTATTCATCAAACTCATATTGCAACATAAATACACTGGATACTGACATGGGTCAAGATAATGAAAATAGTATGTTCAAAGTGAAGACAGTGGGTTTAAAAACACATCTAATATCATGTCCCCTTAGGTATGTGTATAATAAGTGACATAGTTTGTTTCTTCAGAAATTGCTGTTTCTCACTTAGCCCTAAATTTCTTAATGGTATTAGCATTTTTACAGGGACACTTTTCAGTAATCTTGGTGTCATTTTAATATGGAGAAATATTCATTTTAAGTGTGCTATTACACATCTTTAGACCTGTGAGAAGTTAACACTAACAGGGGTCTATTTTATAACTGAAAATCTAGCAGAAAATAGAAATTATCAACAATCCCATATTTGCGTGTCTAGAATAGACTCTAATTAAGAGACAGAGAATGTCAACATTTTTCATCTGGTTGGACAGATAAATTGATACATTGCCACACAAAGGTGAATACATCAGCATATATATCTATAAAATGTGTAATTACTTTTCATAATAAAGATGTTGTTAACCTACATTTGAAAGAACTATTTTAAGTGTCTCCACCAATTCCCACCAACTTTAACATGATGCAGTCCATTGTAATCCATTTATAAAGCACAGTATTGAGACAACAGCTGATTCACCAGAAATTTAATTGGTTAGTGTGTTTTGGCCAATCAGCAATCTTCCTGTCCTCTTGGCTCTTGAGTATACTCCCAAACTGTTCTAATTCAAAAAATCCTCGACAAATCCTCTCATTTTTCAGAGTGAATTCAGTGTAATCAAAACCTCCTGTCATTGCTATATGTTTCAGTATGCAGATGGTTCGAAAGATGTAGATGAGGGTGGAACTGCTGATGCAATGCCCCATGGCACCATCAAACCAAGGCAGCTGATGCAATGCCCCATGGCACCATCACACCAAGGCAGCTGATGCAATGCCCCATGGCACCATCACACCAAGGCAGTTGATGCAGTGCCCCATGGCACCATCACACCAAGGCAGCTGATGCAATGCCCCATGGCACCATCACACCAAGGCAGCTGATGCAATGCCCCATGGCACCATCACACCAAGGCAGCTGATTAACAGTTAAAGCCTCCATTTATAGTGGACAAATTACCCATTAAGGCTGTAGAAGTTTATAAAATTAGCAACCGTGTAAATGAATATACACGTGGCTATCAGTGACACAGGAACTACCCATTCAAATTAAATTTTATGTTTCCACATCTCTGCTTATGGTGACTATTTTGTGAGGTTTTTCTGTTAATTCTTTTCTGAAAGTATATATGATTTTTATATTGAATGTGACATTGCTAGGTAAAAGCCGAAGTTGATGAGAATTGGTTGTAATGCACATTACACAACATTACGAATCAGGTTGATCTTGCTGATGAAAATTCTGTAAACTACATTATTTACCTTTTAAAACACATATTTTAAAGAAATACGGTTTCAGTTTATAAGTCACTGCAGTTTCTTATAGTCATTGTAGATCCTAGAAAAGTATCCTTTGCACATGTTGAGGCAGTACATCTAGTTGCATTATCAATTTTTAATCATGTGGATGCATGTGGCAGTATGAAACTATCATGATGATCCTAAGGATGTTTTCACTAAATTGTCAGACCAATGACCTGTCTGAAAAACTGAATCCTGTCATAATAACAGGTAAAAGATGTATAGCAAATGAAACATTTGCAAGTTGACTGAGGTACATCATGCACATTGTCAATGGCTTACATATAAATAGCCATCAGCTGTAAGCCTAATGTGCAGATCAGGGGGAAAGGTTGAGTTTT
Organism: Margaritifera margaritifera; assembly: GCA_029931535.1. Taxonomy (NCBI): domain Eukaryota; kingdom Metazoa; phylum Mollusca; class Bivalvia; order Unionida; family Margaritiferidae; genus Margaritifera; species Margaritifera margaritifera. Next base: position 172,882 of record JAQPZY010001281.1, on the reverse strand, counting down.
GATTAAATGGCATCAATTCAGTTTTTGTATACTGTGTACACATTTAGCAATTTTGGGAAATGTTGCAGTCTTATCAGCCATACTAAAATGTTTGAACTACTTTCAGATGTCTCAAAACACAAATTTTGTCATCTTTTTGAATTCCCTTTCTATACTGAAATCCTTGCAAAATCCTAAATTTGACAATCTGTTATATTGCAAATCTTACAGAATCTTTCCTCATACGAACTGGAAAAAGTATTCTGTATTTGGCTGCCTACTCACATTGGTATTAAGGGTAATGCAAGGGCAGATAAAGTAGCCAGAGCTGCCCTGCCGTCACCTGTTTCCGAATGGAAAATTCCATATACTGACTTGAAACATATAAATTGGCATGTTTTATATACTTGGCAAAATATATGGAATGGAAACTACACAAACAAGGTTCAGAACATTGAACCCATCTTAGGAGAGTGGCATCTCTCGTATGAAACAATTTGCAGTTATGAGGTGGTCATGTACCTATCCAGTGTCAGGGATCGCGCTGGGCATCGCCAATGTCGCAAATTTTGATTTTTTTTCCTGATTAGCGACAAAATATGCCATCTGGTGATTTTTTTGCCGACAACATTTTTGACTGTTAAAACTGGTATATACAATCTTGGGTTTGGAGTGGAGGAATTTAAAGGCACCATGAAAGCAAGCCGCAAACTTGGGTACACAATGCACTGGAATCTATCAATTGTTACATAAACAAATCCTTTGTTCATATTGACCGCTTATGCTGACATCTGGCCTGAGTACTGTATGCGGTGATACACTCCAATGGTCATGCTACCCTACTAGCTACAATCAACCAAATGATGGCTAATGCTTTTTTTTTCTTTTGTTTGGAAAAATGTACCAGAAAAAAAAGTTTTGCTAAAACTTCAAAGAAAACTGATTACCTTTGAAGCCCCAGTCGTTCTTCATAAATACGACGCAAATTAAAAATAAAATTCAGTCTCAATCAGAACTATATACTTTCATGGGTAAACATAAGTTAGACTTTTCGTGTTCATCATCTCATCCTAAGAGTAAGTTAACAAAATTAGCAGCTTTTGGATTTAGTGCAAGTGCATCAGACAACCCAGTCACTGAACCAGATGTTATACCGGACAGTCCAACATCATCTACTTGTAGTGCAGCTGGTTAATTTTGCTCGTTTATATTTTACTTTTGCCATCGATCCTGATGATGTTTCTTTAAACAAAAATGTGTGCATATTTCCACAATTTACCTTCCGATGTCTTGATTTTGTTTTCACATAATTATGTGAATAATATTTTTGCCGAGATTCTAGATTCTAAATTACCTTAAAGGGATATTATGATATCCCGACTGAAAATTTCAGAAGTTTTCTCAACAATGTCTAGGGATCTTCCCTAAATTACAATTATGTACTGTTTTTGAGGGAGAGGTGGTTGAAACATTTGTTATATTTGGAATTGCTACTACCGGTATTACAGGAATAATTGCAAAACGGGGGCTGGATTTTGTGTGTGTGAAAGGGGGGTGCGTTTCATACTTTTCAGACAATCTTCAAGAATTTACATTCAAACAATTAGGTTACCGTTTATTCTCATACATAAATTGATTTTACGCAAATGTATTCATGTATAAGGCTTTTTTGCCCTATAAGAGGTCAATTATTTTCAATAAATCCTAAACACATCAGAGCATACTCTCGATTTTCCGGGCGCAGATAATCCGTGCATCAATGTGGGCAAAATAAAAGAAGAAAATATTATAAAGAAAACTAGTATTGAACGGTAGTCTTTTGAAACTTTTGAACTATTGAAATATGTACATATTAAGGCTTTGAGGCAGGTGACAGGATGTATCAATCACACCACTGTGACCCTATGACACTGAAATATACACGGTTCTCGTCTAGCTAAGACCGGCAGCTTAACATTCTACTGTTCAGCCAACACAAGAAATTTACAAATAAATACTGAGTCTGTAATAAACTGGATACAGTGTATCATTTAATATGATAAAAAGTCGGTCAGTTTATACAACTGTTCAAAGACAATTAAAAGGTAAGGCGGTCAGAGATAAAGAGACACCTTTTAGAGATTTATTGAATTGGCTCACAATAGCTAGGGTGAGATGTAGTGCCTAAGACTGTGAACGTGGGTTCAGTAAGATGAATCTCATCAAAACTGACATCAGGAATAAACTCGGCATCTCAACTCTGGAGAATCTAATGAGAATCGGCACATACAAATGTGAAGGAGACTTCGACTTTGAAACTGAAGTGGGCAGCCGTAAAATCACGACGCATACTCATGTGACATTCGATTTTATTATTTTTATGAAACAACATTTTAATAGTGCAAAACATTATAAATAAGCATGCAAAACAGTCATGTAATGATTTATTCTGTAATATTGTGGTATTGTATTGTTTGCTGTCAATAAAGTACTAAATACCCCATCTTTTTCAATTTTCATTGCCTACTACAATAATAGACATGGAAAAATACTGACTCCTTGCTTGGCGACATTTTTTGAAAATTGGCGACAAAATATTGAGATTGGCAATTTTTTTGGCGACAACTTTTTTAAAGCCAGCACCATCCCTGCAGTGTTCTCCCCAGTGCCTTTTACCACAGTGGTCCCGCTGTGCTTTAGAACCTGCCGATATGCTATCTGCTTGTGCTGCTGCACTTTTATGTTTCCTGCAATCCTTATAAAATTAATCCGTTAAATAAACATCCTGTCACCTAATTCAAAGCCCTATTACTCAAATGACACCTGTTCTTACCTTGTCTTGGGTATTTAATTAAGATAACCCAGGATATTTACTCATTCACTCTTTTGTACTTGGCTGACCAGAATGTCAGTGCGCAACCTTCGTCGCGGGGTTTGTATTTACACTGACATAGTCAGCGATGATGGAGTCTGCTGGTAGTGTGTGTTATATATATTTCAGTCATTTCCACTACCAGCTAAAAAGTTACACATTGCGTTTTTAGTTAAACAAATTCTTGTGAAAAATGGACACACCACCTTCAAAAATACGTAATATTACCCAGCGCCTGGCTAGTCCAATGTTGGCCTGGCTATGAAGATCAGAGATTGGTGTCCCCCATGGCAATTCTGATTCAGATCGCGTGAGAAAGAGCTTAACAAACGAAGGACGGGATTCAACACTGAATGGAGGACTTCATATCCTTGGGTGGAATTTGCTGGATCATATTTACAATATAGCCAAATTTTGGTTCATATCTCCTTAAGTATCAACAGGTGAGACAGGTGGGCAATTCCTTGTGCACTATTAGAATATAATATTTTTGTTTTTATAGTAGTAGTTGTAGTTCTGATTGTTGTCATTCTTATTATTTCCTGGAAAATGTGACAAGGAATGAAAGTTGCATTATATCCACGAGTTGCTCTTTTATTTACATAGTAATGTAGTTTGATCAGTAGACCTTAACTTAATTTCTCATTTCTTTTTTCTTTCTATTCAGGTAAGAAAATGATCAATTTTTATCTTCCAATTTTACCAGTTTTTAAAACATGTAAATAAAAAGTGTTTGATTATTCCTTCATTTATATTTGAAATATTTTTCAAACAATAAACAGCTAGTTTGCGATTGGAATGTATTACATGATAAATTAAGTGGTGATATTTTTTTAGCAGCGTTCACATCTTTGACCACTTTCAGGAGAGTGCAAAATTTGATGATGTGAAGGTGGAGTGGCACAATTTAAGGCAGCTCTTGGTGCGTATAAAGGAGCCCATGTCCTTTAGACTGGCATTGGAAAAAATTGCCTTTTTTTAGCAATATTTTAGCTGTCTGACATTGATTTAGTGAATAAATAAAACAATGACAAAAACATTGATATATTGTTCTTCATGGAAAGAAATATGTATTATCTTAGTTATACTGTCATGATTATTTGAAAACACATCACTGTCTTGACTCTTAAAGAATTTTACCCTGGTAATTGTCTTGGGATTTAGGTAGTTTTGTAATGTTTTGTACATCCAGTAATAAATTTTATGTTCCATTTTTTTCCAGACTGTAAAGTCATTGTCTGCGATGAACAGATCAAGAGAGTATTAAGGAACAGGTTGACACAGAGGATGCTGAATTAAGTTAATGACAATTAGTTCAAAAGGACTTGGTCTAAAATACTTTAATTTTAATATGGCAATCAAAATATATGGGGAAGTGGACAAATGAATGATATCATTTATTTAAATTCAAAGACAAATGGATTTGACATTAAATCATGTTATAACTCAGGGAAATAAAGAGTACTGTGTAAATGTATGTTTTTCTCTTATATATCATTGATATTCATTTTTTCTCTTTTATGATAATAACATGCATATTTTAAAACATTTTATGACGCTATCGCGCGCTTACCCCAATGCTATCAAAAATGTCTGGGTCTCCCCACTGCTATCACATATATACACACATACATGAGTCATGCATACCTCCTGAATAGTGAGCCAAGACCAGGGTGTGTGCCCTGCCAGTGTCCACTGACATTGGAACACATTCTTGTCAAGTGTATTGACTTGCACCCTGTGAGACAGAAGTTTTTGATGTGAACTTAATTAAGGAACTTTATGATGATGTACCATCCAAGATAGGAATTCTGTTTACAAAACAAATTTTGACCCTATATTTGAAGGATTTTATACTTTTTACCATTATCTTTTAATTTATTTACATTCTACAAAATTTTAACGTCTTTGTCTTTTATCTGTAGTGCTTCATGCTTACATATTTTTGGAAGGGTTTCTCTTCCTAAAGCTTTTTGTGCATTTCTTTATATTTACATTTTTATAACTTCAGTTTTAATTGTACGATATAGCCATTATTGTGTTGATGTGCTGTTCAATGCTAATACATTCATACCCATTGATAGGCACTCTTGAGTACATGTAGCTCTGTAGAAATGGAGATTTTACTAAAATTGATTACTTCATATGAAAGTTGGTGGAAATCTGCATTGATGCTTGGAATTCTTCTTGAGATGTAAGTTTGCAACATTTTTCTAGGGAAAAATAATTATATATTTATAGAAATATTGTTTTTTTCGGCTGGTGTATCATACATTGTAGCAATTTTCCCCTGCATCTTGTGTCGGCTGTTTTGATAATTATCCCCTTATTAATAATGGGATGGTCCAGTAATGAATAGACTCATTGGGTAACGTGATAGATTACATGGTACCTGGTGTATATAAAGGCTGAAGGTGAATGGATTCGAGAGTCTGATGTGTATCATCCTCAGAGCAAGTAGATTAGAGAGAAGTGAGAAAGCCAAGACAATCATCAAGTAATTTTTCTATTAAGTAGGCAAGGGGTTACATGCCTGAAAAAGGCTTTCCTCATCTCTAGTGATATTAAAGGTGATAAAAAGAATATTTTTTTATATCTTGTACGCATAGGTAAGCGCCAGGGCTCAAAAAGATTTATCAGGTACCAATACCAATCTTTGGCAAACCAGAGTACAAACAGCAAGGGAGAAGGTTTGCTGCCAAAGCTATAAATATTCATTTACGCACGCCCCCCCTTACACGTTACCATATAAATAAAGCTGCACAATCTTGAAAATAATGGTGACCTGGTGTGAGCATAACACTGTCGGACTAAACCAAGACAAAATCACAAAATTTTGACATTTTCTGGCTCTTAACTTCTTATGGGTCTTATGGATAAAGATGTGTAATAGCTCATTGAAAAGGAAAATTTATCCACATTAAATTGACACCTAGTATCGAGGGCTAGTTGCAAAACTGCAATTGTGCAAGTTAGAAACCTTGTATTCCATTGTAAATGTACATAAAGGGTCATGTGCATTCACTCTGATCATACTATTTTTGTGATTTTGACCTACTACAGTATGATGCTCGCATTGGGTACTTGTGATTCTTTAATGCACTGTTGATGTGAATTTGGTATATAATTGTGGGTAGGCATTTTCTCTGACCTGGCTAGAGTACTCGAGGCTGAGTCAAGTCTGCCACTTTGAGTACTTGAGTTCTACATTTAGTACCTGTTGCAGCCCTAATCCTATTGCATTAACTATATGGTGTATGTAAACATACATTTGGTACCCAGTGAGACACTTGTAGTCAGGACTCTGCAATAAAATACACCATTATGTATTGTGACTTTATAAATCTTGAGGTAAATTTGTCAAATTTCAAACATGTCATCTCTGCCAAATATAGGTGAAGACTATTGCAAAAACAGTGCTGCATTTTTTTTAATTTAAAAAAAAAACTAATAATCAAAGACATTAATTTCATAATTGATTTATTGTTGATGTGTTTGTGACCATAATTGAGTTTCGCTAGCCATAACAGGACCATTAAAATGTTCCTAAATAAACCAAATAAGCCAGGCCTTTCACATTACTATCATTGTGAAAAGTCATAAATACATTTGAAGAAAGAAAAAAACCAACTGGTTTTTTTTAGATTTTAACAGAGTTATTTACTACATCAGATAAAGAGGTCTATGTAAGGAAGACCAAAAAAATATATTTATATATCGGTGATTCTTCAATTTTCCCAGAATTCAACTGGACATTTTGACAGATTTCAGAGACACCCATGAATCTGCTGTTTGTAATGTATATTAATTTTTTTTTAAATGTTTCGACCCCACAATAGGTCTCATCAGGTGGTAGCAGCAAACCATATGTTTATTCCTATGATTTGCTATGGATTTCCATGCAAGTTTTTTTATTTTGTAAACAAAATGTATTTACACAGTGTTCCTATCACCAATCATAATGTTGCCACATTTACATTATGGTAAATCACTCACTTGAAGTTCATCAGTTTGGTGAAAACATTCTCTTTGTTTTGTTGATACAGATGTCTATTTTGCTTTCCCTTCTGTCTGCTGGCATTGGATCAAAATCTTTTTTATATCAACACCAACAAGATTTATTTTGATAACTTTGTCAAGAGTGTCAACACTCAGTCTGTAATACAGCTTTGTTTTTAAAAGTTCTGATGTGAAAATCCGCGTTTACACTCCCCACAACGAATCACATTCAGGTACTGTCCATTCATTAAAAACTAGTTTTTCGAGTAATTCTGCTCCTGACAGTCCTCTATAATTGTTGTACACAATTTACATCAGAACCCCCCCCCCCCCCCACTAATTACTTCGTCTGCACTGATGACTGCATCACTGTGCTATCTTGGTTGATCATAATGAGCGATCAGAGTGTCCACCTGATTGTTACCAAGCAGTCGCCTGTCACTAACATTCACATGAAGATTTTTGGGTTCAAATACAGTGAATGCATTCAAGTTTGCATGGTCACATAACAAACACTCCAGTTCTATCCCTTTGAAGTGACTGCTTTGCATGTGACTGTAAGAAACTCATTGCAGAGGAGCCCAAAATGGGGTGTTTCACCAAGGTACACATGGTTTCTAGTGATGTAAATATCCATCAACATGTTGCTTCAAGGAAATGAACAGCAAATCTCTTGTCTGCATACACCGGCTATATATATTTAAAGATGAAAAGGGGGTCTTTGATGCAGCAGGAAATGATGAATCTTTTGTAAATTCTAAAATAAGAATTATCTATTTCAGGAGCAGTATAAGATTAATGTCACCTGGTGGTCATGGTAACCTGAATATTTTGATATCCGACATTAAGGAAGTGAAAAATGCAGCAAAAGCCCAAAGCAGTGCACAGAAAATTGGTAAGTTGACAAATCAGCCCTCACAAATCAAGCTATCTGTACAGGAAATTTTGTTTACCTGGTTTTCAAGGGCCCCCATTTCAATGGAAAATGTACCTAAATAACATGAATTTTACAATTTTAGTATTTCACTCTTGAAAATTTTTCCATAGAAAAAGTAGCATGATTTAGAACTCTGCAGCAAAGCAGCTATGTGTGCCTTTGCTTTCTCAGTTGTTCATTTGCCCCTCTGTCCACTGCTGCCACCGTCTTCCCAGCTTCTAGGGTTGGATACAAATTTTAAGACCAAATCATACCCTAAGGTTTGATTTTTAGATTGTAAAGGAGGACAGAGATCTCGGATATTGTCAACAAATGCACTAATTGGAGCATGCATGGACAGACATAATTCCACATACTGTATTTTGGTGGGAATAACACACACTGATGTATAATGCGCACCTTGATTTTCGACCCAGAATGAAGGAAAAAAACATAGTTCTGTCATATAACGCACATGTTATGTAATACATTTTAAAATCTTTATAATTTTGCTCCCCTTCATAGTGTGACAACAGTCAGCTATTTTGGATAGTGCACTGATCATCATTTGTTACATGACATTTGAATTCTTTACAATAAACCAGCGCATGACTGTTTCTCTGGTCTTTCCTGTCAGTGAGCAGCACCCGATTATGACCAATACTTTTTTTTTTTACATATATTGTAAAAGAAAGAATGAAAAAGTGGCAAACTTTAAAGTATATCTTTCCGATTTTATGGTTGGCCCTTAAAAGGGCCATTTTAAGGTTCACCTTGTTGATGGAATTCAGTCTATTGCATGAAAATCCATCAAATTCCTCTTTGTTGTCATTACTTTCGAAAAGTCGCTATATGTCCTTGTCTGTCATCATTCCTGGCGTTTCAAGATCGAACACAAGATGTTATGTGAAAGTTCAGGTCCAGTATTTATACTTATTTAGACTAGCATGACTTCTAAAATATATCTCATTGCCCTAGATAGAATTTATCAAGACAATACTTTGTAATTATGTTTGGCACAACAAAACTTTATTGTGGTTTAAGATTAGAAATAAAACAAAGAATCAAGCTTATTTTCAGAAGAAAAGTAAATAAATTGCATATTTACCAAGACAATGCATTGTAACTATGTTTAGCACATAAAAGCTTAGCCAGTGCTGATTACCGTGAGTAGACCACACAGAGTCAGTGAAGCATTGATCACTGTATTGTCGCACGGATATATCAAATACTATGATTTAAGATGAGAAATAAAACAAAGAACCAAGCTTATTTTTAGAGGAAGTGTAAATAAAGTGCAAATTTACCTAGTCAAAGCATTGTAACAATGTTTAGCACATCAAATCTTAGCCGGCGCTGATTACCGTGAAAAGACCACACTGAGTCAATGAAACATTGATCACTGTGTAGTTGCAAAAATATATAAAATACTATGATTTAAGATGAGATATAAAGATAAGAACCAAGTTTATTTTCCAAAGGAAAAAAAAAATGTTTTCCGACTTCATATATTAATTGATTATTCTGTTTCATGATGTGTCAGTGTTACAGTAACGGACTGACCATAGTCACTAAAAAGATGCCCTCTAAATGTGCCTCTGATGAGAACATTAACATTGCTTGAATTCTAAATATTATATTTCAATTCAAAGAAGAATAAATGAAGAAAAAATTAATTAGATCCAGTTATTGAATATTGAACATTTACAGGTACGGTAATCATATATTTGTTCCGCTGATAACCTTGAAAAGACCACACTGAATCAATGAAGCATTGATCACTCTTTAGTCACAAAGAAATATAAAATACTATCATTTAAGATGAGAAATGAAACTAAGAACCAATTTTATTTTCCAGAGAAAAAAATATTCCGACTTCATACATTTATTATTTTGTTTCACAATGTGTCAGTATTACCGTAACAGACAAACCGTTGTTGCAAAAAATGTCCTCCAAAGGTGCCTCTGAAAAGAACATTAACACTGTTTGAATTCTAAATATTATATTTCAATTCAACAATAAATGAAGAAAAAATGTATTAGATCCACAGTTATGGAATACTAAACATTTACGGTACATGTTCGGTAATCATCATATTTGTTCTGCTGCAATGTGGTGCTTTGCACAGCTTTAAAACAAGTTACCAGTCGTTATGTACATGTATTTCCGGTCAAGGCACAGAACAAAACGCTACACAGTAATGTGAAATGAAACAAGTTTATTAACATAAACAATCAAAGAATAAGGCTAGTACCGGTAACCAATTTAGTTACAATGCAACGTGTAACGGATTTAATAGTTCACATGGAGTGAATGTGACACATGTAGGCAGCTATAGTGCCTTCATTCTTTCGTCAGATCGACCTGGAAAAAAAACTTTTTCTTTAGTTCTTCTATAAAACGCGCATCCCCGACTGTAGATAAGAAAATAAGTTGAAAAATGTGCGCGTTATACACAGCTAAATACGGTAGTCCCTGCATTGTCTTCAAAAAGGATCTGCCAAAAACATTCAAAATTTGCCTGGAATGAAATATTTATGTATTTTCTGTAATTTTTATTATACTTTTTGTATACCAATTCAATAATTCATGTAGAAATAGTCATGGTGCTTTTTCAGTTCCCACCATCCAGTAAGCCCAGATTGGCTGCTGTGGTGTGTCCTTGAGCAAGGTACTTTACTCTGCCTTATAGTAGTTTACTCTGCCATAGCATGATGTAACCGTGAAGGTGTTGCTATACTTTAAATGCAAATCCCCCCTCCCTCAACCAAACAATGAAACCATATTTATTGTAGGTGTTTTTGACTGTGGAATGACTATTCAGCATCTTTTAAGCTTAACCATAGTCAGTTTATTGAGATTAGTCTGAGAAAAGAGACATTTATAATTTGGCTTATATGTTTGTCGACTTGATGTACCAGAAAACTAATTTTATGTTCATTTAACTTTATACCAGTAACGTACTGTTTTCTTTTATCGTTCCTACTATCATATCTTTTACAATTCTTTTCTTTTCAAACAACGTGTATTTAATATTATGATTTAATGCTTAATTCTGCATTTGTGTCAGCTGTTTGGAAACTGGGTAACCTTTATCTCATGACAACAGAATACTTTATATATTTAGACATCAAAGTATTTGTTTAGTATTTTCAAATTAAAATGACATTTGAAAATCTGATCACCTTTTGCCATTTTAGTAATCTTTAGTGTTGACAGAGGAGAGGTCTATATCTGAAATTCACTAACATAACTGTCACAACACGATATTCAAGTGCATGTCTCTTTCCTTGTCCTGAAGTAATTAAATTTTGAATTAAGTTTGATGATGTGCATCACCAATCCACTTATAAACATTTTCCTTCACAGCTGATTTTCATGTGTAGTTGCTCTTGAAATGAAAGCACTCTAGTTTTGTCTGAGCAAATCAGTGCTGAATTTACATGTACATTGGCCAGTGAAATTGGGTCTTTCAAAACTATGTTCACCATAGTATTAAATAAATTTGGAAATTATTTTTTTGTTCAGAATTTGAAATTTTTCATTTTCAAATAACCAGGTGTATAGATAGTACAAGTTCCATACTGTTTGCTATGATATTTACACCAACACTATTGTTGATATAGTTGTTTCCCTTTTAGATGCAAATTTGATTTACTGCGTAATGTTTACTTTGTTATAAGTGGGTTTGCTGATGTTTATAAATTCTTCATACATCCTTACACCTCTCACTGTTATGTATCAAGCTATATTTGTGTTGTATGATAGAATATTTTAGGATAGGAATATCATAACCCTATTATGCGACACCTAACAGAAAGAAAGAGAGAAAGATAGAGTCAGACACCTTACCTTATAGTCGTATAAGATCATCCATCATTATCTGATAAATGTATAGTTGTAGACATTATCTAATCTTTTATTATACACCTACCAATTTTCTGCCCAAGAAAGAGCCAGAATTTTACCATCATTTCCTACAAGCAGGAAAACGATACTTTAGTTTTCCAAGTCTGTATCACCATACTCTCAAACGAGGTTGGAACTACTTTATCCTTGAGGATTCGTGGTGACAATAGCAGCGCCCCTAGCGACAGAATGCCAACACAAGCAGTAAACAAAGCTCTTGCAGTGACGTTAGTTAAGAAACCTAGCGTTATATGGAAAATATCTGAAAGGTCTAAACCATGTTTTTGTCAAAACAACAATAAAAAACATTTATTCCTTTATTTTGAAGTAGTAAAATATGGCCAAAATGTTCGTCTGAAACAAGATCATATTCCGAAATTGCATACCAAAACATTACAGTTGTACAGTACAACTCATTTACAGAAATTCATAAATGGTAACGTTAGTGAGTTTCATGCATAATGGATGAATTTGAAATTATAAATGAGTAACATTCTTTGCAACAGATCTGTATCATCAAGTTCAACAATTTGTCCAATCCTGCTATAAATAACTGTCAAAATAATATTGTCATTCCCATGTCAAGTTCCCATCGGAGCCTCTCCCACCAGAGCCTCTCACAATGTCCAGAAAAAAAAAGTTCAACCAGTATCAACCCGACCTCTGAAAGAAACTCCCTAAGTCAATCAGCTGGTGAAATTTTCCATGATGCAAAATTTGAGAACTGCAAAATAACTGTAAATCACCTATACGAGTCTGCTGCCCCCAAGCGTCGAAGAATTTGTGTTATTGACAGTGATGCTAGTCAAACTGAGTGAGCGTTGTTTCACAATCCTCATTCATAAAACTAATATTCATGCGCATGTCGGCTTTTCAAAAAAGTAATTTGGTTTATGCTTAAAGATGAAGTTTGTATTAAAGAGGTTGAAATGTTTAGCAATTTCTTGTGTTTTTCAGCTACATATAGGGATTTTATTAAACTATCTGAAAATTGATAGGTATATTACAAAAATATCATTATCACAGTAATGTGATTTTGATTGCTAGATCACGTCTCGTTGTCAGCATACAAAATCCGGATCATGACTCGATGCTTTGCATCTCTTAATGATCCGGATTTTCTAATGTTGACAACTCAACATGATCTAGCAATCAAGATCGCGTTACTATGATAATACTATATATATATATACTAGATTAGGGTTTTATATATTTACCTTATACTGACATAAAGTAAGACACCCATGTCTTATATTTGTATAAGATGAGACTTTCTAACCTCATTCTGGTATATGGTAAGACACCCTAGTCTTGTACTTTTATAAGATGAGACTTTCTAACCTTATTCTGGTATATGGTAAGACACCCTAGTCTTGTACTTTTATAAGATGAGACTTTCTAACCTTATTCTGGTATATGGTAAGACACCCTAGTCTTGTACTTTTATAAGATGAGACTTTCTAACCTTATTCTGGTATATGGTAAGACACCCTAGTCTTGTACTTTTATAAGATGAGACTTTCTAACCTTATTCTGGTATATGGTAAGACACCCTAGTCTTGTACTTTTATAAGATGAGACTTTTTAACCTTATTCTGGTATATGGTAAGACACATTATAACACTTCATTATTGTAATTATATTCCAAAATAGAATCATTTATCTAGTATGTGACACAGGCATTCAGTATTAAACCAGTAATGGTGGTTGTTTGAGAGGTTAGTAGGAGTGCTGCGTTCAAGCATCATATCCACTTAGTGGTGTGTATGCCTGAATCACAACCAGTAAATGATGGCTTCTAATCATGCAATTTTTGTGCTTTCATTGTGGGTTTCTGCATTGAGAGTAAGTTATATTTCATATGCAGGTTCAACTTGGGGGTCAACATGTTTATTCAGTCAGCACACCTGATCTACCTGAGAGCCTTTACTCTGCTAATTACAATAATTAGGGATCATTTGTTGACAGATGGGCACCTAGGGGAAGATAAGCCTCATTTATCCTTGACCGATGAAAACATGCAAATTTCATTAGCAGGTCAGAATAAAATAGCATTGCATCAAATAGATGCTGTGATGGGGGTGGGGGTGGTAATCAGCCTCAGAAGTGCCATTTACAGCATAAACATTGTGTAATGGATGTCCTGCTGTAAATGATGCATCAGGCCACTTTTATTGCAGCATCTGAGGACTTGCTGAACTGGGCAGCAGGACAAGAAAATATAGCTATCCAGGTTTGTAAGCAGGAATGATAATAACTCATCTCCATATTGGTAATTGTATTCTTTTTGTATGTTTTTAATGGGTGGAAATATTGCATTTTCAATATTGACATGTATGAGAAGCTTTTACAGTTCAAATTGTTGACATTTTATGTTGAAGTTGATTTTGTACAGGTAAATAGAAATTGCCATGCCTCTTTGTATTACAGAAAACTCTGTTTAAAAATATTATACATGTAGAGATTTTTTTAAATGCCCATTTGTAAATTTCTTAGTATCAACAATTTAAGATAAGAAAAAATTGCTTAGTATGTAAACTTTGGACTGAATTGCATACACATTATTTGCCATTTGCTCAATGTTGACAAAATTAATACAGTAGAGGTCCCTACATTAAGCACATGTTCAAGAATGTGACAAAAATCATTGAAAATCCTCTTTGTTTTGTTCTTTTGTAATTATATTATCTCCTTTTTAAATGTCCACCAAAAGGTGGAGCATGTAATATTATGGTACTGTCTGCATGTCCATCTGTCTGTACTTCCATCCATCTCTTGCCTTTTTTGTTTCTGCACAATAACTTTAGTTTTCCACCATCTACCCCTACCAAACTTGTATTATGTAGATGGCTTGCACTTGAAGTACAGAAGAATTATGTTGATTTAGGAGTCAAAAGTTTAAAGGTCAGGATCAACAAGAAGAAAAATGTTTTTTGCACAATAACATTAGTTTTACACCATAGACCTGGACTAAACTTTATTGGTTGCTTACACTTGAAATAAGGAAGAAGCATATTGATTTTGTTGTACAAAGGTCAAGGCCACTGTGACTGAAGAATAAAAATATGGTTTCTGCACAAAAACTTTAGTTGACAACCATGTACCATCATCAAAGTTTGCAACTGGTTTACATTTTGGGTAATTAAGAAGCCTATTGATTTTGGGTTATAAAGGTCAAAGGTTGAGGTCAGTGGGACGAAAGAAGAAAAATGGCATCTGCATAACTTTAGTTCTGGACCCTATGCCTTGACCAGAGGTTGTGCATGGCCTGCACTTAAAGTAAGCAAGAGGCCTATTGATTTTGAGGTCTAGGGTCATGGTCATGGTCATTGTGACTTGAAGAAAAAATGGATTTTGAACAATAACTTCTGTTCAAGAGTAAGTTTCTTGACCAAACTTTGAAGAATAAAAATAACTATTGATTTTGGGGTCTAAATGTCAAAGGTCAAGGTCATTGTGAGTCTAATAAGACAAGTTTCTACACAGACATTTTAGTTCTAGACTGCATGTCTTGACCAGAGGTCAAGGTCATTGAGGCCCATTGGTTAATAATCTCCAGAGCCAACCATGCCCTACTAGTGTGTACATACAGGACTATTAAACATGGGACTGGCATATAATGTACCATTCACAAGACTCTCTTTTCAGGATGTGGTGGGTCAGATTTCAGAGCTACACTTGTTGTGGGCAGAGGTTCAGAAGGAATTTATTGGTGAGTTCAACATGTCTGCATGTGAAGTTGTGGTTGAACTTTCCATGAATATTGAATGTCATTGTTTTGTATTATTTGAATTCGAAATCAGCCTCTGTGAATTCATTTATCTTAATGGTTTTGTGAAAAATGAGATTTTCAACTTTAATTAAGTTTGTGGATTGTGGGAGTAGTCCTATTGTTTCCACAGAATGATTATTGTTCATTGGGTCTTTAAAATCACAATTTGTAGCAACTATGAAATCCTTGACAATTTGTACCCCACAAAAAATACTGAATTCGCTGTATATGTTGCTGGTTATTTTTGGGGTTCCAAAATTGTGTGATTAGGATCTTTCAGCATTCTCATAGTGTCTTGATTTCATACTACTAGCTGGCATCATCATCATTAATTAATTATTATTATTATTATTATTATTATTATTATTATTATTATTATTATTATATAACTGTTAATGAACTTTTCATGGAGGTTTTATTTTCGTGATGGATTGATTAGTCAAAATAGAACCCCTCCATAAAATCCTGATTTTGAGTCTGTTACATTACAATCTGGTAATTGGAGTTATTGTAGGTACCGGAATACCCTTCTTTGTACCTTAACAAAGAAGGTCATTCACTGCAAAACTATTGTCTGCCATAAAGTGGCATGTTCACAGTTTGGAAAATTGTATATACATGTATAGTCAATCATGTGAACTGACTCAAAGTGGTCTTCTGAGGCAGGTGGCTGCCTAATACAGGTTCATTTCTTTAAAACCAAATTACTGTGGAGACCTTTAAATTGTGGTTGCTAAAGCAGGTGATTACTTCATAGAGATGACTTTTTAGGCAGGTTTGGCTGTTGAATACAGCAAAACCTAAATTAATTACACCTTTGCATTGAGTTGTCAATGTTTCCACTTTGGTGGTTTTTAGTTATATAACTTACATTGATAGGCATTACACAGTACATGCATTAAAATACATTTTTGTGCCATCAAATATGCACTGACCATACAAATATGAAGCTCTAGGAAGTGAGTGAAATCCCACAATTTTTAACACCAAAAACCAAAAAAATTTTAAATAAGTTTTGAAACTAAAAACTATCAAGAGATGAATGGTTTTATCCGATATTTTACATGAAAACATTGTGGGATAAACCAATTTGCCATCGATGTGTATTGGTTGTCTATTTTTGGTAACAGTTACCTTTTTATGAAGTTACCTTCTGATGTTGGTAATGAAGTTATGCAGTAGATTTTATGCCCCTAAAAAGGGGTGTCTAGCATTAGGGTTGTCCTAACATGTCACCTGATGTAGATAGTAACCTATTTTCGAGGTTACGATATTTTGCAATATTAAAGCCATGAAACAATTTTACTGAATTAAAGTAAGAAAACTTCTAATATTTTCATTAAGTTTAATGTGTATTTCATTTGTTTTTATATTACTTGACTCAAAGGTTTAGTTGAATGGCAGTTTTAAGTGACTGTTGTAAACATTATAAATTTATACTATAAACTCTACACTCCTCCCTATTTTCCCACCACATTGCCCTATTCAGGCAGGATAGAGAAGTCAATTCACCCAAAAATTTGAGTCCAGCATGGACCTTACTCCTTGTAATGAACTTTTTATCCAATTTACTGCAAATTTGGAATACTATACAGGCCTAGAATTTAACATAAATTTCTTGTTGCCAGAAGGATGAGTAAATTGAGAAATTTACTGGTCCAGCTGAATTTTCACTAGTCCTTCCCACAAAACAATGCCAGACACATAATGAGATTATCTAACCATCAGACATTGAAATTATGAAAACTACTAGTCTGACAGGAAATTTACTAGCCTCGGGCCAGTGGACTACTGCTAATTTTGAGCCCTGTTATATGACCCCAAACTCCTTTTTCTTCTTATACTGATGTTGTTCCATGGGTTACATCCCTGTATGATCAAAAAGTAGGACATAAGTATAGATACCATTTTTTCTTCTAATATTAAAATGAACCAATTTTTCACAATTCACTTTAATAGTTGAAACATATGATCCCATATTTCCCTTTCTCCGTATGCAACAGTTGACTCAGGATTACGTCCCTGGGTGGGGCATGGGGTCAAGAAGTAAGACACATTTGATTCACTTCTTCTTCTTCTTCTTCTTCTTCTTAAGTAATCTTCTTCTTCAGTAAAGCCTTTTCAAATTTAATGCATTCTCATCCACTTCTGCTCTTGTGTTATGTTCTTGGATGGAGGTTGTGTCAAAGAGTATGATATTTTTGGGGGTTATAGTTTTTAGCTCTACTGGTCATAGACCAGGAAAGCTTATGGGATGGTCTGTTGTCCATCATCTGTCCGTCCTCGTAGCACAAGTTTGTTATTGCTACTCTTCAACTGCTTCAAGGATTGCTATGAAACTTTACACACACTTTCATACCAGGGTCTAGTTGGTCCTAAATGAAAATGGTGCCGCTTGGACATCCAGTATGGCCGCCACAGCGGTCAGCTTGAAAATCTTGTTATTGCTACTTCTCTTGAATGGATGGTCATATCAACATCGGGTTTTCACTAAAAGACTTCTTAAGATGTCTTGTTGGTCCTAAATGAAAATGGTTCCAATCTGAAATTCAGTATGGCCACCATAGCAGCCATCTTGAAAATCTTATTGCTACTCCTCCTGAACAAAATGTAAGATTGACAGGGTTTTCACCAGAAGACTTCTTATGATGTCTTGTTGGTCCTAAATAAAATGCAGGGATCACGCTGGGCATTACCAATTGCGATTTTTTTTCCTGATTGGCGACAAAATATACCATCTGGCGATTTTTTTGGCGACAATGTTTTTGGCTGTTAAAACTTGTATATACAATCTTGGGTTTGGAGTGGAGGAATTCAAAGGCACCATGAAAGGAAGCCGCAAACTTGGGCATACAATGCACTGGAATCTATCTATTGTTACATAAACAAATCCTTTGTTCATATTGACCGCTTATGCTGATATCTGGCCTGAGTACTGTATGCGGTGATACACTCCAATAGTCATGCTACAGGACTAGCTACAAACGACCGCTATTCCTTTTTTTTTTTTTGTGGAAAAATGTACCAGAAAAAAAAAGTTTTGCTGAAACTTCAAAGAAAACTGAGTACCTTTGAAGCCCCAATCGTTCTGTATAAATACGAAGTAAATGAAAAATAAAATTCAGTCTCAATCAGAACTATAGACTGTAATGGGTAAACGTAAGTTAGACTTTTCGTGTTCATCATCTCATCCTAAGATTAAGTTAACAAAATTGTCAGCATTTGGATTTAGTGCATTTCTTGACAGTTGGAAATTTGGGCATCCGTGGCTGAGATTTGATAGATAATTAAAACTGATGTTCTGTGATATGTGTATCAAGGCGCAAGTCGTCAATTCATTCACAACTGGTTGTGATATTTTGAAGAAGGAATGTGTCACCAAACATGAATTCAGGCGGTGTAAGTAATAGAGTTACATCTGTTAATTTTGCTCATTTATATTTTACTTTTGCCTTCGATCCTGATGATGTTTCTTTAAAAAAAAATGTGTGTGCATATTTCCACAATTTACCTTCAGATGTCTTGATTTTGTTTTCACATAATTATGTGCATAATATTTTCGCCAAGATCTAGATTCTAAATTACCTTAAAGGAATGTTATGATATCCCGACTGAAAATTTCAGAGGTTTTCTCAGCAGTGTCTAGGGATATTCCCTAAATTACAATTATGTACTGTTTTTGAGGGAGAGGTGGTCGAAACATTTGCTACATTTGGAATTGCTACTATTACAGGAATAATTGCAAAACGGGGGCTGGATTTTGTGTGTGTGTGAAAGGGGGGGGGGTGCGTTTCATCCTTTTTGGACAATCTTCAAGAATTTTACATTCAAACGATTAGGTCCACCCCGATTGATTTTACTCAAATGTATAAGGCTTTCTTGCCCTATAAGAGGTAAACTATTTTCAATAAATCCTAAACACATAGGAGGCATACTCTCAATTTTCCGTGTGCTGATTATCCGTGTGTCAGTGCAAGCAAAAAAAAAAAAAGAAAATATTATAAAGAAAACTAGTCTTGAATGGTAGTCTTTAGAAACTTTAGAAAACTATATTGAAATATGTACATAATAAGGCTTTGAGGCACACAACAGGATGTATCAATCACACCCCCTGTGACCCTATGACACTGAAATATGCACGGTTCTCGTCTAGCTAAGACAGGCAGCTTAACATTCTACTGTTCAGCCGACACAAGAAATTTACAAATAAATACTGAGTCTGTAATAAACTGGATACAGTGTATCATTTAATATGATAAAAAGTCGGTCAGTTTATACAACTGTTTAAAGACAATTAAAAGGTAAGGCGGTCAGAGATAAAGAGACACCTTTCAGAGATTTATTGAATTGGCTCACAATAGCTAGGGTGATGTGTCATGTCAAATTCTTTGAGCACTGCTGAGGGAGATCCCATTAGGCTAATTTGCATAGGTAAGGTACACTAAGTGGAACAACCCAATTTGTCTGAAGTTAAGTACATCACAGAGAGAGAATCTAATGAGAATCGGCACATACGAATGTGAAGGAGACTTCGACTTTGAAACTGCATTCAGCAAGTGGGCAGCCGTAAAATCACGACACATACTCGTGTGATATTCGATTTTATTATTTTTATGAAACAATATTTTAATAGTGCAAAACATTATAAATAAGCATGCAAAACAGTCATGCAATGATTTATTCTGTAATATTGTGGTATTGTATTGTTTGCTATCAATAAAGTAATAAATACTCCATCTTTTTCAATTTTCATTGCCTACTACATTAATAGACATGGAAAAATACTTACTCCTTACTTAGCAAACACTTTTTGAAAATTGGCGACAAAATATTGAGATTTGTGATTTTTTTTGCGACAACTTTTTTAAAGCCAGCACCATTCCTGAAAATGGTGCCAATCTGATGTCCAGTATGGTCGCCACAGCAGCCATGTTGAAAATCTTGTTATCACTACTCCTTCTGAATGGATGGCCATATCAACATTATGTTTTCACTAAGGGACTTCTTATGAAGTATAGTTGGTCTTAAATGAAAATGGTGCCAATCTGATGTCCAAAATGGCCACCACAATCTTGTTATCGCTATTCCTCCTGAACGAAAAGTAATATTGCCATGAGATTTTCACCAGAAGATTTGTAATCATATCTAGTATGTCCTGAATGAAAATGGTGCTGCTTGCACATCCAATATGGCCACTACTGTGGCCATCTTAAAAATCTTGATATCACGACTCCACCTGTATGGATGGTCATATCAACATGGGGTTTTTATTAAATGACTTCTTATGATCAGGGTTTCCCTTGGGATTTGAAACTGAAGGGTAACTGACTGTTGGGCTGAAATTTCCACGAGTCAGAATTTGACAATTAAGACTCGGAACCTAAACGCAAGAATCATGAGAATGACATTGAGAAAGAAAACACACTTTTAAAACTCATTTACATTTTGTTCTCAAACACAGAAAGCATAAAAAAAATCATATTTAATACACAAGCAACACAAGTATTTAAAAAAATCAAGAGGAGAACAAAAAGAAATTTGAACATCACATATTACATTGAAATGCAGTACTTATAAACCATTATAGAAAAATATTCGTTACTTCACAAAATGAATTACTTCCTTTGCTGTTTTTGCAATTCAAGTTGTTTCAAAACTTTCTTCACATTGAAGTTACTCATATCTGAATCCCTCCTCCATATGTCAAATCTGTTTGCATAATTTAGCATGATCCGTTCATGATCTATACTAGATTTGGTTTTCATGTGCATTTTCAAGGAGTGCCTTCTTGCTGTTTCTTACTGCCATGTTCATTTTTACAGTCTGAGTCAGTCTCAATCAAAATATTCCTCTGAGCCATTGTATTTATATATAATACTTAAATTTGATACAACACGGTGGGGTGCAATCAGTAATATAGAATGATGTACACAGTGTAGCAGTAACGTTAGAAATGATCAAATATGAAATAATTTACTTGTATACCAGAAGAGTGACCAGGTATATCGAGAATCAATTGACATCAATAATAACAACAAGGTTTTTGCAGATATTATAGCATTATCAAAAGAAACACTTATTACTTACCGCAATCAATTCTCTTTGATTTTTGTCCACCATTTTTAATTTCTAGTCATCACAACTGATTCGTCTTACTTTATCTTACTTTATAAAGGGGTGTTAAATTCTAGTTATCTCAATCGGTGTCACTCAAACAATCTGTTTATCTTCTCGAAACAAAAATATCAGAGTTGACATCTATGTCAGTTATCTGACAATCCCATGTGACCCTTACAGCTTCTCATGAGAACAGTGCTAATTGATTAGCGGGTCAGGCGGGTGCATAGGCTCGGCAGTTCAACCACCAAGACGGTCAAAGGTTATTATATGGTACTGATTATAATGTTTGATGCTTACGGCGAAATTTCCGAGAGTTAGGCATCAGTTTCACACATCAGTTTCAGGTCAAATATGAAATCCACACTGCAAAACCATGGAGTACAGGTCAAAGGGAAACCCTGTATGATGTCTAGTTGGTCCTAAATGAAAATGGTGCCTCTCAGACATCAAGTATGGCTGCCACAGTGGCCATCTTGAAAACCTTGTTATCACTACTACTCCTGAATGAATAGTCATATCAGCATGGGGTTTTTGCTGAAAGACTTCTTATGATATTTAGTTGGTCATAAATGAAAATGGTGCTGACTTCCAATATGGCTGCCACAATGGCCATCTTGAAAATCTTGTTTATCACTACTTCTCCTAGATGGCTGGCCATATCAACATAGTGCTTTCACCAAATGACTTCTTTTGATGTCTATTTGGTCCTAAATGGAAATGGTACCAATCTGATATCCAATATGGCCACCATGGCACCCATCTTGAAAATCTTGTTATTGTTACTTCTCCAAAACGGAATGTCATATCAACATGGGATTTCCACTAGGAGACTTCTGATGTCTTGTTGGTCCTAAATAAAAATGGTGCCAATCTTACATCCAGTATGTCCACCACAGCAGCTAATTTGAAAATCTTGTTATCACTGAAGAATATCATAGATGGTTTCAACATTCAGCAGTTTAAAAGAAGAAATGGTCTTGAATTCCTGGAATTTTGTTCTTGGCCAGTAGAGTGTCAGTCCCTTCGAGGGACTCTATATGTCTTACTATGACTGTGGAAGAGGTATATAATGTTACCCTTCTCTGTCCATATGGCATATCTTGGTTAAGTTTTGCATTAAAGTCATTTTCTCTGGCATTTTAAGTCGCAGGGGATGTTTTGATGACTTGGCTTAGATTTTTCGTTTAGGTCAGTTTCTTGGGCATTGTTTGCCATAGTGACATGCAGCTTGGTATGTGGGTACATCTTGGTGAGTACAGTGTGACCCTACTTCAACTAGGTCACTGTGGTGTATATTTTGCATTTGAGTGAATTCAGTTAAGTATTGTGCTTAAATCAGTTTCTCAGTCTTTATTGGTCACAGAATGACACAGTTTGGTATGTAGATGTATATTGGCCAGACAGCATCATCTTACCAAAAAAGTAGGTCACTAGCCTATATTTCATGCTTCAGTGACTGGTTTAGTTTTGCATTTATATCAATATCTCTACCATCATTGGCCACAGAGGCATGCAGATTTGTGTGTGGATGTTTCTTGGTGAGTACCATATTTTCACATATATCCTGCAGGTTATACAAGATTTTATATATCCCACACCCCCCTTGCAGGTTATCTCAGTGGGCGGGCTATATCAGTTCTTTTTCATACAGGCAGTAGCTTTGTTTATGTTAAACAGAACAACAACATGAGTAAGACTACCATGAAAAAATGGATGCCAGGAAGTTAATTCTAGTGACACCTATCGAAATACAAACAAATTGCAATCGTCTTTTAAGGGAATAGATCAATGCGAGAACTACTATAGTGCTGTTTTTTCACATAATGAAAAGTAACACCAATTAAATACAAAACAAAAAGAATTTTATTTCATGTAGTATTATATTAATACCGATATACATACCTAATATTCTTCACTATTGTTATACTAGTGTCCAACCCAATGGTGTTCTAACAGAAATATTGAAAGAAACCTAACTAATGTTTATTCAGAAAGTTAATCTTCTTTGCTAGGATTGTTGTCAAATCCATCAAAGTTCTTGTCTGACTCATCGTTGAAAATGTATGTTACTGTTGCAAGACATGCTTCAGTAATCGCCGTGTTTCCTGCATAATCGTCATCACCATCATCAGACTGCTGCTGCTGAAGTTATCCATTTTGCTAAAGTATTCCAGCCTTGTTAAATCCGTTGCAAATGGTTGCTGGCATAATTTTACTCTAAGCAGTTACAACCCATTTTGCACACCTACATGTTCATTACTCATTGCTGGCATCCTGATGCTTGAAAATATGGTACAGTAACACCCTTCCAAAATTTGGTCATTGACCTACATTTCATTCTACAGTGACTTAAGTTAACTTTTGCATTTGTCAGTTTCTCATGCATTATTTGAAACAGCGATGCAACTTGGCATGTAGATGTGTTTTCTTGAGTACAACACTATCTGGCCAAACATAAATTACTATGACCTACATTTCATGTTTCCGTCATTGAAAAATTCGGTGTAAACTTTACATGATGTTCAAACACATATCAGCATTCAGAGAACAGTTGTCAAGATCATCATGGTAATGGCAATACACAGCACCCAAATTGAGTAAAAAGGAAGAACATTTTCTTATCTCTGACATTAAATGAGAGAGACAGTCCTCAATTCAGCATTGATCTTGAATCGATTTTCCTTCATAAATAACAATTAGAATATGAATTTTTAATTTTTTTTTATAAAGATGACTTTTTTTTACTTGCATTTGTCAGTTTCTCATGCATTATTTCTCATGCAGTTTCTCATGCAACAATATTTTGTTCCACATACAGAATCTGTACCTGTAGCTAGGTCAGTCAGTGCAAATATCCTGTTTGCGGGACACTAACTTAGACTGCCACACATTTTAGGATGTAAATGTGTTGCAATTTGTATTTATCTTGATTGTTGTGAAAGAATGCTCAAGTGATGATGAAAATTGGGGAGTTTTTGCCAGTTTGTGTGCACTGTGATCACAGTAGAAAGTCTTGTGATGAAAGACAGCAATCACACAATGAAATATATATTCCCAATTGTTGTTCTACTCTGTGAAAACAATCAAACTCAACTAGGAATGTAAAAAAAAAGTTGTCATCTCCATTGACTGTACATCATGAACAGGATTTTGCACATTTCCTGATAATCTGGTTGCTTGAGGTTCTGCCCAGGTATTTATGTGATCAATATTTTGTTCCACATAGTAAAGCACAGAGTTTTAAATGAAATTTTGTCTTCTCTTGCAGGCCATCTGAAAGATTACAAACACACATTTGAAATGATACTTGAAGGAGAAAGAGATATTGACCGAGCCAAACATAATCTGGTAAACATTTTTTTAAAAATTGTCCACAGATTCAAGACAATGCCAGAGTTGGGTGTTGTGGTGCTTGGGTTCAGTTGCTTTTGGTTAGGTGTTGTATGGCACATCAACACAGATAGGTTATTTAGTGCCAAGGCAATTGGAGTAAAGTGCCACACCATTTGCTTGAGAGTTTGGCATGCTAATCACTGCACCATTGTAGCTGCTGTCTCGATTAGTTGCCTCGTACAACATACAGGATGGTGCATTGGGCCTATTCTGCATGCTGGAGTCTGCAGTGGGAGTGTACATACATATCAAGTATATTGCGCATTTATTATCGTCATAGTATTGTCACTTTTTTCTCAAATTAACAATGTTTACTAATGCAAGATCTTTTTCATAGAAGTATACAGGATATAGTACTTCATATATTTTTAATTACTCTGTGTTATACAGTTACATATAATTTTGTAAATTTCGTTTAAAATGATACCGTATTGTAAAGATGAGTCTGGACATTAGAAATAATGGGAAAAAAGTTAGAGAGAAAAAAAGAAAAAAAAAGAAAGAAAAGAGTACAAGTATACCTCTGTCGCAATAACTCACATACACTGGGGTCCAAACATAGACCACTGCATAAGCGAGGGCACAAGTTACCAAGGTACCTCTGACAAATTAAGAAACGGACAGGCAATTGTAGGATAAACCACTGATTAATCTTATATACTGTAATGTTGTTACTGGCATAAAAATATTTAAAATCAGTATTCGAATGGTCAATTGAAATGAGTTGACTCAACACACAACCATGACTGTTAGCTCTTACGCATGTAGGATTTGCATGCCTTTTAACTTTTTTTATTCTACCTCCTTTACTTTGATTTGATACAAAGGACATAAATAACTTGATAATACAAAGCAGGTCTACTTTTAATTGATTGTAACAATGCAAGAAACACTTCTGCAAATCACAGAATAAAACACAGTCAGCACTTAATTAGATTCTCACAGAAATACTTGTGGGCATCACTTTGATAGTCAGTTTACACTTTCACATTTGAATAGAAGAGAACACATCACAGTTATGATCATTACACTGAAACCAAATAAAAAGATAAAATTGAAGTGTGACTTATTTAATTGCTATTTATTTCTTAAAGTGTTGCCATCACTAGGCATTACTGACATTTGCATTGATTGATTTTTCATCATATATTGTTATTTTCAGTGTATTAAGAATTTTTTAAACAAAATTTAACAAAATATATGATTTCTTATTAAAAGTTGTGCATTTCATTATATTTATTCCAAATTTTCGACAATAAAATGAGTGATACATCAAGGTTTCATTTACCAATTTTTATTTCAATTTTATTCACATTCAGCAATTAGAGGCCTATTTTTTGTATTTTTTAAAAAGAAAACATGGGATCTAAACCCGCCCCTGTGTTTATAAGCAGGTTCGCAAATTATCCTGGTGTGCTAAAACAAGAGAGCTGTGTAAATGGAACAATAAGAAGCAAAAATTATAAAGAAATATTACTATATATGAAACATGTTGAGATAAAATTTCTACAGTCAAACACCCCTAAACCAAACACTGTTAGGGATGCAAAAATGTGGTCATTTTATAGAGGTGACCAGTATTAAGTTAGATTATCATTAGAAAAGCTATATTAAGAACAAAATATGTAACCAGTCATGCAGAGGAAACATAGGTTACACAGAGACTGGTTTTGGGAAATTTCAGTGTATTTGTGTAATAGTTATGGTTAGAAGGAGGGGCTGATTCAAAGCTCATGATATTTTCCTCTTAAATTTTCTAACTTTTCTCTTTCAGCTTATAAGTATGTAAAACTATGTATTTTCTGAAAATTTAATCAATGGCAAGCATAATGAATCCTATTTCAGTAAAATGTTCTCACCAAAAAGATTTTTTGAATTGTTAATTTTTTAACATTTAAAAAAAAAAAAAATATTTATGAACAAAGGTTCCAATGTCATATAAAAATATATACACACTACCTTTTCGTGATCGTATAGCTAGGTATATGTTTTAGTAAACCATATCATGAATTATCATAAATCATTTTGTTATAGCAATTTAAGTATTCCAACTAGAGCTAAAATGAATGCCAGATTTTCTTACTTGAATATTCGTTCAATATATTAGGATAGGATTCAGATATTCATCAATGTTAATAAAGGTAACAAATCCATCCTCTTTTCTGTGCCTACTTTTTTAGTTATTGACATATCCCCACACTCGCTGCCAAACAGCATTGAAAACACTGTGAACTTAGTCATCTAAAACAAATTAAATTCCAATTTAGGGATCTTGAGTTAATTTTTGAGGATTTACATTACAAATCAAATGAATGTAGGTGTTATTTTTCCTGTTTATCTTCAAACTCAGTATGACCATAGACATTATGGATGGTAAAGAAGTTGTGAAACTTGATTACCTGTTAAGTTATATGCATGGACTATGGAGACAATTTCTTTGTGAAGCGATTTGTTCACAATCAAAATCGTGCAGACATGTGATCAACTTAATTTAATTAAATAAATCTGGATATGTTAAATGCAGGTCTCAGAAATTTGTCATATATGATGGGACTGACATTTTGACTGACTATACAATGCCCAATTTGGACATTGGGAGTTTGTGCAAAGCCATAAGAAAATCATATTTAGACTTGATAAGTAATTGTTTTAATGAAACCATTGACCTCTTCTTATGCTTAAGAGTCCATTGCAGTAGGTTTGTGAGTAAACTGTTAAGTTTCATGGGTGAAGAGGGATTTCCAACAAACAGTTGTCATTTTCAAAAAGGTATAGCAACGAAAAAGTGAAATAAACCATGCTAAAATTAAAACATATGCAGATAACTTGGCTTTGTAATATTGCACAGCAAAAACAAAGAGTAGTAAACTTTATTGTAACAGCAAACTCCTTGATCCCTACCACTTAAATGGTTCTGTTCTAAAATCATGCCAACTGGCTCATGTACATCTTAGTGATATGAAGTTGACATCCGCATTACTAACTTTGAAGAAGATACATAAAAGGATAGTGTCAGATTTTTAAGCATATTGGTAATTCCATGGCTGTGTAATGACGTCAAAACTTGAATAAAAGACCAAATGTATATATATATTGGAGTTAACTTTCCCCGGTAAAATAATCAGGGGGTGGAGGGTGTTAATGGTATGCAGGATTGACTACAACTGCTCCTAACAGAATGAATGTCCAACAACTTTTCTCACATTTTTCGTAGTTCTGGTTGATTAAAACAAAGGCATTGTTGACTTTGATATTACCTGTATTCTATGCCATGCTCTTTAAACAAATTGCTGTATTACACGTTATCTTTTTAAGAGTGCCTGAATGTCAATAAATAGAAATGGCAATGTTGTGTGCAATGTACCTATTCAGAATAATGACATTATGATTACCTTGAGTTTGAATCAGTTTGCTTGTAACATTGTTTGTTTCATTGCAAAATGCTGCCAGACTTGCTAGGTAAACAAAAGAGTATTCAAATACCAATTTTCTGTTTGAATATTCACATAAAAAGGTAGTCTCATTCAAATGTTTGTTTTTTTGTTATCAGCTCTAATTCCAACATAATTGTGTCTTTCAATAATACCAGTCATTAAATTTACAATCCTGTAAAAAAAAGAGTAAGCCATAAATAAAAAATCCCTGGTTCTGTTCACTAATTTCTATATAGGTCTTCTATTTTGAAGAAAATATGTTCAGTAGTATTAGAGATGTCAGTGTTCAAAATTGTTCAAATCTGTATTCAATAAGTTTAAGTTTTATTTACAGTGAAGTCTCTGTGAGGTGGTTCATTCTCATTTTCTCCATTGAGATGCATTCTCATTTTCAAGAACTACATACATATGTATATTTTTTAATGTGAATATCTGAGTTGAATATAAAGATATGTGTTCACTGATTATATTATTAGCCATCTTTCTTACTTTAAGCTACGTTAGTAATGGAGCTCTCATCCAAGTTTTACACACCATGCTAAACACTATAGGGATGATCCTTTTTTTCTGAAGGCAATAACAGTCCATATTTAAAATAGGAAATATTAGCTGAGGTAGCCTTAGCTGATAAAGTACTTTGCTATATTTAATGATGCCAGGGATTTTGTTAAATATGACATGTGACTAAGGTACTAGGCTTACTTCAGCTAAAACAAATATAGTCAACCCTCCTAACTTCGTGCCCATCCTTGAATCGTGCACCATGTTTCTCGTGACCTCATGCAATTGTTTTGAGATCCTGACATCATCAAATGAGTCACTAGCGTTCGTTGACAACTACAGTAAGTGCTGATTAAGAAATATTAGATGAAATGAAATTTAAATACGTACTACAATTCAAATTGAAAAAACACAATGAAAATGGCCAATTTTACTAATGCCATATTTGCCTCAAGTTTGTGCCCTGGAATGAGTGTTAGCTAGCTGTTCAAGCCAGTAGGCTGTTCACATGTCGGTTTTCTTTATCATTTTATTAGTAGGAAATCCACAGCAGAGATTTCTCAGATGGCAAAAGCAATGTAAAAACTTCGTTTCTATAACATGCACTTCTTATATCATGTTAGAAAAAATAAATCCAATGAAAGAGTATGCAGTATGAAATTCTTTATTGGATTATTGTAATGTAGGGGGGAAAAATCTTTGTTGTGACATAGCCTGAAGAAAATTTTTTTTTTTTTAAAGTTCACATATTGTTAAATACGATAATTATATTGAAATAGCTTGAGAAAAAAAATGTCAACTTTTGGCATAATTTTTTTTATGTTTTATTGCAGTCAATATGCTTATGAAAGGAATGAAGTATATTACAAATGCAATTAATGAAAATACAGAGACATTATAAATTATCTATTTCCACACTTTGTCCTAATTGACACATTCAAATCTTACATCATGTGGCCTTTATTTCAGGGGCACAAACCATGGACGAACTTCTGGAAATAAACAAATTTTGCCACACTCAGAAAAAAGGTGGCTCGTGAAGGAAATATAGAGTTTATAAACATTTTTCAACAATGAATAAATTAAGTAGATATAGTTGAACACATTCTATGGTGATTTTGATAGTTTCTCACAATATTGTAATGCAAGCATTACAATTCATGTTAAGGGCACAAAATATGGCGGATTGAGGATATGCAATAAAATGTGACATCTCTTTGTTAAAAATATTTTGACCAACATTCACCAGGGCTTGAAGTTAACACCAATCCGCTAACCTGAGATCAGTATTTTGCCAACAGATCACTAAAACCTCAGATGTCACTTATCTGTTGGAGCAGTGAAAATTTCCACTGGTCGCTATCATAGCAGTTAGGTGATCTTGTGTTGGATGTATCAAATAAAGCATGAGACGTCATTTGATAAGGTACAATAAATATCCACGGCAGAAATGGACATCAAGTAAATTTGGGTGATTATTCTTTAAACAGTCTTCGTACACATGGAACTAGCCTGGTGTACTGGACACAAACACTGATTTCAATATGGATGATGGAAAAAAATTGGCTAGTATTGGTCAGTCACAAAAGGTCGCATTGGCCAACTAAACGAATAATCCAGAATCATACAGAATAACGTATTTTTATATTTACATCACTGTTGATAAACATTCAGTGCATTGTGCAGTGATAATTGGAAAGTATGTATGTATGTAAATAGTATTGTTTTACGGCACCTCAGCACAGTAGTATCTAGATGGTGCCAACTTTCTGCATTGAGTATTCGGGGAACTATGAAAGTGCTATGGGTACCTTATTCATTGAGGGGTGTAAATACTTTCATAAATCGTCTTTGAAATCACACTAATGATGCTGCTTCTAAATTCCCCAGACCTGAAGGATTATAACCCAAGAAATGCCATCAAGCTGTGGCATGCTGCGGGACTAAGAAACAGAAGGTCAGATGCAAGGCCTTTTGGACCAAAATCTGATGATGAATCAGATACAGAAATTGAATACTTTCATTGAGTCTTGTTTGTGAAACACAGATGTCATTGTTTTGAGTTGATGTTAATGAATAATAAATATTGAATTAGAAACTGAACTGACTTATGTTTGATTTTTGCAGGATCAGTGAAATTTAGGCAGGTTCAGTAAAACTTTTATTATGGTGATCCAGTAGGTTAGTGAAAAAAATCCTAATTTCAAGCCCTGATTCACTGATACAGTGTTTTCTTATTTTTTTCAGACTGTTTGTGAGCAAAAGGAAGTAAAAATAAGGAAAGAGCTAAGGAAATCTGCAAGGGTAATTTATAGTTCTGACAAGTCAACAGTGTTTTCTCCAGGATGCGCGAATCTCAAAATTTAAGGATAAACCCAATAAAATGAGTGAGCACATGGAAATTGTGCACGTACAATTTGACGGGAACCTAAAGAAACCTGTAGCTCAATCGGATTATGTAAGTGCCTGATCTCTAAATCAGCCACCAAAATCAAGCGCTTACTGAGTGAGATTTTGCAAATAGAGCAATAAGACGCTTTCATTGATCATCTAGTTATTAAAAATGTTTTACCAACTGCACGTGGCGATGTTGTGCAATGGTGGACATGTAGTTTTCAGTATTCTATAGTAATGGCTCGGCTATAATGCATATGACATAGTGCTATTGTCATAATACATAATTGCTGCCACTGTGCAGGTAATGAAGATAAACAACTGAAAAGTTTGATCTTTATTCATTAAAAGTTATTATTCACACATTTGTTGGAGCATAATGCAAGGGGTATATTCATCATACTGTTCTTATATAAAAACTGCACC
Source organism: Margaritifera margaritifera (assembly GCA_029931535.1). Classification (NCBI taxonomy): domain Eukaryota; kingdom Metazoa; phylum Mollusca; class Bivalvia; order Unionida; family Margaritiferidae; genus Margaritifera; species Margaritifera margaritifera. The sequence goes on along the minus strand of JAQPZY010001281.1, from coordinate 141,187 downwards.
CTCTTTACAAAAATTGAAAATCACCCCCTTACAAAATTGCCAGAGTGGGAATTCCTCATTTGTGTGAAACTCCTGGATAAATCACAGGTTAGTTAACTTCACCTAATAGGTACCTGCAGCCAATAGGAGAGCTATTGACCATGTGTGAGTAAATTATACATGTATAATGTTATAATCTTTGTCTCCTTCTGCTGCAACCAATTCAACTACAGTATAAGAAACATAGTTTTTTAGTTTTCACTTAAAATAACTTGGACTATCTTGTTTTAATATTGCCCAGATTTAGTTTTTTTTTATCCTTCATTTAAGGCAATAAGATGTAAAATTTCATAACAGTTGATACATTAGAACAAATTTTCTTGGGCTAATGAGCCTGGGCAGAGCTGAGAGCAAATTTTGGGATTTTTTTGGAAAACATACAATTATTTAGTTTGATTCTAGCATGTACAGAGCTTGATAAAGAAACTTAAACACAAAATGTAGCCCAAGTCAGTGAAGCATGAAATACAGGTCACATTGACCTACTTTGGGGATGAGGGTGTAGTACTCATCAAGATGCATCCCCTCACCATGTCAGAATCTAGAATCATGAAACTTTGTGAGGGGATGCATCTTGATGAGCACTACAACTTCATTCCAATATTAGGTCACTATCGTTTATGCTTCACTGACTTGGGTTGAATGTTTTATTTAATGTTTATTTCTCAGACACTGTTCATGGGCGAGTTGTGAAATTAAAGATGATAAGCATCTCTGCTAGTCCCACACCCTTGAAACAAAAGAAGCACATCATGGCTTTGGTTACGTTTTTGCATTTAGCTCATGATCATGAATTTTTGCCATGCTATGTGCATATTATTGTGAAACTTGGTGAGTGGATGCATCTTAATAAGTTCTTCATCCTTATTAAAAAATGAGATATGTGACGTATATTTCATGCTTCAGTGACTTTGTTAAAATTTTGTGTTCAGAGCTTTTCATTTATTGGGTCCTATTTATGTTCCAATCATGAAAATTGATAATTGGATGCATTGCAGTTAGTATTCACCGTTACAACCAAAGAAGGTAACTTTGACATTTTATGCTTTACTAACATGGGTTAAGTATTTGTGTTTTTGACCACATAGATTCTTCCATGTGATATAAGTCTTTGATTCTTCCATGCGATATAAGTCTCAGCCTGTACAGAAGGTACTACAGCAGTGTAGTTGTAGAATAAATAATTGTTTTTTCAATGGTAAGCTTTTGATATTAATGACTCTACATTGTATATTGTGCTAGGTTATCCTCCAGAGATTAACTATTGTACATGTGAATGTGTAGAGGAATTAGATGAGCGTACTGCGTGCACGCTGCATGATTTTCATGCTAGGCCTCATCTGTAGTGCCTGATCAAGGTAATTATTGATGCATGAACTATGTTGGTACTACTGGCTATCGCTCCAAGATTACTCAAAGCCTGTGACTTGCACCCAGTAAAATTGGGCTTTCTAGGGATGGACAGTGATAATAACTTCTGAGGTAGATTTAAAGAACAATAATTTTAAAATAAAACAATACAAAAACAACATTACTCTCTGGTTTGTATCGACTTATTACAGTATCTACTTTTATATCATAGAAATGAATGCTCTTTTTTATTGTTTTATGTCTTTTATGCCCTGTCACTGTATGTACACTAAAAAAAAGAAATTAATAGCAATTACTTTTTAAAAGTATTTCTTTTACTCAAAATGAGTAAAATCCAAGTAAAAAAGTTTGGCAAATGGATAAATAATTACTAGTTATTGCAAGTCATGATAAGTAAAAGAAATTTAAGTTATTGCAAAAAAAGATGACGTAAATATTTTTCTTAGTAATAATTTTACTAAATAAAATATTTTTACTTAGTAATTATTTTACTAGGTAAAAATATTACTTTGTAATTATTTTACTAAGTGAAATTACTTACTAATAATTTTACTAATTAACATATTACTTAGTAATAATTTTACTCAGTAATTTTAATTAAACACAGAATTAGTCACATATTATTACTTAGTAATAATTTTACTAATTAAAATATTACTTAGGAATAAATTTGCTAAGTAATTTTAATAAAACACCGAGTTAAATAATTTTTAGTACATGGGTAAAAGTATGCATGTTCATGTCAATTGATAAATTTTGTAATTAGTAAATTCTTCCCCGTTTACGAAAGTAAATGTTTTATTTATCCTGGTACAATCACAAGTGTAGATTCAATAGAGTCTGTTCTTACAACAAATTGAAATGTACACCATGGGCAAAAATGTGCATGTCAACAATGTGAAATAGTAATTCGAAGAGAGAATGATCTGCCAGAATTTGGAACATTGATAAACTTTTCACAGGCCTAGAATTCAACATAATTTCTTTGTAGCCAGAAGAAACAAGTAGACTTAGAAATTTAATAGTCATGCTGAATCATCACTAGTCCTTTCCTCAAATCAATGTCAGACACATCAAGATTTACTTGCCATTGGACTATTGAAATTATGAAAACTACAAGTCTGACAGGAAATGTACAAGGCTTTTAACTAGCGAACTACGTCTAATTTCAAGCCTTGTTTCATATTCATGTATATAGGACCATTCCAGATTTAAATGTCTAGCCATACATTTAATACAGAGATAGGTAGATATGAGGGTATCATTACTTCAGAGAAATATCTTAGTACTAGTTGAGGATGAATATCATGCATTGTTATGTTTGTACAAATTACCAAGATCGTAGAGAAAAATGTTTAAATAAACTTTGGAATGCTTGACAAAAAGAGGTTTATGCCATCACAAAGTTGATTTATTATTCAGTATTGCATTGTTTATATACAAATCTTTTAGGTAGGCAATAAACTGTACTAATTGCCTGAAATTTATATTAAAAAACATGTACTGCACTAGATGCAGTCATTTAAATTATGCTTTATTCATTTAAATTATGCTTTATTCATTTAAATTATGCTTCATTTATGCTGGTGGCAGTGCCAGTTTCCTACCAATACACTATCATGCTGTAACCATGCTGGACATCAGTACTGCAAAAAAACCAACAACATAGGTTTCCAGCATAGCGGCAGATATATTTAACAGTGAATAAGTCCTATGAGTAAGCAACTAATTTATGATTAACATTACAAACACTTGTTTGTCTTTTTTTTATTTGTATATGGAAACATTTGCAAAACACTTGAAGATAATGGCAGAGACTACATGCACTTCCAGTGCTACCGTTTTCTAACTGTTGAGGGTGTACCTTTAACCTATCTTGTTTTAAATATGCACACTTTCAAGAGAACTCATTATACATGCTCAAGCTTTGCTCACTATTAATCACTGGGGACCTCTAAAATCTGTGAAAAATCAAAGGAAACAAAGTGGAAGGATTGAATACAAATTCATAATTGTTTGAAACCATATTTATCATAATTGCTTGAAACGGTATTTATCCAAATTAAATATTCTTTCATATAGTTGTGCAATACATCTGTAGTTTCTATCATAACATTTAAAAGTTTGTTAAAACGAAACCTCTCAATTGAGTACCATGATGTACTGATATGCTGTTCAATTTGTTTTGTAATATCTCTTCATACACAAAACATTTCATTAGCTGTTACATTATGTCTTTTTTTTTTTAATGAAGCATACTGCTTCCTTGCAAAATTGTTTCACACACAGCAGATAAAGGAGACTTGGTGGGTGTATGATCTGGATCATATAAAATTAATTATTAAGGAAAGATTCCAGAAATTCAGGGTGATCCACAGAAAGGCAAGCTCTTCAGTCTAAGGAATCTCTCACAGCTATTTTCTCCAGTATGAGGGAAAGTCTTCACATTTTTTTCTTTATGGCTTTAGACAATTTTTACTTCACTTCAGTATAGAAATCCATGGGGGGGGGGGTTGTCAGATGGTTAGGTTCACTCTCCCCCATCTGTTAAAATTGTACACTTTTAGGTGAAAAACAAGAATATTAGCCATTTAAAGTACACAGAACCACCTCTTCTCAACAAATCCTCTCAGAATAAAATCCTGCATTCTCCTCTGTTTCTTGTTTAGTTCAAGTACCATCCACTAAAATAGATTACAGCAACATGTACTATGTAACCTGGACAGAAGTTTGATTACTTACATGTTTGGCAAAACAACTTCAGTATTTAATTTAGTTCAGCATTCCAATAATCACTTCACAAGTCGAAGAAACATATATAAGTGTTATTCATGACCATCCTTTAAAGAGATCCTAAATTTTAAATCTACCATCCATTTTGAAAGGGCTGCGACAACACATGTAAAATGTTCAGTACTTTACATCTTTTTAAAAAAAAGCAGTGAAATTAGTTGCTTTATTCCTCAAGACCTTTGAAACAGAATCAGTGACATTTTTCTTATAAAATGAAAAAAAACCCATAAAAATTAGATGCATACCTACATGTACACGAACTCTGAACCAGCCTCAGCTAAAGTTCACTGCATAAGGGCAGTTGTAGAATTTGATATGTGAGAAGAAAAAAGTCCTGAGATTGATAAACTTGCATGTAATTTGCTAATATCGTTATCCTATTGTCGATAACTGACAACATTGCATCGATAACTGCAGTTTGGCAGGTGCAGCAGTAAACAATAATGATCTGCAAAATTATCGTCTCGATTATGTGGAGCAACATTTATTACATTACGTGAAGTGTGGCTTGAAATATTAGCATTGATTCTTAAATAGGTCGTGTGAGAAGGGAGAGAAGTGTCCTCCCTTGTAGTATTATATAGAATATGTATGATTTATAGGTACATTGTAAGCAACAATATGAGTCCCTGTGAACCTGCCAAGCTGTAGTCTCATAAATCAGAAAAATGCAATACAATCTTGATTTTACTCACCAACATGATAACTCCAACAACTATATAAAAAATGGAGCCTGTTTTAAAACAAGGCTGCCTCGGTAGTTCTGTGTCCAGAGTTCCTCAAATAAGTTATGTGAATATTTTGTGGTTAGTAAACCAGTCTCCAGACTGTAAACAAGGGAAATAACCGCCGTTGCTCTCGATACAGAATTAGGTCTCTGTCGTGGAAATTCACATTTCATCTTATGTGATTTTATTATTTGATTATATTTTTAAAAGCAAAATTTGTGTAGCATAATTCTTTATAGAATGCTGGCAGAATGGGATGGGTCTCTCTCTCTCTCTCTCTCTCTCTCTCTCTCTCTCTCTCTCTCTCTCTCTCTCTCTCTCTCTCAGCAAGAAAACAATAATTATTCCAGGACATATACATTTTAAAGTTTTTATTCAGTATGAAAAGAACTGCCAATTTTTGTTCTTCTGGCAGCAGATAATAATAATAATAATAATAGGAAAAATATTTCACACTATTCATAACAACAACACTTGCAGTAACAACAACAGGGACAGGTATAACATGTCAGATGATAGGAAGCAAAAAGAAAAGATTCAGAAGAATGGATATTTATAAATAATGATTTTTTTTCTTCTTCCTTTTTTGGAAAAAAAACACTCATTATTTAAGCATTGTTATTGTCATGAAATGTATAATACAGGAAATATAATCTATGAATAATTGAGGTTATTATTATTATTATTAAAAGTTAAAAGTTTTTATATTTACCACATTCAAAAATGTTGTATAAATCTAGTAATAATATTAAGTATAAACAAGATGAAATTACTAGAAATTAAGAGGTAATCTTCATGTTTCATTTAAGGTATTCAGAATATGAGTAAAATTTATACTTTAAATTTAGTGATATATAATTACCAAACTAAGTTTCTTATGTGCTCTGGTCAGCCTACTCACATTTATTCAAGTTATTCATATAATTCATGCCAGAAAAAGAAGTAATTTGATTACTTATTAATAGTCTCCTGTCGTTCATTTTATTGAAGCAAGTTATATTTGTTTACAGTAGCCATGTAAAAATGAGTAATTATTAAGTCAAAACCAGTAATCATGTAAAACTTTTACTGAAATCAAGTAAAAAAAATTACAAAGTAATTTCTTTTACTGCTTCATTTAGACTATCTTTTTCAAGGTAAACATGTAAGTAATTCATGCTTGAAACTTAAGTAATTTGATTACTTAGTAATAGCTTTCAGTAATTTTTTATCCTGAATTAAGTAATATCTTAATGTAAGTAATACGTAAGAGCGAGTAATTAGCAAGTAAAAGCTAGTAATCAGGTAGTAAAACTTTTACTTAAATCAAGTAAAAAGAAATTACAAAGTAATTTTTATTTTTTAGTGTAGGTGGGTAGGTAGATAGAAAAGGTCCAATATTTCATTGTCAGGATCACTTTCATTTGAACTTATTTTATGCATGATAAATGATGTTTACATTGGCTACTGGAGACTGCATGATAAATGATGTTTACATTGGCTACTGGAGACTGCATGATAAATGATGTTTACATTGGTTACTGGAGACTGCATGATAAATGATGTTTACAATGGCTACTGGAGACTGCATGATAAATGATGTTTACATTGGCTACTGGAGACTGCATGATAAATGATGTTTACATTGGCTACTGGAGACTGCATGATAAATGATGTTTACATTGGCTACTGGAGACTGCATGATAAATGATGTTTACATTGGTTACTGGAGACTGCATGATAAATGATGTTTACATTGGCTACTGGAGACTACATGATAAATGATGTTTACATTGGCTACTGGAGACTGCATGATAAATGATGTTTACATTGGCTACTGGAGACTGCATGATAAATGATGTTTACATTGGTTACTGGAGATTGCATGATAAATGATGTTTACATTGGCTACTGGAGACTGCATGATAAATGATGTTTACATTGGCTACTGGAGACTGCATGATAAATGATGTTTACATTGGCTACTGGAGACTGCATGATAAATGATGTTTACATTGGCTACTGGAGACTGCATGATAAATGATGTTTACATTGGCTACTGGAGACTACTAAAAGCTTCATAGGGGTGAACTATGTAACTGTTGATTACTCTCTGGGTATGGTATGACCCTGGCATCGTTGACAACTGCGGTTGTAGACAGCAGGTTAAAGTTTGTGTTTAATGTTTTGTTTGCAGCTGGTAGGAAGAAAATAAGCATTTAATTTTCACTTCCTTGTGTTAAATGGCATGTGCCTTGATATTATTCAATCCTTATTTACCCAGTTTTACTGATTTGTTTGCAATTTATGGGAAAAAGTTTGAGGTTAAAAAATCAAGCTCTTTACTCTACCAAATATTATAGAAATATGAAAATTGAGAGTGTTAATGACCTAGATTCAGTCCTGTGAAAGATGATTTTTTGCAGCTTGTTCTGTAACCTTTCTAACACCAGTTATAAATTATTACAAATTGAGACAAGTCTGCTCTCTCTCAGGTAAGTGTTTATTGAGGACATAGTATCCACATTTCCATCCACCTGCCTGTTGTTTCAACTCTAACTTTAAATCCAATTGAGATTAAGGGATGAAACTTGATATACTTATACATCATTACTAGAAGGTATGTTGCAGGTGCTATCTTCAAGACTAAGGCCATGGCTATATTTTTGTTTTCCATCACACTTTCCCTTTTGCTTTATAACTTTAAAGACATTTGAGATAAGGGATGAAACTTGGCATATTTATACATCATTACTAGAAGGTGTGTCAAGTACTGCATTGCTGTTTCCATCTTCAAGGTCATGGTTCAGTACTTAACATTTCCATTACACTTTTCCTTCCAGTCTATAATTTTAAAGCCATTTGATATTATGGGATGAAACTTGGTATACTTTTACATCAACACTAGAAGGTGTGTTGCATACCACATTGGGGGTCCTATCTTCTAGATCAAGGTCATAGAGCAGTTATTGTACATTTGCAGCACACTTTCCCTTCAGCTTTATAACTTTAAAGCAGTTTGAGATTTAGGGATGAAACTTGGTATACTTATACATCGTCACCAGAAGGTGTGTCACATACAAATTGGGGTTAATAACTTCAAAAATCAAGATCACAGCTCAGTAACTTATGTTTTCCATCAAACTTTCCCTTCCACTCTATATTTTTAAAGCCATTTGAAATCAAAGGATACAATTTTGTATACTTGTATATCATCACAAGAATGTGTGTTGCATACCACATTGGGGTTCCTATCTTCAAGGTCAAGGTAAAAACTAAATATTTTTGTGTTTTCCATCACGTTTAAGGTTCTGTTATATGTAGACAGCAGATTTGTGTTTGAGGTTTTGGTTATATACCAGTGCAGGAACTGTGTATTTCATTTTCACTTCTTTGTATTAAATCATTTTCCAGCCTTTTGGGGGTTATTTATAATACAGTATTTACATAGTTTTATTACACTGTATGGTCAAAATTTTGTGATTAAAGGTTTTGTTTTATATATGCTCTATCAGGTCAATATTTTGAAATCCTCTTTCTTGTTACCTTGAGGCCAACTATTTCATTGCTTTCAAAGGACATAAACCATTTATTTATAATCCACAATAAATTTGAAAGGGGCATTTAGTATTAGCCAGATCTACCTACCTATCTGTCTGTCTGTCTATTTGTCCATCTATATGTCTTCTTCTTTACTTGGTTTAGTTTTACATTGCTTTAGGTGAATTTTTCAGGCACTCTCACTTATATTGTCTTGTAGTTTAGTGTGGATCCAGCTTGGAGAGAGCTAAACTGTCATGCTAAAAAGTAGGTTATCTTGACCTTATTTCACGTTTATTATGGTCACGTGGTCAGAGTGTCATACAACTTTAAGTGCAGTCATGTAGCTTTGTGGATCCATTATATAGAGTACTAATTCATCGTGTCAAATATAGGTCACTATGACCTGCATTTAATGCTTCCATGACCTTGAGCTGTGCTTTTAGGTCAATTTCTTGAGCTGACTTACTGGTACAGTTATGTACCTTTTTGTGGATACTTTGTGGTATGTATGACACCATCATTCCAAAAGTATGTTACTGTGACCTATATTTCATGCTTCATTGACTTTTCTCAACATCTTTTCTTTGGGATCAGTGTCTAGTGCACTATTGACAGTACAGGTACATGTTTATGTCTGTTTATTATGGTGAGTGGTAATCAGGTAAATCTCTAATTAGAGAATGGTTTGTTTATATTGCCCCATTTACCTAATTTTGCTATTGGCTGAAATTCCTATACAGAATGCCTAGTTAATTTTGCCCCAAAAGGCAAGCTATTCTGTCAGTGCTTTACGATACTAAACGTCTGTTATGAAAAAATAATTAAAAGTAATCGCCTAGCTGAAGGATTTCCTTAGAAATTGGAATAATTTGGTCTTTATTAAACGTTAATGGTTGTCATTGGTGTCCAGACAAGCTGTGCTGTCTTCTGATAGCTGTTGTTATAAAATCTGATTAAAAAATGTTGAGTAAGTTTTATGATAGTGGGGTCAGGTGAATTCTTAGTTACTGCTGTTACACAGTTTGTATGTATTTTTGTGCAGTTCTTTATATTTACATTTTTAGAACTGTACTTTTAATAGGCACCATATAGCCATACATGCCATAACACGACGTGTCATGCAAAAAACACAATTTTGGACTCCCAAATTTCTGACATGGTCGTGTTTCGAAAAGTGTTTTGAAAAACACGATTTTCAGCAATCTCGGCGGGAAAAAAAAATTCCCACAAAAAAAGTACATTTCTTGATCACAATGATAATATGCCCGTAATCTGTGGTATGTACAAACAGTAAACAGTCTTGCTCAGAGCTCATATAAAACTATCCTCAGGGCAGTTTATACAGCTGTATTAGAGACAATTAAAAGGTAAGGCGGTCAACGATAAACAGACGCCTTTCATAGATTTACTGAATTGGCTCACAATAGCTAGGGTAATGTGTCGTGTCAAATTCTTTGAGAACTGCTGAGGGAGAGCCCATTAGGCTAATTTGCATAAGTAAAAGTACACTAAGTGGAACAACCCAATTTGTCTGAAGTTAAGTACATCAAACAGATGTGTTGAAAAACAAATGTTATTACATACACATCACTGACTGCATTGAATGAGAATGTCGAAGCCATCTTTATTAAAGTTTGTGATCAGCGGCAACATTTCTTTGAAGTCTGATTTTTACTCCATATATAAAATTCAAAACATGATTATTTTGGTAGGTTGAACAACAGCACTATTCAATCTCTAATGCAGTGTTGCACCTAGGATCCAAAGGTCACGGGACACTGTGTCCCTCATCCTCCAGAATTGGGGGACACAGAACATTTTAAAGAGACAAAAGAATATTGTAGTACATAATCCACTAGAAGTGCTAAAAAAAATGAGATAATCTTGTTTGCTTCGACAGTTTTGTCACCTTAACTTTCTCATATTTTCCTTGGACATTTACATGATTGCAATAACCGTTTTATCATGTGCTCAGGTAACTCATGAAAACATCAACATGTTTGAATATCTGGTTAACCTGAAATGAACAGCACCATGGAATTTTAATAATATAAAAGTATTAAATCATTAATCAAATGACAAATTGTGTATTTGCATAAATTGGTACCTTTTTTCATGAATTCAGCCTGAAAATAAATTAAATCTTCACTGCCATAGGCGTGACTTTAACCTCGAAAATACGTTACAATAGCGGTGGTCAAAGACTTTAGCAACGCGGCCGACTACCACAAACCTTAACTGTTTTCGTTGCCAGATTCATTGTTTTGAAATGGATATTCATTGTCATCTTACAGGTTTTTATCACTTTTAGCGACTTTGGACATTGCTTGCGCCAACAAAGATGTGGATGCACATTTGCGAAGGAAAAGTGTAGGCACATTTGTGAACACAAATGACACTTGCATCACCGTCAGACCAACTACTGAAAGCAGCAATGACTACATGTAATTAAAACTACATTCCACTGTCCAATGGATTTTAAAGACAGTAACTTGGTGTATTTTTGTATCTACTGTCTGTGAGGTTATGACCATGTTTGTGGTGATGTTATTGGTAAGTATATTAAATGCTTCAGAGAAAACAGATGGTATATTCTTTTATTCAGATTTGAATTTCCAGTCATTTGCTATAGGCTTATTTGAAAAGATAACTAATTCTCATTTTAATGACGTCGCTTTTGGTCACGCACACTGACCCTACTTGGGACCTCAAAGCACACTTTTTGAGTCTCAAAAAAAACCCAACACTGTCTGGGAATATGGCAAGTATGCATATAGCCAGTATTGTGCTGATGTGCCATTAAACCCTAATGCATACATGCAGTTGATATGGATAAAAAAGAAAGTGGTGACAGGTTTTAATTATTTCCATTCTGTTTTTTTTTTTAAAGGAAACGAGGGGAATTATATATCCTGCCTTTTACATATGCAAACATGAGTAATTTTATGCAACACCTCCTTTTCACAATTTAAGATGGGGATTTTAAGCTTTGAGATAAGATTGGGGGGGTCTGTAGATGCACACAGTGGTTTTAAAATTTTGATCCATGCCTTGGATGAGACTGCATGGTTGGTATGGTTTAACATAATATTAAAAAAACTCATGAGTTTGTTAGTGGGACATGTCTAACAGTTGTTAAGTGTGGTCATCAACCTAAGTATCGACACATATCATATGTCATGTGTATATGTATTTACAGAAATCTAACCCAGCTGATATCAGAGTTCTTGAAGCAAAACTCTCCCAAGCTGAGAGAACAAAAGAAATTGCACAATTAGAAGGTAGGTATATTGTGTTCTATGTAATGACACAATCTTTGCATGCAGAAAGAATTTATTTGATAGAACTGGGGAAAGTCGTGTATGTTATACAGGCTGGAGATCACTTTTGAAAATAGAAAGAAAAATTCTGTCAAATGTTCCAAATACAAATGTCAGTTAACAATGGTCATGTTTAGTAGGTATAAGTGTAAATTGGCACATATTTTCTTTATAAGGAAACCAAAAATTAGAAGACAAGAAATTTTTTGATATCTTGTCTCGGGTAAAGGAGTATTGGAGATTGGTCAGTAATAACTCTAAACTGCTGGAGACTGTAACATGATGCTCTCCTATTTAGTCCAAAATACTACCACTGTACGCTTGCTAAATATTAAAAATACAATTAATATGCTGAATACAGTTCTTTCAGGTGAACTGGATCTAGCAAGGGATCGTGTGTGTCAGGGATTGGTTAGTAATTATATATCAGGCCACCAGAATATTTTTTTTTACCGCGATAAAATGCCCAGATTGGACGTTGTGGGTGTTTGCTAAGAAACTCATATTCAGACTTTATAAAAAGTTGTTTTAACTGAAACTCGTATGCATGTATTGATGTTATCAATACATAAGATGTACTTTGCAACAAGTGTGAAATTTACTTTGGGCTACAGCAAACTGTTCAGTGCAACCTAACTAGTTTCCTGCCTCAACCAAGTTTGGGAATATACCATTTGATTTCATGGGTAAAGAGAAATCCCCAACAAACAGATCATTTTCAAGAAGACAGTGGAATGGAAAAGTGAATATATATATTCAATTTATCATGTATGTTGATAACTATGACTTTGTACTAATGCACAACCAAAACTTGGAGTAAGTTTGTAACAGCAAATTCCTGGACCCATACAACTTAAATGGTTTTGTTCCCAAGTCATTGTCCAGCTTCCCTATATGTAATATATAAAAGCAGTACAATGTCATTTGTCCCATGTACATCTGAGTGATATGCAGCTGACATCTGCATTTCAAGCCACATTTTTAAAAATCAAGAAAGAATTGTGTCAGATTTTAAGACTATTGGTAATTCCATGGCTGTAAAATGACTTTGAAGACTTTGAAAGTGTTAATAAAATACCCAATATATATATATACACACAGTCCTACCCACTTTTATATCGACAAACCGAATATGTTGACAAAAAAGCAAAGTCCCTGTCCCCTGGTCTATTGTTACTACCAAATTTGTCATGCTTATGTCGACATTAAGATAAAAATCAATGTATATGTCACCAAAAGCCCTAGGACCAGCTTGAACAAATCCTTTGTTTTCTGATCATTTATGTCGACAAGCTGCCAGTTCCGACCCATACTTTGTTCTACAATTATTTGATGTTGCCACCAGGCTTTAATGTTACTGTCGGATTAACAAACAGGCATTTGTTGGATCCTCCAAAGTTGGCCTTTCGCGGCAACTTCAATAATGCATGCACCTTTCATCAAAGCAAGCTGGCTACAATCTTCAATAAAAACAATGCACCCTTCATGAAAGGAAGTCATCATCAAATTTGAATGAAAGCAAAGGAGTCTGATTGATTGTTACATTTTTCAAAGTGATCTGTGCTTGAAACACGTTTATTGTGCCATGAAAGTTTCCTTTTCTGCCCAAAGAAAAGTAACTTTATTTATGCTTACGATGGCTACCCACGGCAATGTAAAACGCAAATTCTACCTGACAAAAGTTTGCTTAATTAAGACTTTTTTAAAAATGTCATTGAATGTTTGCATTCAGAGAGAATTCATAACTTGTTGACAGGTTGTAAACCTCATCCCCTTGGTAGTCTCAGTAAAATGATTACATTTGTTGTTTAGGCTGACCAAAATCTAGGCCAATATTGAAGTGCATGTAGCATATAAATAACAACTATACAGCCACCTGCTACTGGCAACAATGAATATCGTAGTGAATTGTTTAGTCACGTGTGTTGGTTGACAATGGGATATAGATCAAACGTGGACTTCAATTTTTTTATGCATGTGTTTTCTAACAGGATGTGACCGATCAATGAATTTTCTAACATGTGACTATACTCAAATTCATCGATTTTTCATATTCATGTACTTAATGTATTTTGGATTTTATTGCACGAAGGTAACAACAATGTAAGTTGTCAATATACAAGTGTATTTCACACTTGGTTTTTCTTTTTTTACTCAAAATTTCCATTGTTTATTTTCTCAAAGTGTAAATTCTACTCACTGATGACAGGTCACCCTTTACATAAGAATTTTACTTGTATGCAGGTCAAAGATAACTTTGCTTTTTTCAGCCCAAGGATGTGAACATAAATGGGTAGGACAGTATATAAACGGGTAGGACTATATATATATATATACCTCTCCCTCAGTAAATCACACACACAGGAGTCCCAAAACATAGACCGCTATAAGCGAGGGCGCTAATTACCAAGGGACATATAAAAAATGAAGAACAGGATGCCTTCCCCACTGGACATCGAGAAAACAGTGGGTGGTGGGTGGGTGGTAATTGGGCTGTTGAATGGCTGAATACTCGTTTTATAATTGAATTGGGAATGATTGTCAATAAAGAGCATTTTTCTAATGTAGTTGTTGGCTTTTCTTTATAAATTACCTTTATTTTCAAGATACCCAACCTATGAAAGATTGTTGAAAACGTTAGTCCAAGCAGTTTCAAGAACACATATTTGTGAAAACATTGTGTATAACATCACTGCTATTTTGCTTTTTGTTGTTGTTGATGCACAACGAAACAAGATTCTTTTATTTAAAAAACTATTGACATTTATTTCATGAAACAACTGACATCGAAACTCGATTATTTTATTGTTCTATTAGTAAAATATGGATGTCGTGATTTCATTGCAAGTAATAGTGAAACTTCTTCTCATCCTTGAGGAAATCTCTGAGTGCCAATTTAGAAATTAAGTTCACTACAAACTCTGGAACTCACTTATCTATAATGAAACGTATCTGTGAAACGAAGCTTTTTTTTCACCAAGTAATCATTTCATGAAACAAAGTTTTTTTATTCAAGTACTCATTTTACTTGGTTGCCTTGCTAGCGTTGATCACATTTGTGAATGAGTAGGCTAATTTAAGGTACTTAACATAATAATATTTATAACAGTGTTCAATTGATCAATTTAAATGAGTTGACCTGACACATGCCCATGACCTTTAGCTCTTACACAGGTAGGATTTGCATGCCTTTTAATTTTTCTTTTATTCCACCCTCTTTATTTGATTAGATACAATAAACTTGATAATACAAAGCAGGTCTGCTTTTAATTGAGTGTAACAACTCAACAAATACTTCCGCAAGTGGGAGATCACAACACGGTTGCCACTTAATTAAGTTCTCACAGAAATGCTCTCGGACATAGATGTGATGGTTGAATGACATTTTACATGTTTGAATGCAAGAGGGAATATTGCATTTATGATGACTACACTGAAACAGAATAAAAAAATAGAACTAAAAGACAAATTTCACTTGACAAAACTTATTAAATTGGTTTTTCTTTTTTAAAGTGTTGCCACCAGTAGGCATTAGTGACATTTTCATTTATTGAAATTTTTTTGAATATTGTTATTTATAGTATACTGAGAATGTTGTTTGGAAAGAAAACTAAACAAAATATATGACTTCTTATTAAAAGTTAAGAATTTCATGATGTTGATTAAAATTTCCGGGTACTAACCACTGTTTTTGACAATAAAACGAGCGATATATCAAGGTTACATTCACAAATTTTGATCGCGTTTTTTTTTTTCATGTTCAACAAATACGAGCCACGTTTTGGGGTATTTTCTAGTACAAAAGAATGGGATCTATACCTGACCACGCATTATAAGCGGGTTTGCGAGTTATCCATCCGTGAGTTATATATATGAGTTAACTTTCTAAAGTAAGATGACTGTGGGGGAGTTGTGATTTCCTACAACTGCCTCAGACAGAATAAATGTCTGACAAGAGTCCACAAATTTTCTGAACTCTGATATAGTGCAGACACAATTAATTGTAACATTTAAACTCACAATATAGTCCATTTTTGCTAAGGTAAGAAGAGCTTTTCTTCTGATGATAATTCCATAGTTTCTGGACATGTCATGGTATTATATATCTTGAGGCAAAAAAGATCTGATTTCTTTTGGTGCTAAATGGAAACAAAATTAATCATTAAATATACATCCTTTGTCTGTTCTTAAAGGTTTTCACCACAGCATAGTCTTGGAATTCCAGGAAACTGCAGTACAGTTAAAGATTCTTTTCAAATTTCCATCTCCACAGTTGCTGACAAAATACGAGAGAATGAGGCAGTGAAGTTGATAAGGTTGAAGGAAGGATTGTTGAAGCTGTCAGATGCTTACATGGACTTGGGCAAGAAGAACTGTACTGTCTTTGAGTCACAAAGGGTAGGTAGCTAGTTTGTAAGCACTGTAGCCAGCTAGGTTGCTTTCTCCATGTTTTCTGTTATGTCCACTCTTTTGTGGATATATGTGTATTGTGATGGATCATGTCCATCCAATCTTATGTCCATGTGTCCATCCATTCATCTGTCACCTAAACTCTGTATGCACTTACTGAGGGAGGGTTATGCAAATTTGGTATGATGTTTCCCCCCTTAAATTTAAGGATTCCCCTTAAAAATGAGCAAATGCATGAAAATCACACAGTTGTTTTGCCATGAGCGTAACGAAACTTGTAACATTCATTACCAGTAAGAAAATTTAGTCTGGTCATGACTAAGTGCTTGACTTTTAGATCAACCAGCATAATCAAATGCTTACTAAGTGACTTTTTTGCAATTGAGCAATGAGACGCTTTCTTTGATCATCTGGTTATTAAAAGCATTTTTTACCAACTGCAGTTGGCAAGGTTTTACAATAGCAGATGTGCATACAGAGGAACCTCGTTAATTCGGACTCCGTTTATCCAGAAACCTCGCTATCCAGACAGAGTTCAACGGGAATGGAATTCCTATACCTTAATTTGCTATGTTAATCAAGAAATCTGTGTTCTGAATCCGGAAATCAAAATCAGGGACCAAAGTGTAAAATTGCTATAAAACTTGCCTCGATAATTCAGAAATAGTCTGTCCAAAAATAAGAAAATTCGAAGAATCGTATATGAAAATACCATCAGTCGGATAACACAGATTCACCTACGCAAATTTGGAGGTGTGTCAATGTATCAATCTCTGATTGGTCAAATTCTAGTGGCACTTTAAAGTTATAAATTATAATGTGTGTGGAAAATTTTCATGTAACATGACTATTGTAACCAGCGATTGTATAAATAATGTCTGTTTTTGCTAGTCGACAAAGGGGGTGTTTATAATTAAATAAACACACTGGGAAAAATCATCCACACTTTTGACATATGGTTAATAAATTAAGTGAGTCATTAAGTCTCTTTGTTGTTTACCAATTGTATGTAACAATCACAGTTTGTTGATGGCTGTACAAATGAAGTTGATTGATTTAAGCTGTGGACAGTATAGGGCTTCATTTCAGAATAAAAAAACATGTCAATTATCTTCTCATTAGCAGCTATAACAGTTGTAAAATACGACTTATAAAAATGACTATTTTATTAGCCTACCATAACGCATTTAACTGCCAGATATCAGTTTGTATTCGTTGAACGTTTACATTATTATGGCGACACCATCAAGCAAGCGTTGACGAGTAGAGATACCATCCAGGATAAAAAAGAAGATTTGCCAGCACAAAGATCACCCAAAAGGAAATTGCCATAATAAATGTATTGACAGTACATACATGTACATGTACATAGTGTGATGTGTTCAGTGTGTTAATTGTTTAAACTTATATTTACGTGTATGTACAAGTGCATGTTATAATAAAGTGAAATAATCAGAAGTCAGTAGATTTATTCATTAATTTATTTCAACCATTATTGAATATACAGTACATTTACTGGTAACAAATACATGTACATGTACAGTACATGTATACCGTATGATGACATCATAAAATAAAAATGTGCATGATTCAGTTATTCACTGGGAACGAAAGTGTCCGGATTAACGAGGTTCCTCTGTATTTGGTATTTGGTGGTAATGTCTCTCCTGTTTCATAGAGTTCTAATGCCTATGACATAGTGCTGTTGTTTTAATATATACGATCGCTGCTAGTGCCAGTAATGAAGATAACTGTAATGTCTGCTGCTACATGGAGTTTTAATGCATATGATGCATTGCCATTGCAATAAGACATGATCACTACTAATGTGCCAATACAAAAGATAAAACAACTGTACTATCTATGGTTTTACATGAAGTTCTAATGCATACAATTCAGTGCCATCGTCATGGTTACTGGCACTGTGCCGATAATGAAGATAAACAGCTGTAATATCTCTGCTGTCACATGCAGTTCTAATGCATATGACACAGTGCCATTGTCATGACACAAGATACAAAAAGGCTAGAGAGAGAATTCCCCTCTGTGTCAGAATTATGGAGAAATCACTGCTTATGTCTCAGGTTGAACTTGTGTTTGGGAGATGGTGAGACATACCATATATACTCGCTTATAAGTCAAGTCCAACTGCAAACAACATAGACCCTGATCTACCATCGTAACAAAATTTACCAATATTCTTCCTCAGAGTATGAAAATTTGACATATTTCTACCAGTTTGGATTTGATTCAGTGCGTCAACATAAAGTTAACCTGTCTATAGCAGCTAACTATGTAAAGTGAGAAAAATGGCCTCTAAAGACAGGTGTCTGCAATTGGATGTTTATTTCTGCAGTTAAGTGCTTTAGAGCATGTTGAAAAAATGGCTGTTCAAGACAGGTAATTGCTTAATACAGGTGACCTTTAAAATGGGTTTGACAGCATTAGCTCACCTGTAGAGGTAAGTTATTGTTCATGTTTCACTGACTTTGGTTAAATTTTGTGTTTTAAGTTTATTTCTCAAACTCTGTTCATGGTAGAATCATCAAACAAAGATGATGATATGCATCTTTGTTATATCCACACCCTTAGGTCATGGTGACCTGCATTTCACATTTTACTGGCTTAGGTTCAGTTTTTGGTGGTTAGCTCATAACCAAATAGGTTATTAGCACCCATATACATACTGTTGTACCAGATTTGATAAAACTTGTTGAGGGGATGTATCTTGAGTACTGCATCCTCATCATAAAAGTAGGTTATTGTGACCCATGTTTCATACTTCACTGACTTGGGTTCAGTCTCAAGCTCTGTTCATGCCAGAATCATTAAACTGGGTGACTATATGCCTCGCTATTAGTACCACACACTTACAACAAAAGAAGGTCACTATGACCTACATTTCACATTTTACTGGCATATGTTAATTTGTTGCATTTAGCTTTTGACCAAATTGCTTTTTTATCTGCTGTATAATATCATCATAACTCGAATCATGAAACTTAGTGAGAGGATGCATTTTGATGAGTCCTACACCCTCAGCTTAAAATTAGGTCACTGTGACCTATATTTCACATTCCACTGACTTTGGTTCAATGTGATGTTTTTACTATTAATGTTTAAATCATTAAACTTAGATAGTTGTATAGATCTCTCTTAGTTCTACACCCATACCATAAAAGGTCACTGTGACATATTTGACATTTAACTGGCTTAGGCTAAAATTTTACATTTAGCTCATGACTCTATAGGTTTTTGGCATGCTCTGTGCATACTATCCTATATAGAATCATGAAACTTGAGGGTGCAACTAGATGAGCACTACTCCCTCATTTCAGTATGAGGTCGTTATGGCTTATATTTTATGCTTCACTGACTTGGGTTACATTTTTTGTTTGATCATTTCTCAGGCACTGTTTATGTTAGAATTGTGAAATTAATGATGACATGTGTATCTGTTATTACCACACCTTACAAGAAAAGAGGCTCATCATGACCTATATTTCATCTTGACTGGCTTTGGTTACATTTTTATATTTAGTTTGGCATGTTATATGCATACTGTCCTGCCTAGAATCATGAGACTTGGCAAGTGGATGGATCTTGATAAGTTCTACATTCCCTTTGCAAAAAGAGGTCTCTGTGACTTATATTTCGTGCTTCAGTGACTTTGTTGAAATTTTGTGTCAAAAGTTCATTTGTTGGGTGCTGTTTATATTCCAATGCATCTCTGTTACTGCTATACCCATAAAACCAAAGAAGGTAACTGTGACCTACATTTTATACTAACATGAGTTAAGTATTTGTGTTTATGATCACATTGATCATCCATGTTAGACCTATATATGTCCTAGCCTACTCAGAAGGCTTTTCTGATCAGCGCAGTTGGAAGTAGGAATAAATGTTTATTCAGTGGTAAACTTTCCATAATAATGGCTGTAGAGCAGACTGCATGATGCATGCTTTTCATGTGAAGACTCACCTGTAGTGGTGAATCAAGGTAATTATTGATGTCTGAAATATTTGTGTACTTCTGGCTGTAACTCCAATGTTACTCAAGGCCTGTGATTTTAACCCACTAGAATCTGGCTTCTAGGAGTGTACAATGATAATAGCTTGTCAAGCAAAGGGGTAGGTACTGTAAGAGTCAGTTTCGACCCCTAATCAGATCCAGATGAAACTTATATAGATAAAATAAGCCCCTCTCTCTTCCTTAAATATGTATTTCATTTTTATCCAGCACTGCTTTTAACATAGGAAATTAACAATTAAAAACCAATGGTTTTCTTCTCAACTGTTGGACCTATTTTTGTGGATTATAGATACGTTGGCTAAAAAGTTCCTATCACGCATATTGCCGAAAAATGTATATCCTAAATTGCGCATTTGCACGCAGTGTCTATAATATTCAAAGATAAGACTTATAATGTTTAAATGATGCATATGTTTTCATTAGGTTCAGTTGATTACCTCGGGCACCTATTTTCATTTTCATTTAAAACGTTTTGTGAATGTATATATTTAGCACTGACTTGCTGTCAAAATATTGCCAGAATCACCAATAAAGGCAATTTATGTATTTCTTGATCATTTTCTTCACAAAAATGCAGTGCATAGACTTTGTACATTAATAATAGCTGCATATTGACACTATGTATAGGGAAGAATTAGGGAAAAATTAAAAAATGTTCAGATCATCCGCAACAGATGCTGTTTTTTTTGTGTATCATTTGTGGAAAAGTTTTCTTTATGTTATTAATAATTCGAAGAAAAATAATATTCCTTATGATGATGATTGATCTTAAAATTTTATATATTTCTATGAATTTTATGAGAGAGAGAGAGTACAATAAATGTAAACTATACAGCATGTGAGGCACTTGTTCAACATATATAACACAGTTTTATTACTTCACTGACTGAGGATATCAGTTTTGATACATGTATTGTCAAGATGATGTCACTCATCATCTTGACAATACATGTATCAAAACTGATATCCTCAGTCAATATATACAAATATATTCACAGGCACTGATTTCTTATTTTATATCAAATGGGTCTCCAGAATAGATTGAATGAAAAAACAAAAATTACAGTAAGACAGATTAATACAAATGTATTTGTTCCAGTGTGCAATGCTCTCCCTACCCATGATTTTTATCATCGACATCATTACTGTGGCATAACCAATTAGAACTCAACATTATCTCATTATTTTTATATATATATTTTTTTTAATACATATTTATTTTCTCTTAAGCTCCTGTATATTCACTGGCTAATACAATCAGTAAATGGCTCTAGATTTCATTTTGGGAGAAAATCGTGCTTTTGTTATTGCATTTATTTCCCTGAGTTTTTAAATTTTATATTAAATGACATGGAAGCTAAGGATGGGCCACTATAAATATCCAGATATATACCATAGCATTTTTTCTTTATGAAGTTTGTATTCCCGAACCCTTGTACTTCAAATAAACAAGGTCATATGGCATTGAATTTCAAATTGACATGGTAACATTTGTCTTCTTGTAAGCATGTAAATATAGAACTAAATCTTGAAAAGATGTACACCACTTTTTTTAATAATGTTAGAATGAACAATTAAACAGGAAAATCAGCAAAACTTCGGGTGTAAAAAATTTCCAAAATGTTTTACATGTGCGTCAGTATGGAGTCCATACATAAGAAGAATTTATACATTCATGCATGCATGTACACGGCCAAGTGCGTACACACACATACGCACACATGAGTCCAGGGACATCTTGACTTTTTAAAAGAGGCTTTTTACTCAAGGATAAGGAGAATTTTGTACCAGTGGTGACGTCTACAATCAAATTGTGTATTTATAATTTGATTTGAAAAAATGGGGCCGCTATGGTTGACCATTTCGCCAGATTTTGACGATCCACAAGCACATATACAACACACATGTACATTTTAAGTTAAAAGATAAAAGAAGATATGTATATGACATTCAAAATCCAGCAAATGAACACTGGCAAAGATGCAAAGGATGGACTCCAAAAGGTTTTGTACCCTCCAGTTTTTTATATGATATGGACATTCATATTGCTTAACTCTCTCTCTCTATCTCTGCATCACACACACACACACACACATGAATGGTCACGAGCAAGAGATTTGTACTAATCAGCTTCAGGAAACAGTGGAATGATAAACAATAATGAGCTGGATAATGACAAATGTATGCAACCAGTTGAAATAGCAGTATTTAAAAACAAATTGCTTTCAGGGTTATTTTTAAGCCAATTCAAATCTTTGGATAGATAAAGGTTTCAGTTATTCATCAAAAATAAGTGACACAAGAAAGAAAGACAGAAATAAAGAAATAGTGCAAGAAGAACAAACATAAATTACTGAAGGAAAAAATAAAATAAAACTTATTTATATAAATTTATTTTTTTTAAAAATTACGCTTCCTGTGAGGCTCGAACTGCTGGTTTGTTATTTAGTCGTGATTGAAAGCAGTCCAGCACTTCTTCCTTAAAACCTTGACAGGCAAATTATTATATATAGATAGCATGTTGCCGTTTGGGGGTCTTTTGGGTTATATCAATTATGTCCCAAAAATTCTGTTCTCCATCTAAAAATAAAAAAAGTAAAAATATTTTGTACATATCTTTGCATTACAAGTGCAATAAAATTAATTACTGTACAATATAATCCCTTTCTACAATAAATACTTCTTCGATAACTACTGCCTTCAATTTTATGTGTCAGCTGGAGACCAAAATATACTCTTCAGTAGAGGATACTGTGAAGTTGTGTACTGAAGTAATTCATCAAATGGTAAACAAATGAATAATAATGCTAACACATATTGCATTTTAAATTTGTTCAATGCTGATTTCAGTACATTCATAGCTTGTGTGTGTATGATTCACATTATTATTTCATACTCTGAAGATCTTTGTCAGAGTTCAAGATATTGAATTCATACAAGGGTAGAATATAGTCTACAAAATGAATTAAAACAATAAATGCTATTTGAAATGATCATGGTACAGAAAAGATTCACTGTAATCATTATTTCCATCAGCATTCATTGTCTTTTAGACCCTGTTAGTAAAATAATACCATGAGCTGGTTTTTATTGTTGTTGTTGTGGGTCGACTTCCTTCATGTGCCTCTTCTATATTTAACTACCCTCGTCCCAATAATATTCAGAATGTCCCAAAACGCGATCAGAAAAAAGACAAAAAGAATACAAATGACAGGCAACATTTGAATGTCAGTTATCTTTTAAAGAAAAGGGGAGAAAAAAAAGCATATTTTTGTGATACTTTGTACTTTCATTTTTTGGGCCATATGGCAAGGGACATAAGGGGTGAGCTAAGAACACGCTTTGTCTTCATTTTTGTTTTTATTAAGGAGGATCGCAAAGGAGAGCATTTACATATGTATGGTTTTAAAAAGTGTCTTCTGTCAAAAAATAAAACATGTTCTCAATTGCACTTGTAGTTTTTGAGGTCGTAGAAGATGCAGAAATATGGCAAAATTTGTGGTTTGTTTGACAAACATACACCCATTTACTTAGAAACAAAATTAAATGTTTTTTTCACAGTGTTTCACTATACCATATGTATATATGTTACAGTGGACATTGAGTCATTGTGGTATGTGTCAAAATCATTTTATGCGTTCATTGTAGCCGAAATGTGAGTTTAGATGTAGTTAATACTTGACCATTATAGAAATGCAAGGTACCAATGAATGCTGATGGGTATATATTTTCACATTTCTCCTTCAAATTCGTTCCCCGATCACATTAACGTTAGGGGGATAGAAGCCTGCTACCTCCTGAATCCATCCCTACTAAGGTGGTGCTCTACAGTTTCGTATTTTGCATAGGGTTAGATTTTTTAAGAAAAAGAATTACCTAGGTTTTCCTCACTGGTTGTCCTGGCTATTTAAAAAAGACCTTGTATATTTTAGGTATTGTTAAAAGAACTTTGAATTCCCTTTATTTTGGTGTATGATTGATGGGTGCAATTTGGGTTATAGAGTATACAGCTTGGTGTGCACCTCTCAAAAAACTGCTAGCTCCACTTGGTTATTTTCACTTCCTGGACTTCAAAGGTAAATACATAAAAAAAGAGTTGATAACTTTTTTTACTTTTTATATATTTTGTAATTCAATCATTGTACTTTCAGAGGTTGGTATTGCCTACTCTGGTAAAATTTGTTTCCCTATTTTAATAACTGCTGAAAATGGTGTGCTTTTGACAAATTCAGGCTGATTTTTTGAGTACTTTCTGTCTGCTGTGTACTTTGATCATGTCCAATTTCCACAAGTACAATATGTGAAGAAATTTCAGCCACAGTACATGAAAGTAGCATAGATGTATGCCAACATTCTCTCCATTGTGCACGTTGCAAATGCAAACAACTTCATGTTACACCTTTCACTCTCTCAGAAGCACATATCTGTAGAGCGCCCCCTAAAAGAAAAAAAATTGTTTTTTCTATCTCATGTAGACAAAGGGCAATAACTCTTGCCCCTTACCTACCCTTGCCACCACCATGTGTCACTAGTTTTTAAGCTTTGCTTGTACTGATAACAACGTACATTATACCTCCAAACAATCCAAGCCATCTTAGTGTTAAATTGGACCATCCGACTTTAAATTTGGATTTATTGTGTTGGACAATCATTCTTCGAAAGGTTGTATGCATTATTTTTCCAAATTTGAGTGACTTTGTCACCTTTTATGGACTTCGTCTATTTAAGGCCATGTTACAACACCCTATAGTTGAACTCGTGTTGTCATTTACTAGTTAGCACGACACTAATTTCACTTAGTCCGTTGGTAACAGGTGTGGCATTAGCAAGTTAGTAACATGCTGAATTGCTAATTTATGCTTTGTTTTCTCTTCTTGTGTCATTTCAGTAGAAATGTCAACAAAATGCATACCTGCCAACCATTATGTTTTTGGCATAATCATTCCACTTTTTTTCACCTAATTACGTCTTATGCTCACCTGTATATGGATTACGCTTTTTTTGGTACATTAAAAAAAATAAAAACAAAAATAAAACAATAAAAAGTTGTGTTTGTCATTTTTATTATCATATCTTTAATTCCACACATCATATAAATCTGAGAATATTCTAAGAAAGAAGACTGCTGCATAAGAATAACGTAAGAGTACATTTGTCATAGACGTCCATGTACAGTACACGCATCGTGTTTTTATGATTCACCACGCAAATTGCGTGGGCGTGGAGAAAGGGCAGGGGATTAAGTGCTCACTATGAGTAGTTTAAGTCCACACAGTCTGGTGGATTTTCACACTAATTTAGTGAAATTCCACTCAGTCTAGTTGAAGTGCGTGATGGATTTTATTTCAGTCGTCGTGAGTCATAGTGGGTTTTATGGCACCCCTCGCTGATTCTATTGTATTTGCTCCGCGAGTCGACACACTAAACAAACAGATGGGAGAAACTCCGACACCGTAAACCGAACATGGCAGGTATCAATTTCATACCTTTACCTGTACCTTTACAGTAGTAACATTTCCTGTGTATTTATCAGTAGCCTGGCTGAGGATACATACAGACGAACGCGCGTAACGTAGAACAAATGAGGTTTTATATTTCTTGGATATCTTTCCACCCCTGTCCATGACAAAGCGTACATCAGAAATAATTGCTTAGCTACAACGTACATCTCTGCTGATTTAATACATGTATATGTACCTGTTAGCATATACAGATGCAGAAATTGACATTGTTCTGCATCAAGCGGTAACTTCGAGGTTCTTTCTCAATAAATGATATTTCATAAAAGTGTGTTGTATACTGGTTATTAATTTGTCAGTTTCCCTTTAATTTCCATATAATTTCCAAGACCCACCTTGAAGAAATCATTGAAAGCAGTAATACATATAGGACTCGAAAAGAGATTACTAACGAATGCCGTAATATTTATATCGAACATGTACGATCATGAACACTGGCACATTATGACATGTATGTCATAATTCTTGCCAAAGTATTTTAAAATAAATAAGATACACGAGCTATACTACAGAAAGGTTCTTCTGTACTGTTACCCTTAAACTTTGAAAATAAGATTGTTTATGAGACAGTACGGCAATTTTTTAATTGCACGGAATTGTGTACACTGTATTGACTGTTGCGCTCTATCAGTGGCCATTCATGTCATAAACAAGTGAGTTCAATGAGAAAAAAAAGTTATTTCCTGTCCACACTTTTTTTCACGAATCTACATTGCATCACCAGGGACTGACTGAGGAGTATCATTCTTACTTTGAAGCCAGCCGCTATGCCTGCTGCTCTAGCTTCCTGCCTCGAGTCAACAACAGTCCATCATGACAGTTTATTGTTATGAAAACACCAAGGGTTTCTGTTTAATGAAGCCACTTCAGCTGGCATAACATCCTGTAATGCAACCGCTAGAAAGATGTTAAGCCATAACTTCTATGTGCTTTCTCAATAAATGATATTTCATAAAGGTGCTTCTAGTACTGGTTATTAATTGGTCATAGTTTCAGTTTACTGTCCAAACTATTTCCAAAACCTCCTTTAAAGATATTATTGAAAGCATTACCTTCTGAATGGAAATGTTTTGTTGTTTGTGGAAAAATGAGTTTTGGATTTGTGTTATTAACCGAGAAACGGAATGTTATTAAGTTGTGATAATTTCGCATAAAATTGGTTTCTATCACATTATAAAACAAAACCAATCTGTTTAAAATAATATATCCACAGTCCTACGTGGAGATCTGACAGACACCAATAAAAGTTCATGTTTTGGTGACCTTTGGAATTCCCAATCCAATTATTTTGAGTAACCTTTCAAATAAAGCGTCGCAAATTTGTGTTATGGGAGTTATCATTAGTAACCATATCTTGCGAATGAGCGTGTCACTTTCAGAAATGTAAAAGCTGTGATTGGATTCATGAACACGACATAAAACGACATGTTTAAGAAAGCTGTATTACACTATAGGCTTTCTTTGTTTAAAAAAAATGCATCGTTCTTTGTAATGAAATGTGTTTATTACATGCAAATAAGAAAGAGACGGACAGACAGACAGATTATGCACCACAATTTTCAATCGAATTTACCACCAGTTTTGTCGCTAACTTGGAAACAGGCATTGATAATTAGAGAGTATGCATTTTTGAAATGTGCTATGTTTGTCTTCGTTTTGGAAATTGTCTACTGACAAAATTTAGAAATACAATTTTGATTCCGCTATTTATTCAAAATAAGTAAATAGGTACATTGCTGCTTAGCAATTCATTTTGTATTTAACAAGAAAGTATATAATGAATTGGGTTATTAATCAGCTTTTAGTGTGCTTTTCTTATTTTCTTATCATATATTGTTGAATCTGGTCATAATTAAAATGTACATGTACGAACTTAAAGCTTCAGAAATTTAATACATTAAAATTCGAATGAGTGAGCAATAATCGAAGTGAACACAGTGACAGTATTTGCAATGACCTCAGAGTTAATATGACGGGTTCAAGATAAACAGGAAATAATTTGGATTTACAACCTTTGAAGCCAAAACTTTTCCACTTCTAGGTCAGAGTAGTTAACGGACTTCTGCCAGCGATACCAGTTTAAAGCCGTGAAAAATAAGCTACATATTTACAGCAATCAATTAAACAAGGGGGAGAAAGAAGTATGAACAAGAAAATCCACTTAGATAAAGCTAAAACCCTACCGAAGTACAAAGCTGGAGGCTATTTTTATTATGCAGTAAATGCAATATAATCTACCGCAGTGCTGTTTAGGCGATTATGGGCATAATTTCAGTAAGTTCACATTGTTGTCCTAACCGCTAAACCCGGTATAAATACGTATTTGAATTCATGTTCATTGAGGACAAAATGTTTCACTTGTATTCACGTCAACTTCTTAAACAGGATACTTGGGTCAAAATGTAACAAATTAATAGCAAAAATGATCAACAATATTCGCTTGACATTCGGGGACAGTTTGCAGTATTTAGTTATCATATGTGGATTGAAAGAATGTACTGTTCCAAATAATTTATATCTGCATTAACTCAAAATAATACATAGGAGTTTATCTCTTACCGAAAATATTTAAGTAATTAAACACTTTCACCCATCCATTTGGTATTATTAAACTCGTCAGATGACCAAACCAGCAATCCTAAGTATATAAAGCTGTTGGTCATAGAATGAAGCCTCAAATGCTTTGTAGAGTGTGAGTAAAAACAGTAGGTCTACGGTAATAGTAAACACGTGTTTACTTCATGAGAAAATGTGTCATATGGACATGTACAGTACACGCATCGTGTTTTTATGATTCACCACGCAAATTGCGTGGGCGTGGAGAAAGGGCAGAGGATTAAGTGTCCACTATGAGTAGTTTAAGTCCACGCAGTCTGGTGGATTTTCACACTAATTTAGTGAAAATCCACTCAGTCTAGTTGAAGTGCGTGATGGATTTTATTTCAGTCGTCGTGAGTCATAGTGGGTTTTATGGCACCCCTCGCTGATTCTGTTGTATTCGCTCCGCGAGTTTACACACTAAACAAACAGATGGGAGAAACTCTGACACCGTAAACCGAACATGGCAGGTATCAATTTCATACCTTTACCTGTACCTTTACAGTGGTAACATTTCCTGTGTATTTATCAGTAGCCTGGCTGAGGATACATACAGACGAACGCGCGTAACGTAGAACAAATGAGGTTTTATATTTCTTGGATATCTTTCCACCCCTGTCCATGACAAAGCGTACATCAGAAATAATTGCTTAGCTACAACGTACATCTCTGCTGATTTAATACATGTATATGTACCTGTTAGCATATACAGATGCAGAAATTGACATTGTTCTGCATCAAGCGGTAACTTCGAGGTTCTTTCTCAATAAATGATATTTCATAAAAGTGTGTTGTATACTGGTTATTAATTTGTCAGTTTCCCTTTAATTTCCATATAATTTCCAAGACCCACCTTGAAGAAATCATTGAAAGCAGTAATACATATAGAACTCGAAAAGAGATTACAAACAAACGCCGTAATATTTATATCGAACATGTACGATGATGAACACTGGCACATTATGACATGTATGTCATAATTCTTGCCAAAGTATTTTAAAATAAAAAAGATACAGGAGCCATACTACGGAAAGGTTCTTCTGTACTGTTACCCTTAAAATTTGAAAATAAGATTGTTTGTGAGACAGTACGGCAATTTTTAATTGCACGGAATTGTGTACACTGTATTGACTGTTGCGCTCTATCAGTGGCCATTCATGTCATAAACAAGTGAGTTCAATGAGAAAAAAAAGTTATTTCCTGTCCACACTTTTTTTCACGAATCTACATTGCATCACCAGGAACTGGCTGAGGAGTATCATTCTTACTTTGAAGCCAGCCGCTATGCCTGTTGCTGTAGCTTCCTGCCTCGAGTCAACAACAGTCCGTCATGACAGTTTCTACATGTCATCAGCTAATGTTCAATGTCGCGCTTCGATGTTTCAAAATGTACAGTACAATAACTGTTGAATGAAAATATCACAAAACCACACACCTTAAAACTAAAAAGATGTTAGTTTATCTACAAATCAGAAGAAGTGTAGTTGTTTTAAGCTATATCCCATCTCCTCCATCTCTCTTTCTCTCCCAGCCTACAACCCCCCCCCCCTCCCCATTCCATTGCGTAATAAGCAAATAGAGTTGAAGTCTTAAATGACTTAAATTAGAACAATTCCTAGCAGGTACTGGTCAGTGTCGCGCTTCTATGTTTTAAAAAAAACCCCACTGTTGAATAAAAATGTTTCTTGTTATCGCAAAATCAAAAGCTTTAAAACTAAGAAGATGTTAGTTTGTGAAGAGCGAATTTAGACAGAGAAAGTCTCAGAAACACATAGCCGTTAAGTGTTGATATTATAGCGTAAAACTGGTTTCTAGCGGTATATAAAGCAAACTATATATAGTATTGTTATTTTCCCGATAAGGAAACAAGCATTTAAATGTAACAAGCTGCAATGGTTGTGAGTCACGTAAAATTATTAATATTTTTTTTTTATAAAAATCACAACAAGTGTAATTTTGTTAAAGCTAAATCCTATCACACCCGCACTCCCAGTACCACATAGAGTAGAAGTTAAATTACTTAAATCAGAATACAAATATGTCATGGGAATATTGTTATGAAAACACCAAGGGATTCTGTTTAATGAAGCCAATTCAGCTGGCATAACATCCTGTAATGCAAGCGCTAGAAAGACGTGAATGAAACAGCGTTAGATAAACAAGTAGCGCGTCAACCCTGCCTCTGGGCATAAGCGGCAACTTCAGTGTATTTTCTCAATAAATGATATTTCATACAGAACTTCTTGTACTAGTTATTAATTTGTCATAGTTTTTCTTTAATGTCTACACAGTTTCCAAAACCTTCTTTAAAGAAATTATTGAAAGCAGGATACAAATACCTTTATCTGTAGACTTAGAAAAATGACTGATTATTTCAGAGTATGATAATTTTTAAATGAGCCGAATTCGTCTACACGGTATTGAAGGTTGCTCTCTTTCAGTGGCTGTTCATGCCATAAACGAAGTGATTTTTTATGAAAAAGGTTACTTTCTTCGTCACTTTATTCGTGAATCTATCATCAAGCAGCAGCCGAGGAGTGACATTTTTACTTTGACGTTAGCCGCTATGCTTGTTAACGATGGCCCTTCATGAAGTGTTGAGCTTCTATCTTATTTTTTGTAGCCCCGATGTTTCAAAAGAAGCATTAACTTCTGAATGAAACTATTTTTGTTGCGTGTGGAACAACGAATTTTGGACTTGTAATATGGAGTGAGAAACGCAATGTGGTCAAGTTGTGATATTTTTGCATAAAACTGGTTTCTAGCGGTATATAAAATAAACCATATAAAATTTGTATTCTCCCAATTAATCTTGCAACGCAGCGCATATAAAACAAATCTATCGCAGCAACACAAAGCTATTACATGTTTAAGAAAGCTGTAATACACTACAAGCTTTCTGTTTTTTTTTTTTTAAATGCATCTTTTTTGTAATAAAATGTGTTTATCACATGCAAACATGAGAGAGAGAGAGAGATTATGCACCATAACTTTCGATCGATGTTAGCCGTAGCTTTTATCGCAAACTTGGAAACAGGCATTGCTAATTAGAGAGTATGCATTTTAGAAATGTGTCTCGTTCATCTTCATTTTGGAATTCATCTACTGACAAAATTTAGAAATACAGTTTTGATTCCACTCTTTATATAAGTAAGTTAATATGTAAATTGCTGCTTGGCAATTAATTTTGTATTTAACAAGAATTTATATAATTCATTGGGTTATTCACCTGCTATTAGTGTCCTTTGTCTTTTTTTCTTATTATCTATTGTTGAATCTGGTCATAATTAACCATGTACGAACTTAATGCTTCAGAAATTTAATAGACTGAGAGTCCAATGAGAGAGCATTACTGCAATAATCAAGGTGGACCTGACAATATTTGCGACCACCTTAGAATTAATATGAACGGTTCAAAATGAACAGGAAATAATTCGGATTTACAACCTCTGAAGCCAAAACTTTTCCACCTCCAGGTCGGAGTAGTTAACGAAAAATAAGAAGCCACATGTTTACAGCAATGAGTGCAATAATAGAGATAGTTTTTATAGTCTTGGCAAACACGTGGCGTCGCAAATTTCGGGTGATGTACAAGGCATTATTGATAGATATGATGTGTTCAGCTTGCGTGTAATACAGTACAAGTTAAAAAAGGGAAGAAAGAAGTAATTCCAAAGCACAAAATAAATCTTACTGAATTAAATCTTACATTAATTAAAACACCAGAAATTTTAAAAGTTTCGCCAATTGAAGCAAATTAATCGTGATTACACACTTATTATCGCTTTCACCAGTCCATTTGGTAATATTAAACTCGTCAGATGACCAAACCAGCAATCATAAGTATATTTTTTAAAGCTTCGTAGAATCGGAGTAAAAACAGTAGGTCTACGGTAAAAGTAAACACGTGTCTAGTTCCTTAGAAAATGTGTCGCATGGACATGTATATTTGAGCCGCAAGTACTAAACATGCTGGAATAGTAGAGGTTGTATATTGCATAGCGCCATGTATATTTCATTGTGTGGGAACATTTTAAGCAGACCATTTAAAAGTGACTGGGGTAATTAAAAACAAAATCACAACATTTCTCGCATTCTTTTATTTTAATAACGGAATGAAACCCGCTAATACATGTATTTACGTGTGATTTATTTTACCCTTTGTTTGTTTAAAACAGAATCTCCCCCCCCCCTCATTAAAATTAAGATAATTAAACTTTGTATAATTTGTGAAGCATCATTCGTGACTCTTTTCTCGGCAATTTATCTTTCATCTCTTTCAATACACGTATGTGAATGCGTTTTAGCGAGCGAATCTTTGAATATTAAATGGCATTGCTTACAAATTAAAAAGAGCATTCTGCACTGTGTGCTGTAGCTGAGCCGATAGGTAAGTTCCACGCGTGGTAGTGGGCATCCACTATTACATAATTATATTGCTGCGACTTTCAAATGGGCAATACAACTTAATCCGTCCACGATGACAAATCATGAAAAGGATTAAGCTCCACGCCCACGACGTGTTTTTTTTCTCATAAAAACACGATGCGTGTACTGTATATTTGAGTCGCAAGCACTAAACAGGCTGGAATAGTAGAGGTTGTATATTGGATAGCGCCGTGTATATTTCATTGTTTGAGAACATGTTAAGCAAACAGTTTAAAAGTGACTGGAGTAATAAAATAAAAATAATCACAGCATTTCTCGCATTCTTTTATTTTAATAACGGACTGAAACCCGCTAATTTACTTGTGATTTCTTTTACCTTTTGTTTGTTTAAAAACAGCATCTCCCCCTCCTCATTAAAATTAAGATAATTAAACTTTGTATAATTTGTGAAGCATCATTCATGACTCTTTTCTCGGCAATTTATCTTTCATCTCTTTCAATACACGTATGTGAATGCATTTTAGTGAGCGAGTTTTTGAATATTAAATGGCATTGCATACAAATTAAAAAGAGCATTCTGCACTGTGTGCTATAGCTGAGCCGATAGGTAAGTTCCACACGTGGTAGTGGGCGTCCACTACTACATAATTATATTGCTGCAACTTTCAAATGGGCAATAAAACTTAATCCGTCCACTATGAGCCACGACGTGGACAATCCATGATGACCACGATATCCTGTCCACGATGACACAGCGTGAAAAGGATTAAGCTCCACGCCCACGACGTGTTTTTTCATAAAAACACGATGCGTGTACTGTACTTTCTTTATTTTCTATTCATAGCAGCAGTATATGACACATTTTCAAGAAAACAGACATGTTTCTTCAATTTGAAAACTTTTCTCACAGATTTATTATATTAATACACAGAATTTGTTAGCGGACCAGTCTTAACTTAAAAAAATTATGGCAGCTGTTAAGTGAAACAGGCTTTATCAATGTGACTCTCGGATGTTATATGACTGAAAAATTTAGAGAAGAGGGATCTTTTTAAACTTTAAAACATGGCAGATCTGGAAAAAAGAAAAATCAATAGTGCTTTACAAATTTAGAGAGGGGTAATAGAGCATTCGGGTTGAGCACAAGGTAATAATAATCATTGCAGAATTTATGGAGTTGACTTTACAATAACTCAGCAAAGTTAGACGAGTAGACTAGTTAAAGAGAGTGTTGTGTATATATAATTTGTCATTATGTTTTGTGGTTTCTATTCTGGTACTAATCCACACAGATTTTGCCCATTTGTGACAAA
Source organism: Margaritifera margaritifera (assembly GCA_029931535.1). Lineage (NCBI taxonomy): Eukaryota > Metazoa > Mollusca > Bivalvia > Unionida > Margaritiferidae > Margaritifera > Margaritifera margaritifera. The sequence continues at coordinate 107,152 of JAQPZY010001281.1, read as the reverse complement.
AACTTTAACCAGCAGCAGATCCAGGTTAGTAGGAAAACTAAATGTACATTTTTCATACAGTTTATTGTAATTATGGCATGTAATATATAGATTACACTTTTTATGCTCAGATTACTCTTTTTTGCCACTTAGGTTACGCTTATACGTCTGTACGCGTTAGCAGGTATGTAAATGCATGAAATGCAAAAAGTTCAGTGCAAAAGAAGACAACCATGACTCTTGCATCATATGTACTAAGTGTACATTGTCTATAGCATGCAGAGTGTATAATATGTGGACAGAGGAAATGTGGTCTACAGTTGTCCAGAAGGCTGCAAAAGGGAGGGAAAGATGGAATAAGTTGAGGAAAGATAGCGTTGAAGTCCTCAGCGTACATCCAAAGTCAACCTCCATTGCAAGTCTTCTGGGGGATGCTATGGTCCTCCCCTCCCACATACACACACCTTGAGTTCGTTGTTTGAAACTGTCAGCCACAGTAACAACAGCAGCAATGGAGGAGAATAATGTTGGTACAACCATCCGCCTTCAAACAGATTCATCGTCTGGTCCAGGAAACGACGATGCAACTATTGACATCAGGCCAGATATTACCCTTATTTCCCTCACTCGCTTCCACAGCTTTTTCCTACTCATTGCAGGAGCATCCCACCAATTTTAGGCTGTTCAGTGGGCATAAGTCCCCCCACATGTCTGAACATGGTCTTTGGACCTGTAGTCCAGATGCATGGGGTTTTTACTGGATCCATTTCTTTATACAACCTTGCCGTCACCAGCCATCCCAGCATGGGGACTTTATTGATAAAACGGTCCGGCCAGCTAGGATTACAGGGATCTTAGTGACATATCTGTCCATCTAGCCGTACCGTTGGTGATATACCCATACTCTGACAGAGATTTTAGTGAGAAATCTGTCCAGCCAGGCCCTTTGAGTGGCCAGTATTGGTGATAGCCAGCATCCAGGCTGACCATACGCCAGGTAAGATAGCCGAATATTTTGGCAGTGCTGGCCTTCAATATGTTCATGGCTTATCCACAAGGGAGAGTTAGTGACATTTTCAAAGATGACGGAATTGCGTCATCTCTGCCACCTGGGATGGTGTATCCATAGATGCAAGCTGTACCAGAACAGGACTCGACACACAGTGTGACAAAGCTCCTGCAAATCAGCCGTACTCAGATTCATCCATGAAATGGACTAACTTGAGCTTCAAGGCTGTAGTTGAGGAAATTTATAGGGTGTTGGCAACTTCAGAATGCCCTCCACCTCCTACTGCCACTCGAGACTACAATGTTAAGGCACTGGTAGATCTTGATGAGGAGGAAGAGACGCCATCCTTCCAGATCCTTCCTCAATCGGCAAAAATTAAGGAGATCAATGATCATCTGTCAGGACCAATAGGTGATCCAGGGAGTGCTAAAGCTGGTACAAAACTCATTCAGACGCCTTCAGTACTGATCTCCAGGCCCTTGACAAAAATCAAGCAGCAGTTCACATGTCTGCTCCACTGTATAAAGTGAACAAAAATGTGTTCCATGCCACCTCAAAGCTTGTCCGAAACGTAGTCGCTACATCTTCAATGTTAGACATAGCTTCATTGGTCATTTTCTGACTCGCGACAATTCGGGCAATGACCATGCTTGGAAGGTGATGGCCTGGATTGCTAGTCATTAACAGGGCAGCTCACCATTCCATGGCCAATGCATTGACTGTTTCTGCCAATTTAGAGCTGATACGACATGCCGCATGTCTGCGGACCAGGGACAAGGGATCTTTTCAAGCAAATGTGAAGTATAGATCCCAGCTCAATGCCAGGAGTCAACAGTCTAACCAAACAATGAGGCAACCATACAGAGGCAGCAAGAAACCAAGTTTCTCCAAACTCTAGACGTTGACCTACCCTCCCCACTGCCCACAGACAGCCTACCTGTGAGCAGCCGCTACCTCCAATTTCAGGCTCACTGAATCACCCTATTTCCTCAGAACGATTGGGTGATCCAGGTCATTTTGGAGGGGCTTCGGATTTCATTTATCCAACCCCCTCCCCTTTCCTCCTCCCCCCTCTTCACAGATGTACCATCAGATTGGGAGAAGGATGCTTTTCTACAACAGGAGATATGGTCGCTCATCAAAAAACAGGTGCTGGAGATTGTGCAAAAATCACAATCGCTCAGGTTTTATTCCAGGCTGTTTCTTATCCAGAAGGGAAACGGCAAGTTGAGGCTGATCATCATCACCTCAACCTATACAGTTTGCCACCGAAATTCAACATGGAGATTAATCCATCTCTCCATCCGATGGGACGAGTATGCCATCAGTCTCAATATGACTGATGCATATTTCAATTCCCTATCCACCCAGTGTCACAGAAATTTCTCTGTTTTGCTAATCGCAACATGGTTTATCAGTTCCAGGTCCTACCCTTTGGCCTCAACATTACCAAGGTTATGGATTGCGTCATCACCATGTTCCGCTCGACTTCATCTACAGCGACGGCAGCGTACTTGGACAACATCTTCCAGAAACACATGGTTAGTTCTATTCTACTCAAAGGCAGAAACAATCTTCTATCACTTTTAGATCATCAAGGCTTTCTGTTGAACTGTGAAAAGTCCGATCTCCATTCATCCCAGCGTTTTGTCCATATGGGTATGGAGTTTCTCACCAACCTGAATCTGGTACGGCTTCCTCGCGTTCACGTAATCCGGATCGTCAAACTCGTCAAGTCCGTTTCCAATAGGACTTGGATTTCAGTGAGAGAGTTCTTGCAACTCCTCTGATTATTCAATGGGACGGTGGACTTGATCCCACTCAGCCGTCTTTTTATGCGCCCCTTACAAATGATGCTAGCACAATGGCGCCCATTTTCAAGTCCCCTCAATCAAACAGTAATGATCACACCTGAGATATGATCATTCCTGCATCAGTGGTGCAACCCAGGTTGGCTGACCATGGGGATTCCTCTGGAGAAACCCCAAGTGGAAATAGTGGTATGTACCGACGCCAGTATGTATGGTTGGGGTGCCCACCTCTTACCAAACTTCGCTATAGTCAGTGGCATGTGGGAGCCAGGGGAATGGCTCCATGATATCAGACACATTCTGCCATCATGGTAAACATGATATCGGGCATGAGAAAGATCTATCGGATCTTTTAGCCAATTTTGATTTAAATCGACCAAGATCCTTCACCCTGTTTCCAAAATGGAATCTGTCCTGAGTTTTAACATGGCTCAATTCAAATAAATTCAAGCTTTTAGCCCACACTTCACTAAAGCCTCTATCATACAAAACAGGTTTCCTGATAGCCTTAGCTTCAGCATGCAGGGTGAGCGAGTTACATGCCCTTTCCATCGACCCGAACTATCTTCAGTTCCGATTGGATGGTTCAGTGGTCCTCTTGACGCAACCAGGCTTTGTAGCCAAAAATAGGTTACCGTCTGTCGGCAATCATAAAGTCGTCATTCACTTGCTCTCTTCCATATACAAATTGAGAGTAGCGGCCATGCAAGATCCTGTTCGTGCACTCAAGCACTACTTGAAACGCACAGAGGCAAGTTGTGACACGCACAAGCGCCTCTTTCTTCTGGTAAACCATATATAGGGGTCACAGATCACCTGACCCTAGGCTGTGTTGCTTATGAAATTAGGAGAATGGGTTGTCGTTCGCATGGGGAATCCAGCCATCATTCTCTAGAAGAATACCCGAGGTAGAGGTCGGATGCTCAGCATTCCCTCCTCCTGTTACCTATTCTCCTAACGTTAATGTGATCGGGTAATGTATTTGAAGGAGAAAGCAAATTTTTAAGTAAATTATGTTTCTTCGAGAATACTTACCCGATCACATTACTTAAAAACCCTCCCAACCACCCCGCCATGTGAACATCCTTGTTAGTATATCGCTCAGCTTAAAAACTAGCGACACCTGGCAGTGGCAAGGGGAGGTAAGGGGCAAGAGTTATTGCCCTTTGTCTATATGAGATAGATAGAAAAGACGATTTTGCATCTTTTAGTAGGACTGGATTCGGGAGGTAGCAGGCTTATATCTCCCCTAATGTTAATATGATCGGGTAGGTATTCTCAGAGAAACATAATTTACTTAAAAATTAGCTTTTTTGCATGGTCCACATGCGAGAACCAAAATGATATTCTAGTAACAGGTTATTCACGCATACCTTTATATTCTGTAAAAATATTAAATTGGCTGTCACATATGGACCACCCTAATTTTTTAAAAATAGCTCTAATTGTAGCACAAAATGGCTATTTTGATAGCCAAAATGTGATATCATGAGCACATGCCTATGACATATCAAATAATTTTTACAAATCAATTACAATTTTAAGTTTTTCAAATGTTGATAAAATTTTTGCCGTGGTATTATCAAATCAACTAACTTTTGGAATTTTTTGACCAAAGAGAGGCCTTATAGCACCTCTTTAAGAACAATAATTTTAAAACAAAATATCTGGTTTTTATTAACTCATTATAGTACATCTACTTTGATATCATAGTAAAGAATGTGCTTTTTATATCTTTTATGCCCTGTCACAGTATGTAGGTATGTAAAGTGGATGAGTGGGTAGGTAGGTTGGTGCTTCCACAATATGTTAGCACAATAACTGGTTATATAGTGCCAATTAAAAGTTCAAATTTTAAAATGATTACTGTGGTCCCTGTTTTGAATGGCCCCCACTGACCAACAGCCACCTGCTTTATACAGCCAGAATTCCTTGGCACTGATGAGTTTATGTTTATAAGTATCCCTCTAGGATGGCTACCCTTCTAATGCAGCTAGCAACTGGCATATTAGTGCAAAAACTGTCAGATTTACCCCTTGTGAGCAGCCATATAATTGGGTTTACGTATAGAAATCTCATGATTATTTGTTGATTTCTAAATTCAACACTTTGACATTTGTTCCAACATGCCAATAAAGTAACTTTAATCCATACATAGAGGTAAGTAATCTGATTATCCTTACTGCTGTGTGTTCTTTAGATGTTAGGTTTTGTCACTTTGTTAATTACTGGCCGTTATTAACCGCTGAGGAGCAGTGTATTGTTCAGCTCAAGTTAGCATGACATCCAGTCACCATAAAGTAAAAATGGTGTGCTGGCCATTGTGGCTTCTCTTTCATAGATTACAAAATGTAGTTGAAAGGGTACCAGACTTAAACAAGTGGATCATGTGACAAGCTCACTTCCTTTGTAAACACTGAGCATTTTGTGTCATTGCTACAAAGTGCCAATGAAGGAATAAGTTGTTGCACAAAGTGCAGATGTCATTAGACATTCTCAGTTTATGAGCAAAAGTGAAAGCAATTTGACTAAATGAAAAGAGGAAGAGTCCTTTGATCATTGAGGAGAAATTTTATGTCAGAAAGATTGAAATAAACATCATCAGTTATACATTCTATAGCAGTGGGAAAATGGAATGGATGGACAATGATAGTTAAAGCCAGATGTTTGTGCCTTGCTTTTATTTACAAGGTGGTTTTGAAGCACAATTTATGATTATTCATAATTATTTTAAATAGCATTGTTAGAAGCTTTATCACACTGATTCCATAACATGCCTTGTTATTTTTATATGAAAATATTAAATATTTAAAATTTAGTTATGCCGTTCATACTTTTATATATAATTATTATTCACATCTGTGTGATCCCCCTCTAGAAAGGCCACCACTCTTATAAGGCCACTTTCCTGCTGTAGAAGGGGTGGCCTTATAAGAGGGGGACCACTGTCAGTCTTTCTAACAGCCCTATTTTTCCCTACTTTTTCCAAAATGGCCCTACTATCCCTACTTTTTTTAATTTTATGTTGAAAATTGATTACACACTATGACTGGCCATAGCATAGTGAATTCAGATATGGTCTCAGTGATATGGAGTTGGGTGTTTAAAAAGAAAGAGGCAACCTGGACTAAAAAGAGACTGTAAGGTCATGCTTTTGTTCAAGTTAACAAAGGTAAGTCAGGTAAAGGTTTTATTTATTCAGTAGTTTATATAAAGTTCATAGTATTTTTCTGTATAAAATATATCATTTTTTTGCTCTGCTTTTTCTCTATTTTTTTTTTTTAAAGCAGCCCTACTGGATCCCTACTTTTTCACAAAGGGTTGCTGGAAAGACTGCACTGTAAAAGTTCTAATATGAAGATAAAAAAGATTGCAAAAAAACTTTAGTTGGAAAAGGGGCCAATATCACTTTAGTCTGAATTTATTTCTTGCATGATAATGTGTACGATGGCTGCTGCAAACTAGTAAAGGTTGAGGTGAGATATGTAAATGTTGATTACACTCTGGTTTTGTCACAGATGTGGTGACAAAAGTTGGCTTTGTTTCACAAAATTTACCAAGTTTTTTAATAATAATTTTTTTTTTGTTGGCATGTTGAAATGTATGCTCTGTATATTATTGCAAAAAGTATTAATCATTTTTATCTACTTCTCTTAAACTTTGAACAGTTAATAATACAACTTAGATATCACAAAACAGTGTATTTTTTCAAATGATATGACTTAACCCATTGAAAATAAAAATGTATTTTTTCACTTGCATAGCAGCTGTGTGTGATTTAACTTTTTGTTTCCTTATTGATTTTTTTTGTAGGATATTGCCCTTCAGTTACCAGATGTTCATGGTAAAGAGCTAGAAGAGGTTAAGTATTCAGGTAATGAAAAGCACCTGTCTTAGGGACACACTCATTGGAATCCCATTTTTTAAGAAATTTCAGTTTTAGAGACCTATACCACCATTTGTATGTACATTGCAGATCAGTACACTGTAAATATGAGTATTTTGCATTAATAAATTTTAATGAATTTAGTAAATGTGGCAAATTCAAGACAAAATTTTGTAATGTTTGAAGACTATAATCTGTGTTAGCTCTTGTGTGATAAATATTTTAACAAATCTGGCTACCTTGCTAAATTTGCTAAAGTTATGTGGTAAAAAAATTTGTGTTATTTATTGTAAACTCTTTACCACAGAAAGTAGACTTCAGTCTACACAGTGCACCCAACTTTGAATTGATGCATCTAAAAAATTCCATGGTGGATGCACTTCAGAAAAATTGCAGACTCGAAATGAAATTGAAAGTTATGCATTTAAACAGTTCATGGAAGGAAAAAGTTTAGAGTAGTTTTACTTTGGTTTTGAATCATAAAACTGCTACATTGAGGTAGCATTGGTCTTTGGACTGATCATCAGATATGTTCCACACCACAAGGAAACATTTTCACAAGGAACAAATGCACGGAAGACAGCTTTTAACATTAAACATGTCAACTAGTTGAAGCCTAGTGTGACTGATAGTTGAGGATTCATAAATAGTAAATGATCAACAAAAAGTTACTTTTGCTTTTTTGTGAAACCTTTCAGGTCTGGAAATGTGGGTAGTACTAGTAAACAAGTGTTATCTCATTGAGATGCAGAAGTAGGTTCCATTTCACCATCAAAAACAGATCTGATGGTGAGAGTGAGTTTTCAGAAATTGGTGGTGCAGACATGTTAACATTTTAACGTTTTAATGCTAAATAAGAGAGCGACAAAAATAGAGTATAATTTCTTCCAATAAGACAGAGTATTGTTTTTTAGTTTTATAAAAAGGTAAATTGCACAATGACTACTTTTATTAGCTTTATGTGATCCTGCAAGAATGTAAAGTGTATGTAAAGCCTTTGTTATGCACCCAGTATTTATGCAACATATGCGCTGTGCGACTAGGCAAAAATTTCTGTTGCGTACCTTTGTTAGTATTTCAGGAATTTGTTTACATATTACAGTTCTAATTTCTGTCTTAATCCAAGTCAGTATAGAAAATCTTATTTAAGAGTTGACCCTTATTTACTATGATTAACATTTGGAATAGGCATTTTGTTTATACAGCTGTCCACTTCTTTATAAAAATCTTCCAGAAATTACACCATGCATGGAGAGGTCACAATCAATATAGCAATCTAAATAAATAGAAATTAGAAAGATGGTGATAAGTAGAGAAGCTTTTTCTAAATATGTGTCAGTGTTTAATATGTGTGATGTTTCTTTTAGGTGCGGCAGCCTGTAGAAACATTGTACAACAGGCCAGAGTCAAACTGAGAAAGTTCAAGACATCTGCAAACTTCAATACAGCCAGTAAGCATTCAGATGGAAGTCAGATAAATGTCATTTTGACTGGTTACAAATGAAATCTATTACAATGCAATAATTTCATTATTATGTATCATGCAAGTAGTAACAGAGATGACTAGATTGTGCCCATATGCAATAGTTGCACAGAGATTGCTAATTGCACACTAAAATTTATTGGAGGGAAGGACTGAGTGGCTTTTGGATTTGTTTTGTGATTTGTGGGCTGTTCCAAAACAGAAATTAACCTAACATGTATGTTATTATAAGTAATATTATGTTGTGTGAGTTAAATTTGTATCTTCATTAACCAGGAGGGAGGACATGAACTAGACAAGAGTTGCTGTAGAGAAAATGTGTTGGTGATTGGCAAATACTCTAACCAATATTCAAGTCAGAATTACTTATAACCAGTTTTCATATTAGACTTAGTGAGTACAGCTAAGAGATTGTTTGCTGCAAATCACACACTTTTTCAACTTCCTCATGTGGATTTCACATATAGTTATCTTCCAAGCAATAAAGAGTGACTGTATTTCTCCTTTGAATACATTCCCCAATCACATTAATGTTGAGAAAGAAGCTCAACTTCCTCTCAAAACCAGCAATCCTGAAAAGACAAAATATTTCATCTTTCCTGTCTATATAACATATAGACAAAGAGAAGAAACTCTTACACATGACCTCCCCTGACCACCACTAGGTGACTATGGTTGTTTAGTCAGTTTTAGCTTTCACTGGATACAATAAACATCAGTTCCTGTGGCTCTCAAAATGCAAGAAATATCGTTAGGGTTTTCAAACATTCATAGACTAAGTCGAGGGTTTTTAAACATTCACAGACTAAGTCGGTATAGTCTTGAGTGCAAAGATATTAGTATATGTTCCAGTAATTATTTTGTAAAATTTTTTGATAATTATGTGAATTTTTTGCAGTTGTTGGTTGTTTTCATGCACACTGCCTGTATTCTCTGGCTTATTTAAGTAACAAGTGTTGATTATTTGCGTATGTGAACACTTCTTGGTTGTTATTTTCTTAATTCTTTGGTCATTCTTGTCTTTATATAAAGTGATAGACAATGGCAACATAATGCATTAAATGCAAGATATTTAACACCCTGAAGGACACGTATGAGATGTGCCTAGCTTGTACCTAAAATGCAACATAATGTTTGTGCATCATGGTCAGAAGGAATCTGGTCCACAGTACTGAGAAAGGGTTTTAAAACCAAATAGGGACATGGCAGGTGAAGAACAACAGAATGTGACATGCTGAATCTGCATCCTTAAACATTTCAGCACTGGCCACTGTAGCAGGGGACATCATGCTGGACCCCCTCCCCCCATCAAAAGTGATGTGAATAAAGCCAATGGTGACCATTACATCGGGTCAGCTTGAGATAGAAGAACAAGGGGTTGTGGAGTTGATGGCCACAAATTCTTCACAGGGATTGTAGATGAAGGTGATGACACAGTTGCTGCCCTCAGTGAATTTGTGCTCTGTTGTCTGTCACAATTCTCCAGTGATGGCTTGGAGCCAATGAGAGACTGTCCTCCCTTTATTAGGCAGCCCAATGGATGCAAGTTCCCCCACATATCTGAGCTTGGCCTTAGGGGCTGTAAGTCTGGGCACATGGGGTATATTTCAGACTCTGATGATCCATTTTGCCAACCGTCCCAGCCATATGGGCCATACATGGCTGTTCTGGCTGCTAACCATCCAGCCCAGCCATCTGTCCAGCCATACAAGTTCACGACTGACCATGAATCCATCATTCCAGTGCCAACAGCACCATGGTATGTGGAGTTATACAGGGATCCACTTAGCCGATCTGTCTGTTTTGCAGCATGTACTGCCCAGGCAGTTACTGAACCAACTGATCAACTGATAACCAGGCCAGCCGTCCAGTCAATAGCTGACCTGACCGGCCAGCACACCTCCCAGCAATACATACTGGTAACACAAGCCATGGCATTTGCCTGGCCACTGATGCAACTGTGGAATCAATTCTTTATGGTATACTGTTGGGGAAAGGCCAGGCTTTACACAGGGATGATGGCACTGCCTCATCCCTGCCCCAGGGAATGTTCTACTCTGATGTTGACACACTGCCTGAGGAGGAAAACCCTCAGTGATTGCTGGGATAATCTCAAGGACAAAGCATATTGTGACCCCACAGTGAAAGGAGTTTAGCTTTAAGGCAACTGTGGAGAAAATCAGTAGAGTCTTGCCAATTTCTGAGTGCCGACTCCCACCAGTTGCAAGCCAAACCTTTGTGAGGGCCTCAGTAGACATGGTAGATGATGACCAATGGGAGTCCATAGTTGATTGCCAAGGTTATGAACAGGACTGTGCACCACATAATGGCTAATGCCCTGATGCTGCAGCAAATCTGGATCTGGTAAGACAATATGCCTGTCTGTGCTCATTTACAGTAAAGCCTCATCATACCTTGGATCTCAGGTCTGCGCCCTTCAGCATGCCATTAGTGTTTAGTGGTATAATAGAGGAGGTACGGAAGCAGGCATCACAAGAACTGCCTCTACAACTTGCCTTGCCACCTGCAAGAACTTTCAGGCTACCACTCGATGATCTTGGGCACATTTAGGCATCATATTAGAGCTGATATTGGTCACGATAAGGATTTATCAGACCTGTTAGCCAGTTTTGGCTTGAATAGACCAAATCTCTCACCCTGTTTCCTAAATGGAATCTGTCATGGGTGTTGACATGGCTCAATTCAGATCACTTCAAACCTTTAGCCAGAACCCAGTTGCAGTGGCTATCATACAAATGTGTTTTATGATACCTCTAGCTTTGGCATGCAGGGTGAGCAAGTTTCATGCCCTTTCTGTGGACCCAAACTATTTTCAGTTCAATCAGGCAGTTTCATTGTCCTAATGATACAACCAGTTGTCTATTCTGTCATATGATAAGCTAATTGGCATCATCTTAATTCTATACTCCATTGGTCAGCAAACCTTACTATACATCTCAGTACTTGACCTAATTGCATTTTATTCCAGGTAAATGATCATTTATTAGGGCCCTGCATTGAGATATGGGAGCCCTACAGTAATCACTTTTGCTATCAATCTGTCTGTCTGTCATTTTCCATTTACACTTCTTGTAACAAGTTAGCTGTGCAAGTCTTACTCATGTTTGAATGCCATTTGGTTGGTGAATTACATGTAGATGTGCCTTTTAATGGTTTCACCTTTTAAGGTCACATTTTGATGAAGTTATTGCCTTTCTTCCATCAGTATTACATCTCCACTACTGTATATCCTTATAATCAGCATAGAACAGAAACCATTCAGCATATTCTGATGTGATTTGGTATGTACATTGTCTCATAGACCAAGACGTGCCTTTTGTGCGTTTTGTCTTGTCAAATCCAGTTTGGAATGAGTTATGGCCCTTGACAATTAGCTTTAAATCTTCATTTGAAAGAAATTTCTCTTCAATAATTTCAATGGTCCACAGACAGTATGTCCAAAAACCAGTTCAAAGGGACTAAAACCCAATGACTCTTGAACTGATTCCCTAACAGCAAACAACAGCAAATGAACACCCTAATCCCAATCCTTTCCTGTATCAAAGCAATATGGTCGAATCATATTCTTCAAAGTTTGATGAAATCTTTCCAAAGCTCCTTAATTTTCAGGGTGAAAGGCAGAAAGATTTAAGTTTTTGGATGCCTAATTCATGCTTAACTTGTTGGAAAATTCCAGACATAAAATTTGACCCTTGATCAGACTGGTCAACAAGTATTGGTTGCCTGACTTGGTCTTAGGTAAGGGACCAACACAGTCTACCATTATTCTGCTAAATGGTTCGTCAAATGCGGAAATAGGTTGCAGATGAGCCTTAGGTATCTTCTGATTGGGTTTTCATACCATTTGACAAGTGTGACAATGTCTACAGTATTTAGAAACATCACTTTTAAGTTTCGGCCAATAAAAATGATTCAAGATCTTGTGATTGACTCCTTAATGACCAGCCAAGGGAGTTTCATGGGCCAGACTAAGAATTTCCTGTCAATATGACTTCGGAATGACAATCTGCCTATCTTCTGGAAACTGGTTTTCATTCTTCTGTTTATTTGAGCCAGCCTTGTTCAGTACTTCATTCACGCCAACCCTGGCAACATTGTAACCTATGCCTAGTGTCATCAGATCTAGGTACGGTGATTTTTCTTTCTGGTATACCCAGTCCATGACCCAAGCTGTAGACAATGGCCATGCCACTTCCAGCTCCAGCTTTGTCATGGACACGTGCACAACCAGCATCCGATTTGGTGATCAAATCTCCAACAGTATCCAGAACTGGACCTATAAAAGTAATGCATACCAACACTGGACTGTTCCAGCACTGGTCCTGGCCCCCGTCACAATCCAGTACCAGTTATGGTGATTTCCCTCTTGAATATCTGGTTCCCATCTTGGACTTTTGATGACATGCTAAGCCAGTGCCTGGAGATTACCATTTCCCAACACAGATGGACTTCCAGCCATGTTTACCATCCCCAACTACCTGCTTCTCCAGCTAAGTTGTCACTACCTTCGCAGGAGGATTCTTTGTCACCCCAATGCCAATCAAAGTTATTACCTTTTTAAAGCACATGTATTATTGAATTACATAGTCTCTAGTAATCCATGAACATATCCAACATAATGTATAGATCATGAAGCACTGTATTATCAACTGTTCCATACTGAATATATATACACATTTTATAAAAGTCAGCTTCCCCAGGGAAAGCTGACTGGAAAATTTAACTTGCACTTGGGAAATTTGAGCTTGCCCCAAACATAATATCCCAACATGAGTAAAAGAATAAGATAAAATAAAATATGGGATATTATAAGGAAATTGTATTATATTTATCTGTTCTTTTCTTTTCTTTGTATCTTTGTTGGCACCTTAAAACCATATGCTGATAATTAAAGTTATCAAAAATATATATGAAAATAATACATGTAGATGAGAAAGGGTTAGAATGCATATATACTTAGAAGAGCTAAAACAGTTCAATTTTCTTGTCAGCTTGGGCATGCTGACTTTTATTAAATTTGTAAATCCCAGCATTAGAGCTAGAAACTTCATCAAGTTTCCTTTTTTTGTCTAGACAAAATAGCAGACTCATCTCATCAACTACATCAACAATAACAAAAGCTATACTGTTTGTAATGATTTATTTATACTGACAGCTTAAGGATTTGTGAACACTTATTTTATCCATTTACTTAGCAAGTATCATCTAGTCACCTTGAAATTGGTGACATACATCAAAATATTTTACAAGCTGACTTTTGAGATTGAGATCACTTATTTTTATGCATTTAATTGTTTGCCAAACAGTAAGTATATATTGGTTTCCTGTGATTATCACATAAGCAACAGATTATAAACACCACTTGTGGATGCTAGATTTTCAGTAGATTGATCATGCTTTGAACAAAATCCTCATGGTGGTTAATTGTTAGAGACGAGTGCTTTTTATTTCTTAACACACCTATATTATTAACAGTTAGCACCTACTTAACCTTAAAATCAGCATGATATGCATCAAAACAATCTTTGACAAGCCGATTGTTTAGCGTCTGCAAGCTCACAAACTGCCCGAGGCTAGGTTAGGACTTGAAAGTCAGCGAATCACAGATACATACAAATATTACAATTAAAATGTAACTGATAAGTTAAAATATCGATATTTATTCCTTATTTGTCAAAACTTTTTTTAAAATAGTACATATTCACATTATCACATTGCACGAGAAAATGCAAGACTGACTTTGACATTGAATACAAGATGGAAATGACATATGATAGATGAAAGAAACTGGGGGCAGTTATGTAATAGAAGAATGCAGTACATATAAACACTAAATAAAGGTGCTGATATATGTACTGCAGTGATCTCCCCAGAAATTTTCGATAGCATCGGGGTATGTGCGTTAGGGTCATAAAATGTTTTAAAAAGTGTGCGTTAACGTCATAAAAGTGAAACAAATTAACATCAATGAAATAAAAAAGAAGTATATATTTACATAGTATTCTTTATTTACCTAGGTTATAACAAGGTTTAATGTCTATCTCATTTGTTTCTTAATTTAAATAAATGATATACTGACTGCCACATCAAAATTAAAGTCTTTAAAGGATTGTCCTTCAGTACTGATTGTCATCAGGTTGTTCAGTACCCTCTGTGTCAACCTGTTCCTTAAAACACTCTTAACTCGTTAACCCCTGGAGATTCTTTTCATTTTCGCCTGAAATGGGTGCTAGGAAACGCATTTTGGGGGTTACTTCTGAATGCAGCAAAACACAACTGCTTAAGAAAGTTTTTCATTTAGCCGGATGCTTAGGTGTATCAGAAACATTGTTTTTGATTGGCTATTACGCTCGCGCATGTGCAGAAGGGTAAACGTTGGACTTTTTTTTTTTTTTTTTTTTTTTCGTATTGGATCCCCGATTTTTGTGTCCTGGCCCCTTTTTACTCCAAATCTCAAACTTATCCTACTTTTTGCAAAGGTTCATCTGTCTGTGTGCAGTTCGGACCGGTCTGCTGTATTTAGATCTAAGACCAAAAAGTCTAAAATCCGGACACAAACTCCGGTTCCGGAACTGGCAATTTTTGACCTAAAAAAATCGGGTCTCAAAAACTGCATTTTTTTCGCTGTATTTTTTAATGCGAGTAGAAAGTCAACATTATTTGGTATCATTGTAGAGCTACATCTGTCTACTTTCCTGAAATACCATCCACTTTAGTGTATCCTAAATGATGTTCACGTTACAGAGCTCGGAAGTATGGTATAACCACATGACGCGTAAACGTGGCGCCAGGGGTTAATGAGTTAATTCTATTCATTGAGAAGAATGAACTTTCACAATCTGAAAGGAGAAAAAATGGAACATAAAATTTATTAATGGATGTTCAATAAAGAGACAAAACTACCTGAATCCTAATTAAGTGAATTACCTAGGACAAATTCTTCAAGAGTCAAGACAGGTATATGTTTTCAAATAATCATCACAGAATAAAATAATAATATTGCTTTCCATTAGGAACAATATATCAAAGTGTTTTGTTATTGTTTAATTTCTTCACTGAATCAATCTCAGAGAGTTTATATATTGTTCAAAAGTTTTAATTAAATTAATAATGACTTTACTGATTAATTAGTAAGCATATGGATGAAACTATTTAAGTTATATTTATGAAGGAATACTTTTTTATTTATATCTTTTCAAAAGAGGTAAAACTGGAGATAAAGATTGTTCCGTTTATTACTTGTATAGACAGAAAAGAGAAATGAGAAATTAATAGGGCAGCACCTACTTAAGTTAAGGTTTACTGACCAAACTATATTTCTCTTGCTCTGAGTAAACTATGTAAACATAATAACAAATCATGAATAAAATGCAACTTTCATTCCTCGTCACAACTTAATAAGAACGACTACAGTTGCAACTACAACTACTGGTTACTACTATAAAAAATAAAAAAATATTACAACACCCCACCCCCACCCCAGTAGATCTGAACCAAAATTTAGCAATATGGAAAACTTAACATCCGATCCAGCAATTTCCACCCAAGGATATAACATTTTCCATTCATTGTTAAATCCCGTCCTTCGTTTCTTGATATCATTCTTTGTGGAAATCATGCTGATGCTATTGGAATCAGAATCACTGCCACTATTTGTGACGCCAATTTCTGATTTTCATAACCAGGCCAACATGGGGCTAGGCGCGTGCTGGGTAATTTTTCATTTCTTGGAAGTTGGTGTGTTCATTTTTCACAAGAATTTTTAATGTAATCTGTGTAACTGCTTTGGCAGGTAGTGAAAATGACTGAAATATATATAACACACTACCAGTAGAATCCATCATTGCTGGCCAATCATGTGACTATGTGCAGATGAAACCCTTACCAAAGGTCGCGCACCGGCAGTCGCGCAAGCCAGGTACAAAAGATAATGGTTAAGTGAATGAGTAATTATCCTGGATTATCTTAATAAAATACCCCAGAAGAGGTAATAAAATGTGTCATTTGAGTAATAGGCTTTGAATTAGGTGACAGGATGTTTGTTTAACAGATTAATTTTATAAGGGTTGTGGAAAACATCAAAGCATAGCGGCACAAGAGCATAGTGTAGCGGCAGGTTCTAAAGCATTGGGGGTTATCGGAGTTTGAAATGATTGCGTAGTGGGCCCACTTCGGTAAAAGGCCCTGGGGAGAACACTGTACTGTGGCGAGATCACAGGGTATAAAACTTGCAGAATATAAAGCATTACCAATGGAACACAACCCCTTTTACCCTCTCTCTATGATATGCATCAAAACAATCTTTGTCAAGTTTTGTGAGCTTGTAAGTTCCTTGGAAACTTGAGTTTGCCTGATCTGAATTTGAGCTTGTCCTGTGAGTTGGGCAAGTGGATATGTAAATATATATATCAGAGATCCTGAAATTTTAATGGCTCTTGCCAGACATTTTTATTTGAAAATTATGTGGCAGGCATATATTTGTGAAATTTAATATAAAAACCTTCAAAGGAGATGTGAAAAGTTGTGACAAAAGAGAAAACATTCATATTCCTAATTATCAAATGTACTGGAAAATGTGTCATTTTCAGTTCCAGATATGCTGCTGCTTTAGTGTTAGTATTATCCTTCCATGACTAACTTTTTTTTCTTCAAACTAATTATTTATAAAACTCATTTTTTCTTTGAGAAAACTAAACTATAAAATTTAGCCAAAGCTGACTTGCTACCTTGAAAATATGTAACACCAGATTAACATGCATTTCCGGTAAAGTCAGATAGTGAAGTTTTATTTGATCAGGTCCCCAGATAAGTCTTGGAGGATGGTAATAATAGTTGTTATAGCTAGTATCTTTTTTTCATATTTCAAGCCTTGGATTTGCATATTTTGCTCTAAAGATGTCATATGCTGACACACCTTGACACTAACCACATGGCATAAGGGACTGATCTAATGTCTATTTGTACTTACCCTGGGGCAGTCATTCGTTTAAAGGGTTTTTGATAAGTCCAGCAGATATTCTTTGAAACCTCTTTTGTCTTGTGTTTTGTGGTTGTAGAATGTATAAACAATTGGGAAAACATATTGACCAAACAAACTTAGTCGATGACACCTCTGTTCATTGTCTGACAAAGAAACTGTAAATTAGACCTAGCCACCTTTTTGAATTAAGCTTTGTCTGCAACATCTTTATTGATTGTCTGTCAAAGAAACAATCTGCAAACTAGACATAGTGAACTTCGACTTTTACTTTGTTAAGGTGTTTATTGGGCAGTATATGGATAAACAAATCAAAGACAAGTTGACATAATGATAATTGAGAACTCCAATGACCGATGTCTGGTTCCTCTTAGTATGTGCCAGTCAGAACCTTTGATCTATCAGACATGTCTGACTAATACAGGGGAGATTCAGGATATCTGTTACATATATATTTATATATATATATATATATATATATATATATATAGAGAGAGAGAGAGAGAGAGAGAGAGAGAGAGGCAAACACAAAATAGAGACAAGACAAACAATAAACACAAAAAGCGTTGAAATTACAAAAGTTTACAGAACTATTTCTACGGGAATTACATCTTGAAAATGTCTGATGTGTCATCTAGTTGGCTTAAACTCTACTGCTGATGCTGTAAATTAGTTGATTCTGACCTACAAAGGGATGAGCCATATCGCTGTCTGTTATTTAATGTAAATTGGTGTAACTGCAGATTATATCCCAGATATTTCGTTGTTTCCATAGGGCGAGTATTGACCATAGCGATAATAATATCTGGAAGAACTACAAAAAACTGTAGTAATTATGTGTGGAAACTCCCGTTTTAGTTTTTAATGGTTGCTGATTTGACAACATACTGATGGTTTAATTTCCCAGTAAGTAGGGCTGTGATGGTTATTTTACTCCATCTTTCACTGAATCTGTTAGAGTTCTTGCCAATAATTGGGAGCTTGACATTAATTTGAAGATCAAGCCATGCGAGGCTGATAATATAAAGAGTACAAATCATATGGCGAATAACAGTCCTTTATCAACCTCGTATCACTTGATCTACCTTTGGTGTGATCTAACACCCTTTCTGTCCTGTATTTTATGTCCCTTTTTTGTATACGTTCACAATTCTTCTTCTGATTGCTAAATCAGTAGTATGGAGACATTGTCTCAATAAAAAGAGAAAGCACTCAAAATTTTATGCAACAAAACCAACGCCTTACTTCATCTAAAGCACCATTGCACTCTCTGATGCCATTTCCAAGAAACAAACACAGTCACTAAAGGTCTTCAAATTCATGTCAAGCCACGAATTATTGGCAAGATCTCTAACAGATTCAATAAAAAAAATGTAGTAAAGGGACCCACGATGTGTCCATGAAACTCACAGCCCTACTTACTGGGAATTTAAACCATCAGTATGTTGTCAGATCAGAAACCATTGAAAATTGAAACTTTAGTTAACTTCAGTTTCCACACAGGAACAATTAAAAATGTTTTACTCTATATTAAATAAAGATCAGCAGAGACTCTGTAAAGCTAAACAAAGTCGGAGAAAGAAAACTCAAACGTCTCAACCTCCAACCAAATCACTGTCCTGAAGAAACTTCAACTGACAAAATTTCTCCTAACAATAAAAATAAGAAGAAAAATTGCTGTAAAAGGAAGAAACGTAAATAATCCATAAAGAAAATACCTTCAGCTGTTACTAGCACAGTGGTTAAATTCTCAAAGGTACAACTTATAGAGTCAGAAATAAAACTTATCAAAAGGTTTGAATTTTGGTCCCACCCAAAGACATACAATAGATGTAAGCTGCAAAAGGACACTGAAGACTTCAGCTGCCGACTGACACTCAAGGTCCATTTTGCCCATCAGCCAAAAAATGAAACAGTGGGATATCAGCCACGATCAACCTATGTTCCGAAAGAAAAGTAGTTGGACCCCACCTTAAACCTAAATTGCAAATCTAGAAGCCTTTATCAACTCAGTTGAAAATGACACTTCTAAACACACCAACCATGCTAGCAGATATTCAAACTTGAACAAAGAAGAGAAAGATGCCCTACATTCATTGCAAAACAGAACAGACATCATAATTAAGTCTGCAGATAAGGGCTCCGCTGTGGTTGTTATGAATAGGGAAGACTACATAAATGAAGCAAATAGACAACTAAGTGATGCCATGTTCTACCAAAAACTAGACTAAGATCCAACTTTTTATTCAAAAACCAATACAAATATTATTGATGAGGCATGCCAAATTGGACACAGACCAGCAAACCAAAGACGACTAAAACCCAGAAAACCCTAGAGCAGGAAGATTGTATATTCTACCTAAAATACACAAACAAGGAAACCCAGACAGACCTATAATCTCCAGTAACAGGCATCCCACAGAAAGAATATTTTGATCATTTCATGAGACCACATGTCCACAAATTGCCTTCCTATCTTCAGGACATGACAGATTACCTCATAAAAGCAGAGCAAGCGAACTATTAGTGCCAGATACAATGCTTGTTTCCTTAAACGTCACATCCCTGTATACTAACATACCGCACAGTGAAGGGATACAGGCATGTAGGGAAGCATGGGAAACAAGAACTGTAGACAGTCTGCCCACTGTTTTCCTAGTTAAACTTATGGAGCTAGTCCTAAAACTCGATATATTTGTATTCAATGAAGAAAACTATCCCCAAATCAATGGATCCGCAATGGGTACAAAAATGGCCACCTTATATGTTAATATCTTCATGGGAAGACTGGAGGGTCAACTTTTAGCATCGGTGGAGCTTACACCATACCAGTGGGTACGCTTCATCGATGATATAGAAATGAAGTGGCAACATTGAAGAGAAAATCTGGATGACTTCATATCAAAAGTAAACAACTTCCATCCCTCAATAAAATTCATGGCAGAAGTCTCCAACTCAAACCACGTTTTTCTGGACACAACAACCAGACTGGTAAAAAAAAAAATACTTTATAGACTTCTACTCAAAACCAACTGATAAACACCAGTGTCTTTTCACATCAAGTTGTCATCCAAAACATTGCATTTGAAACATACCGTATAGCCCAACACTGATGATATGCGTAATTTGTTTCGACAATAAAACATTCTAAAAAAGACCTGAAGAGTTATCTAAACATTTGATGAACCGAGGTTATGACAAAAACCTGATAGCTGAGGCAACACAAAGGGCTAAACAAACAAACCGCAATAACCTACTAAAATATAGAGAGAAGGACAAGGTTGACCGGATACCATTTATTCTGACCTACCATCCAGACAACCCTAAAGTAGGCAAAATCATCCAGAAACACTGGCCCATCATGGAATCTTGTGACATACTAAAATTAATCCTCCCGAACAAACCAGTAGTAGCCTATCACAGACCAAAAATCTTCAAAGACATCCTAGTCAGAGCGAAATTAATGCCAATCACAAACCAAGACCACCCTAACAAATCTTGGTCCCAGTGGTGATAAAAGGTGCAAAACTTTTCAACATATGGTAGAGACCAGCACATTCTCTAACACAGCAATGAGCGAATAATTGAACATACATGGTCCAAACAGAAAGTTAAAAACAGACAATGTAGGTTCAAGATCAGCGGCCTTCAGTTTGTTGGAGAAACTGGAAGGCTACACAAAAGGATCAATCTTCACAGATCTGATTGGATGACAAAGAAGCTGGACAGAAGTTCAGGTGCAGAACACTTCTCCTCCCCTGGCCACACTTTCAGTGATGTACACTGACTGCAGTTGCTCACAACCCCAACTGGAGTTTTACGAAACCAGGAAAGAAAAAGAATCTTACTGGATATGCCTCCTTAGAACACTGAAACCAAGCGGCTTAAACCATCAAGACTAGAAAAAACAACCACACGCAAATAAAACCATCATCTGTTTACAGCCACCACATTTTCAATTACATAATTCATTAATTTTGCTCATTAGCTACTCACCTATAATTACTACTGTTTTTTGGGTTTTTTTGCAGTTCTTCCAGATATTATTATTGCTATGGTCATTACTTGCCCTGCGGAAGCAATGAAATATCCGGGATAGAATGTGCAGTTACACCAAGTTACATTAAATAACAGACAGCGATATGAGTCATCCCTTTGTAGGTCAAAACCAATTAATTTACAGCATCAGCAGTCGAGTTTGTTGAGCCAACTAGACAACACATTCGACATTTTCAAGCTGTAATTCCTGTAGAAATAGTTATGTAAACTTTTTAAAATTTCAACTCTTTTTGTGTTTATGGTTTGTCTTGTCTCTGTTTTGTGTTTGCTTTTGAAAAAGACTATATATATATATATATATATATATATATATATATATATATATATATATATATATATATATATATATATATATATATATATAAATGCAACAAACGGACATGTATATAGATGTTGATAAATAATTTTAGCCCAGAATGTGATTATTTGCGCCATAATTTTTTTTACCAGTTAAATCTCGCCTGGTATTGTATAATGGCAGACGAAGTTACTTTTATAACAAGATGTTAAGTGGAAGAGCACTCAATGATGGAATCACTGCTGATGTACATGGTGGTATTTCCAGATGCAATAGTGACACAGAAGTTCACCGTGACCTGCTAAGACACAATCTCGGGCGAATATCATAAAATGTTACCCTCTGTGTGTGTGTGTGTGTGTTAAAGCAGTTACCATGTCTGATTCAGACTTTAGTCATTTCGTAAATAAACTAAAATATTTTCAGTGCATTTTTATTTATTTTTATCACAAGTACTATTCACTATTCTACTGAGCAAATGGAACACGAGCACTTTGTGATTACTAAACATGTTTCACAATCACAACCGGCTGAATAAACAATCAGCAAATCAGTCCTGCTTTTTCAAAGCCGATTTTATTCACATCTGTCCAGGGTGACACTTTGTCGTGTGTGGAGATAATCCACTTTGCATAAATTGCCTTAGAAACTGACCATTTTACTTGGGTAGGGGGGGCCTGAGATTTTGTTTATAACTAGAATTCTTTTTTCTTTCTTTTCTTTAAGACAATTAATTTTTTTCAGCTTATATAATGGATTCAGTAAATCCTCTTGCTCTAAAAATCAGAGGAAGAATATTTCTTTCAAGCTATTTGAAAGCTGAAAATTTTTTCTGTCCAAAAAAAATCCTGCTCCCCCCCCCCCAACCAGAAAGTAAAATGGTTGGGTATAAAGGGTATAATGTCTTCAGTTCGATCGAGACCTTATCTGAGAGTACAATTCCACTGTGCTGTCATTCATTTAATTGAGCAATAATGTCTACCTTGACATATAAATCTTGGGGTTGCGTGCATTGGGTATAAATAGTGGTATGATGATTTGAAAACATCAAAGATCGCTACAGCCTTTCAAGTTTCTTGCTTTTTTTATCATTGCCTCATCGAGATTATGATAGTTGAGAGAGCAAAGCTAAATTTTTACAGAACTGTTTATATCTGAAAAGATGGAAGCTTTGTGTCGAAAAGATTTTTTTTTTAGTATCTATCCCTAATTGTTGAGAGTTTGTCTTGATAACGACCTTTAAGAACAGCGAAAAAATACAAACAGCAGTCTTAATACAAGTTGCAGGACTAAACTAGTACATGCATGCAAAAGGTTGTTGGGATCTTGTTTGATATAGATCTCTGAATTCATGCTAAGTATTAGCAATAAATACCTTGCCTAATTAACCTAATTATTGCAGTGGGCATTGAGCCTGTTTGCTCGAAAATGCATGGAAGTTTTCGCTCAGTATTTTGCATGTTTGTTTTTTTGTTTTGTTTTTTCTCAAATGACAAATCCACAAAATTAAGTACTCACAAATATGCATTTTCTAGCCAAAGCACAAAATTAGATGCCCATGAATTTAAATTGATTGACAGTACCTGGATGACATTCTCCAAAATCACAAGGTGAGCAGTCTTTTGTATCAAGACATGAAAATCCCAGGTTTCTCCCTTTCTTCACCTTGGATTCCTTATCAACTAGGACAAGTCTGATCTCATACTGTCCCAGTACTTCATTCATCTAGGCATGGAGTTCAAAACCTCTATGAATCAAGTTTTCCTCCTTTAATGAACATGCCTTGAAGGTCATATCTGTAGTCTTTTCCATCCACGCTGAGAGTCAGATTTCATCCCAGGAATTTCTTGGAATGAATTTCAATGCAATCATGGAGCTTCTCATTTTGGGCTACCTGGTCATGGGATCCCTGCAGATGATCCTTCTATCCCAGCAGCGGTCAAAGTTTTGCTCACTGGACCAATGATTCTGGATTGCATGAGATCCATCTAAGCAAATGGGAGAATCTCTCTTGACTTCTAGCAGGCATTCCCACTTCAGGATCGGCCAGTAGAAGTCATGATTTACATGGACACCAGCATTACTGGCATGGGTGTCCAACTCCTGCCCTCCTTTCAAGAAGTGAGTGGAGTTTGGTCCCAACAGGAGTGCTCCATGCACATCAACCTCCTGGAGATGACAGCCCAGTGAATGCTATTTGAACATGGCAGGAGACACTAACTGGAATGGACATTTTTATTCTTTACAACTACTTGACTTTCATCAATTATCGCCAAAAGCAAGGGAAAACAAAGTGTCTGAGCCTCTGCTTCCTTGTTTGGGATTTTCTCAGGTTTTGTCATCGTTGACAAATCCACATTCAAATCTGCTATATCCAATGCAGGCTCAATGTTCTAGCAGACTCATCCAGATGGAATCAACTGATTTACACAGAATGGTCCATTCACCACTCAGTCTTCAGTTGAATCTGTGCCTGTTAGGTCAGCTCACTTGTGGACTTCTTTGTGACAAGGTAAAATGCCAAGCTCCCAAGTTATATCACCAGGCCTAGATTTGAAGGCCTGGGCAAACAACCTCTTTTCGTTGAATTGGAATGGTCTCAATGCATACACCTTTCCCCCAACCCCACTGAGTCCCAAGGTCATTCAGAAAGTGAGGGAATCGGAGTGCAGACTTATCCTAATTGCTCCACTCGAGTGGGAAAAATCATGGATCAATGACCTCCATTGAGCAGCAGAGATTCACAGGAAAATCATGCCTTCTCCATGCCTACTGAAATAAACTCTGAATGCAGGTTTTCAATCTTAACCCAGAAAAACTGAACCTGCATGCCCAGCTAGTATCAAACAAGCCATCCAAATGAAATATTTCAGTGAACAAGTGTTCAACAGAATTACTTAGGCATGAAGGTCCACCACTTTGACAGCTTGTGAGGGAAAATGGAGTCTTCTCACAGTGGTGCAAGCAGAGAAACATCTCTCCTTTAAAAGTTTCAGTACCACAGACAGATAA
Source organism: Margaritifera margaritifera (assembly GCA_029931535.1). NCBI lineage: Eukaryota > Metazoa > Mollusca > Bivalvia > Unionida > Margaritiferidae > Margaritifera > Margaritifera margaritifera. Next base: position 82,617 of record JAQPZY010001281.1, on the reverse strand, counting down.
CTTGCTTCACTGGCTTTCTGAGAATTTAGCTCTGATCACAATCAAGGGCTACCATTCAGGACAGAGCAGTACAAAGACCTTTCTGACCTTCTAACCAATTTTAATTCCTATTGACCGAAGGCCTTGGCCCATTGTCGAAAATGGAACCTACCTTGGTTTCTGATGTGGTTGAACAAGGCATCTTATGAACCACTATCTAGAGCCTCATTGACTCATTATCTGTAAGACCTGGATCCTAGTCACTGTAGTCCTAGCAGGCAGAATCAGTGAAATCAGTGAAATTCATGTCTTATTGGTTGACCTAAACTTACTCCAATTCTGCCATGTTGATGGTTTGGATTCTGTCATGATGGTCCCTGGTTTCATTGATAAGAACAGACTCCCACTCATGGGAAATCAGTCTTTTGTCTTGACTGACTGAGTTGATCAGAAGAGGGAGATATAACTTATTCTTACCACTGAGAGAAGGAAGAGAATATTTACCCTCAGGGTAATTTGATCTGGATCTATTGGGTTATCCGTTAAGCTTACAAGGAATTAACCCAAGACCATATGAATTTCTTGTACATATTGGCTCATAGGGTTGAGGCATTTGCCACAAGAATAGCATTTGAGTGAAACCATTCCCTAACTGACATCATCCAAGCCATGGGATGGAGGTCTGATAATTCCAGAGATGCTGCCAGGGCGCACAAGTGCACGAATCATGCAAAATGTGTATGAATTCGTGCACTTGAAAAGCAGTGATACGTGAGAACTCCCACAAATGAGTTTAATGTTGCACATATAAAAATGTACTCTGCGCAGTATACAATTTTTATTTAACTGTTAACCCTTAAAGTGCTTGTCGCAGCATAAGTCGCGCCGTCGGTAGAGGTCTTGTAGCGCTTGTCTCATCATTTATCTTTTTTTTCCAGCAGGCAACTGTTTACACATCTGAGTACTTTGGCTTGACATGAACGGTTGTTAAAATAAATTTGATTGGCACACAAGGTTGAACATTGCATTCATGAAGAAATTTTTACTAATGCCCGTTTAAAGTAAAGCCGTCTAGAAAACACAAATTGGATGACTCCCAACATGGTTCATCTTCAGATGATGATTTCGTTCAGCAAATACTGGTTGATGATATTGATGATGAGAATGATTTTTAAAGTTTTGAAGTATATGAGATTATTGGAGCCCGGAAAGTGTTACTGGAAATATCAGTGGGTAAATTTGAGCCTGAAAATGATGTTGAATATGAGTCCGATGTACAATCTGGATGGACAAAAACAGGCGGCAAATTTTTAACTTGCTGAGACCTATAAGTATCACAACAGACTACCATTCCAGATCACTAAGACCGCATCTGTGCTAAACATCTCACACAAGATTCAAAGATAAAACAAGCCAAAAGATGTGGTTAATGTCTTTTTCAGCTTGGGAGGATTGAATTTGTGAGGTAGTAGATGATATACTAATATATTATGGTCAGGCAATTATTATCAAAGGAACATTTTACTTCAAAAATTGGTTTCTTATATTTTCTGGGAAAAGGAACTTGAATCATGTGTCTATCGATTGGAATTAGCCTTCTAACCAGACTCACCATTGTCCATGGTGCATCATTAGGGATGATGGTTCCTGGCATCAGAGATCAAGATCACAGAGCTAATTGTTCTGAGCTGTATGAAGGGGCTATATCTTCATCTCTCGATATATGTATTGTTATCAGATTTGTCACATATTAGGAGAGGAATAGTGTTGTTACAATCAATGTCAGAGGTTAAGGTCACACAGGCTGTTCAGTCATGTGTTTTTAGGGCTGTAGTAACAACATCACAGGTGAGACAATAAATGTATGGATTTATTATTGTTGTTGTTGTTATTATTATTATTATTATTATTATTATTATTATTATTTCTAGATCGTCACATGTGACCTTTTGTCAAGCCTGCTTTCTTTATAGAGCTCACCTTGGTGGAAGCTTGACATAGTGATCATTTTGGCATCTATGTGCATGTCTGTCCATATGTCCATCCATACCCTAGATTAACCTCATTGTTAAAGTATTTTATATGTGTCTTTTCTAGCTAAATAAGAGACAGGTTTGACAAAAAGGACGTCTCATTTTTCTTTCAGATAGTTTTAGTGAGCTTCCACCCCCTTATTCTCCAGGTATGAGAACCAATGATAGCAGCTATACTTGTCACAGTTCCCAGGGAGGTCAGAGTTCATCACCACAGCAACAGACACCATCACAACAGCAGCAGAGATCAACTGAAGACAGTGATGATGAAGATCTGGTTGGTGCTGTGGGAGGAGCCAGTATCAGATGAAAGTTCAAGGTCAAAGGACATTGTAATTAACTATGTTAAGACTGTCAGTGAGATGATAGATGTTATAATAAAGAGGAATTATTTGAAGAATGTAGTACTATGCACAGAATGTTAAATGTGTTAAAAGGACATACAGTAAAATGTCAATTATTCAGATGCTGATTATCCAGATTATTCACTCATATGGACTATTTCCATGTTCTCCAAAATTTGTTCCTATAGTTCAATATACATGTATCTATAAATTAAACTAATTTGCCAATCATCGCACCAACACAGAACAGTGTAACATAAATCAGAAACAAACACTATAGAATATAATCTCATACAATTATACAATTATAATTACAGTGGTATTATGTACAAAAAAATGATCCTTTTAAAGTAAGAATAAATGTAATTAAGAAAGAGGAGGGAGAGAGGGAAATATAAAGAGAGAAAGTTTATTCTCACCCCCAGTTGTCACTAAGTGAGTTCAGCTATGACAGTATGTAATTTGCCATATTGAAATTCCAAGCTAATCAAAGAAGATGAAAGACTTGTAACAGTCCATTCTGTAGTCTAAGCCTATGTAATTAACTGTCAATAAACAACCAGTGGTGACTTAACAGGTGATTAAAGTTAATCATCTACCAGCACAGATGTGAAAAGAATCCATGTTAGCTGTATCAAAGCCCTTTGGCACTTGTGTCACTTTGATAGTAAGTAAACTGGAAGGTTTTTGTCTGTATTTTTCAGGTAGGTACCTGTTTATAAAGTATATATTTATTTTAGGTTTAAAGTTAGCAGTTAGTATTTATTTATTGTGCAAAGTTAACAATAGATACCTGCTGCATTCATATTATTATTTAGATGTTTAAACTTGAAGTACCAATAGTTTTATTAAAGAGTGCACACAGGTAATTCAGTGGTTGAAAAACCTCTAAAAATGCACTCACCCAGTCAGGCAGTACTTAACATTTTTACTCACCAAGAATAAACTCTTACTTAACCAGCTATCATAGAAATAGAAAAGTTGATGATCTTAGCAACCTAAGTTCAGTCATGTAAAAAGTTGTTTTCTGGAACTTCCGAATTAAAACGTCGCTAAGATTTTTCCAGACATATTGATAGCTTCAAATGTATCAGCAAGAGTCATATATGAACAGAATACAAGTTGGTTCTGCATATTTTCATGATAGTTTATTTTGAAAAGATTTGTATGCACTTAGTAAAGTTTACATACCTGAAGACATATAAAAGAAGTATTGATATCGATATGGTATTACTAATTGCAGTTTCTTTTCCTACTCTGATTAAAGAATAATAGCATTATATACAGTATATAAGCAGGTTTTTTTCATGGTGCCATGAATGTATGCTTCCAATCTTACTGAATTTTGATGGTGTTTTTACCTCGAGTATTTACCCGAGCAACAAATTTCTAAGCAATATTTTGACTATATTTACCATAGCACACCTGTCACAAGGTGAAGGTCACAGCAAGGGAAATATAACTTTGGCCTGTATCCTTGTCCAGAGTACAACTTAAGAATGCAACATGAAGCAGTTATATATCATGTCTAGACAGTGTGTCAGAAAATTTTGACCTTGCATTTTAAGAATTTGTCACTTTTTTGTCTCAATATTTACCTCTTTTGGGAGTTTTTGTAATACCTTTACCTTTTGTCTGTTTCTCGTGGATCATGTTAACTTTTGATTGGAAGGGTTTGTCTTCCTGTGAATTTTGGCAAGGTTTTTCCCTTTACCATTTTTCCTGCATAACTTTTACGGGGCTCTAGACAGCCATAATTGTGCTGATGCACTGTTAAACCATATACATGCATAGGTCAAAGTCACAGCAAGGAAAAATATAAATCAGTGATCTGTATGCATATACAGGTATACATTTTGAATCAATGAAGATATTGTATCGAAACTTTAGCCTGTTATATATATCTTGACTTGACAGTTTCTCACATATTTACAATTATACCTCTGTCTCAAGTTCAGAGTCACAACAAGGGTTAATGTTAAGTTAGTGGCCTGATATTTATCTGCCTTAGGAGAACTACTACTATCTCCCATATCCAGTCTTTCCAGCTAAAACTTTTTAGCTAATAAGCTAAAAGTTGCCTGCCCACAAAGGTGGCAGTAGATAGAGCGATCTCCCCTTCATACAGGGATTGGTGCCAAACCCCATGAATACTTCAGTTGCTACTTTCATTTGTGCCAAGTCATACAGTCCCTCTGAAGAGAGCCCTAGCAAACCAACTTACAGGTATTCTGGAAGTTAATCTACGTTAAAGCAAGTATGAGCAGTTTTCTCTTTAAAGGGAAGTATTCTCCATCTACAATTTTCCAACTTTTCTTGTTCCTTTCTTTCCATGACAAAAGTTCTCTATCTTTTGTACATTATAACTTTGTCATGGTCACACATGAAGGTGCCCCTTGTACGTACCTGCTTGGGTAGCTAGTACACCCTCTCAGATTGGTGTAGCTTTATTATTTTATGAGCAGGTACTGTGTGCTGTAGGAAACTCAATAATTTGCTGTATGATTTCCACCAGTCTAGTTATAGTGTCCACTTTGTAGTTATTTTAAGTTATGCTTCATTGATTTTATATAGGCAGTTAATTGGCCTTTCCTACAGGTAAGTTGTTATTAGAATTGATATTATAGTGTCAACTTCATAAGTATTAATAGCTACAGTTAAATACATTTCCTGTATAGGCTACCATGTGGTCCCTTCGTACAGGTACATTTTCATATAGTGTGTAGCACAGTATGTCCAGTCTCTTGAGTTCATAAAGCAAGATGTGTGCCTGGCTACACCTGTATATATTTTTTGCTCTATTTTTGTATTACACATTTAGACCATGGGCAGGATAAAGTGTAAGGTATGTAAACAGTGGAAACATGGGTATGGGAACCATTCTTCATGTCTAACTGGATCCAGCTGCCACTTAGGAATACATGCAAATGTCAGTGGGCTGCAGTACTGGGGGCACATAAGGAAGGGAAGGTGCATATTTGATCCACAAAACCCGCCTCAACACAAAGATCTGGACAACATCATGCAAGATAAGATGACACTGTTCTGTCATGACTGGAAGGTGCAGAAGTGTACTTTGATGGAATGTGGACACCATTAGTATACATGCTGATGTCACTGCGGTGAATGATTTACTTTTTGAAGGGTATCACACTCCAGAAGGCTCATCAGCCACAAAATGATTCAAGTTATCCCGGTCAGCAACAGCGACAACTGGGTGGTGTCACCCTCACTGCCTCAACCTGATGGACCTTTTTCAGTGGAACCAATAGGCCTGATTCCACACGGGTTCAACAGCCAATCGTCTTTATAGACTATATTTGAGCAAGATCGAGATCAAAGCAAGCCTATTAAGATAAGATCTCGCACATCAGACATACGGGTCGGTTTTGTGGATCAAATATCCCCTAACCCGTCTCAATGCAAAGAACTGGACAACATCATGCAAGATAAAATGGCACTGTTTTCCATCATGAACGGACTTTGCCATATGTCTCAGATCACAACAGGTCATCACCACAGTCAACCTTACCATTTATGTCAAAAGACAAAGTCTTTGTCCAGTTTGCCTACCCTACACCACACAGTCACTCTCATGTATCAGCATCCCCAGCATAGTGCCATGGGTCACTCAATGCACCCTGTGCCTAGTTTAGTACCCCAGTACACATGGGATATGGATTTACTGCATTTTCATGCCTTTGCCACTCAAAGGGAGCACTTACTTAGTGATCATTTGAAAGTAACTGTATCCTAATCAGGACGTTCTGTGAGCATTGTGGTCTGCCTGTTTGGACAATCTTTTCCAGCTTCATCTCAGATTGGATAGAAGGCGTCAGCATTGCCCCATTCACCTAGAGACGATGAAGTATGCTCACAAGCTTTATTGTCTTTGCTAGATCTCTCTATAACAAGGGAAGACTCTGCCTTCTGAGTATCATTTGAGGAAGTCTTTCACTTGTTGCCACAGGAGTTTTATCCTTCCCCTCCTTCTCCATCAACAGACTGGTCTAAGTTCTTGCATCAGTTGATTTACTAATCAAGAAGGACGAACTGGCAAACTCATACCACAGTCTGGGTGAGTTACTGACCATTAGGGTTGCTTACACAGACAATTACAGGATTCTAGTGTCAACCGACTCTTCTTTTTCCAGCGACGCCTTCTTTCAAATTTGAGTAGGAAGTTCTATAAGATCCACACTCCAGTTTTTTACATGGATGCACCAGCAGTAGACAGATACATTGCAAGCTTGGGGGATATCAAAATCCTACTCAGTACGCATGGACTGGAAGTTGTTTAATGACACACAACAGCCGGTGCAGAATGTTGTGACAATGAGTTCTATGTTGGACTTGGTACTGAGGGCAATCTTCCAACAGGCAGAAAACACTTTATCATCTCCCACCTTGAATCCTACGGGACACACGTGGGAGTCTGTTTCTCAAATCGCAGTAGTCCTAAACAGAGCTGCTCAGCACACCCTGGACAATGCCGTAACAGCAGTGACAAACATCCAAGTGCAGGAAAGAGATGCAGCTTTCTCCACTTGCACCTTTCTGAAAGATCACAGCCTTACTATTGTAATCTCCTCTTCAATGGGGGGGGGGGTGTGGTCTAAGGTGCTAGCCTTTGCAGATCACTCACACATGTCACTTCTGTGTGCATAAGTTTGAGGGTTGGCTCGACCAACATGGATCTGTGAGAAAGTTTGCTAGTAGCTTCCTGTGGGTCAGTGGTTCTTCCCAGAGTTTTCCAGTATTCTTCCTCCACCAAATATACTGGCTGCCTTGTATGGCCTATCATGAGCTGCAAAATGGTGTTTTAAAACCCACAAAACCAAACCAAAGCAAACTCCTCTTCCATGGCCAGATAGAGGAAATACATAAACAAGCCTTCAAAGAGACAAGTATCCCTCATACACAGCCTAAGGCTCAGAGGGGAAATTTTCAGGTAGGTAAACAAAAGGATAGAAAGGATGCCCCTTGGATACAGCAGACAGGGAAGAAGTCATACCGATCCAATATCCATAGAAGATCACAATTCTCAAGAATGAAAGTGGATAAGAGGCAGAGAAAAGGTGATTGTTTTCGACATATTTTCTCTCCACTCCAGCCTCCCTATAGCAAGAAATGACACCAATTTCAAACACCCCTTGTCAGATACCCCAGTTGGGGGAAGGCTCCTATTTTTCATGGTCAATGTAAAATCATTAGGGGTTTTTTTTGAGACTGTTCCTGGTCCCAAAGTCCAATGGCCTCTGCTGTCATTGCCAAGAACAGGCTCCTGCTCATGGGAATTCAGGCTTTTGTGCTGAAACCCCTGTCTACTCTGGACACTTCATCTCAGGGTTGTTTACAGGACCCAGTGAGATCTCTAAAGTGGTACCTAAAAAGGACTGAGCCGGTGCATCATGGGAGATCTCTCCTGATCTTACCTCCCAAAGAGGGAAAGAACATATCAGCACAGGCACTTTCATCCTGGATAAAATAAGTTGTCTGCTCCGCATATTGGGAATTAACCCAAGATCAAATGAACTTGCTACACATCTCGGCTAATGAAATTAGGGCAGTCACACCAAGCGCTGCATTCGAGCGAAACTGTTTCGTAGCTGACATTATGCAAGCCATGGGATGGAAGTCGGAGTCAACTTTCTCCAGCTTTACCTCAGAGATCTTGCATCCCAAAAGGCTCAACTAGATCTGATGGGGCCTATTGCAATGGTACAACAGGATACCTTCCCAGGACGTTTGACAGCTTCCTAAAGACACAGCTTCATAACTTATGCTGGATTTGCCAGCAGAGTGTGTGGTGGATTATTCCCTTTCAGAAGCAACACCCCAGCATATGGAGTCAAATATCCAGCCTGTTTATTTATTGAGAAGCTGCCTCACATACCTTAGGGGACTGGAGATGGTCTCTCCAGGATAAGGGTATGTAACTCCCTCCACCTCTTACCAATTCTCCTAAGGTATTATGATCGGGTAATGTATTTGAAGAAGAAACCAAAATGTTTCTTCATTGATACTTACCTGATCATAATACACATACATCTTCCCAGCCTGACCCCAATTGCATATATCTAGCGAGTCTGCACTCCAGTAGTAACTGAAGTATTCATGGGAGTTGGCACCAGTCCCTGTATCAAGGGGAGATCACTCTATCTAACTGCCACCTTTATGGGCAGGTAACTTTTAGCTTATTAGCTAAAAGGTTTTAGCTGGGAGGGCTGGATTTGCGAGGTAGTAGTAGTTCTTCTAAGGTATTATGATCAAATAAGTATTATTGAAGAAACATATTTTACTAGAAAAAATTGGTTTCCTTATCCACACAGTCACTCATAAACCACAACAGATATTTTGCTGAGATTATACCCAAGTCAATACCTTATCATATTATAGTCCCAAGTCAACACCTTATCATACCATAGTCAAGTCCAAGGTCATTAGTGATGAAGTCATGAGACATGCAATTCATGTGCCACTTGTACTACTGTTGTAATGTATAAAATTGCTGCATTTATATTGAATTACAAATTTGTATTCATTGTGTAACATATTTATTGTACTTCATCATATGGGTTTTGTAAATTGTAGGAAAATGTTAATTTATCTAGATATTTGTGTTCAATTTCTTCAGAAAGATTTGCTAATTTTAATATGTTCTGCATAAATTGAATTTTACATCATCAGTGCAATGTCCAATAAACACATATATTCTGACTTTAGGTAAGTAGCTGATTGTTAGCACAGAATGTAAGAGGGGGAAATGGCTATTATTGTCCAGATTGTAAAGGTAATTCCAACATTTGGATTGATGATGTCTGCCTGGAAGTCTGTCTGTGCATGATTTTATATGTTAATGTTTCATGCTGAGTACTACAGCCATCAGTAAAAACTAGGTCACTGTGACTTATATTTCATTGTTCATTGATTTGTGTTTACCTTTCTGCTAAGCTCAGTTTCTCTAGGTTAGGGTTTACATTTAGATCAGTTTCTTTGACACTAGTTTGCAGAGTCATGTAATCTGGGATGATGATACATCATGAGGAGTACTTAACCTTGCAGTTAAAACTAGGTCACTGTGACCATTATTTCTTACCTTTATTTCCCACCACAGTGACTTCCCCCTGCAGGTTCAGAGTAGACTTTATGTACCCTCATATGTATCATAAGAGGCAACTAATGGAAACCTGTTTTTCCATGAAATGTTTCCAACTATGATGTTCTGAAAAAGTCGTGGACTTTTAAAATTAGTATGGTTAAGACAAAAAAAATTTGACCTTGCGTTGTAAGATTTTTTTCTTATTTTTCCCATTATCTTTGCCTTTTGGGGAGTTTTTGTAACACCTTTATTTTTTATCTTTTTCTCACTGTGCATGTTAACTTTTGATTGGAGGGGTTTACAGAGATGCATTTGTGCAAATTCGCACACTTGGAGAGCAGTGATGCATGAGAACTCCCGCAAATTAGTTTAAAGTCGCGCATATAAAAATGTACTCTGTGCAGTATACAATTTTGATTTAACTTTTAACCCTTAAAGTGCATGTCACGACAATAGTCGCTCCGTCAGTAGGTCTCTTGTAGCATTGTTCTGACATCTGTCTTTTTTCAGGTAGGCAATTGTTTACACATCAGAGTACTTCAGCTTGACATGAATGGTTGTTAAACTAAATTTGATTGGCACTTTGGGCCCTGGAACAAGCATTGTCATGTTTGAACCTTGCATTTATCAAGGAAGTTTTACAAATGCATGTTTAAAATAAGGGCCACATAGAAAACTCAAAATGGCTGACTCCTAACATGGTTCATCTTCAGCTGACGATTTAATTCGGCAAATACTGGCTGATGATAGCAATTATGACAATGATTTTTTAAGTTTTGAAGTATAAGAAATTATTTGAGCTCAGAAGGTGTTACTGGAAATACAAGTGAGTGACTTTTAACCTGAAAATAATGTTGAATACAAGTCTGATATACATGCTGGATGGACAAAAACAGACAGTATGCCAGTCGGCTCCCAATTCTGCAGTATTTCAAAATTAAATGTTGAAAGGCAGAATACCAAGCCTAATTAAAATACAGGCAATTTAAAAGTAGAGTGCAATTTTCATTACTCAAACAATTCAGCCCTGAGGGATCTTGTGCTACAAAACTGCATAGCACTCTAAGGGTTAACATATAAATTGAATAAATCAGAATCTAAAAAGAAATTAACAAGTAGGGATATTTATTTGATCAAAAAACCTGTCTGAACAAGCAGACTGTGTCATTGATGGACTTAAAACCCTTATACAGCATTATGAAACAGATAAGAAATCTGGCATAGTTGTCAGCAAAGGACTGATTTAAGAAAGTAAAACTTTGTCAGAGCTCCTGTTAGTGAAAAATCTTATTTTGGAGCAGAGATATCCAAGTGACAACACATATGAGCTGTGGGAAATTGTACATAACAACCATAAAGAACAGTTTCCCAACTTGTTCAAGCTAGCTATGCAAATGTCCCTTCAGAAAGCAGATTGTGAAAGAGAGTTCTCAGCACAGAACAATATTCATACACAGATAAAGAACAGATTAACTCAGAAACACTCAACAGAGTAATACTTATACAACAAGAGGAGACATCTTTTGAAGATTTTGATTTCAGTAGAGCTCTAGCAGAGTGTAGCTGGAAGAATATTTATGTGTTAGATAAATATTGAACTATGGCCATTTCCTTCTCCTTCTCTTTTTTTACTACTGCCCCCTTTTTTTGGTGACAAGGGGAGAGTTCCCCTTTTTAGATAAAATCCTTGCAGCATCTCAGGGTTTGTTTTCCTGGGAATTTTGGCAAGGTTTTTGCCTTTATCATTTTTGCTACCTAACTTTACAGTCAGGATAGTGCTGATGCACTGTGAAACCCTATACATACATACATACATACATACATTAAATGTTGCATTAGCTTTGTTTCTCGGACATTGTTGCCTGCAGAGTCATGTATCTTGGAATGTAGATGCATCATGAAGAGTACTGCATCCTTATGTCAAAACTTGGTCCATGTGACCTATATTTCAAACCCCAGTGGCCTGCATTAACCTTGGTGTTTGGCTTGGTTTCTTGGACATTATTAAGTGCAGAGCTGTGTAACTTGGTATGTAGATGCCTAATGAGAAGAGCTACAGTCTTCAGTCAAAATCAACTTACTGTGACCTCTATTTCACACTCCAGTGATCTGTATGAACCTTTACATTCAGCTAAGTTTCTTAGACACTATTACTGCAGAGTGATATAACTTGATACATAGGATGTATCATAAGAAGTACTACACCATTTAGACAAAACAACGATTTGCATTTTGACCATACCACCATTGACGGTTTTCTTGTTTTAATATATAGTTTCCCAATATTGTATTTCAATTGTTTTCTAGTCAAACTCTTATTTATTCTCAATAATGCACAAATTTTTTTGTCCTATGCAAAAAGTCAATCATTATTTTGTTTCATATTTTGAAACACAGTTTTTTGACTGATTGAAGAGTATATACTCTTGCATTTCCATATTCTTTGTTTGTTGCATTTTACAGCAAAAATAAATCTCTTTTATTGTGATATGATCATTTTACTTGGATAACATATTGTCACTTTATGTCTACTCTTTACAAATATGATTTGCATGTTTAATGTGCTTTCGTTGCAATAAATCCTTTGTTTTGTAAAGGATTATTAATTAATTAAATGTTTAAATCATTCAATCATTAAGTCATTAAATCTTTTAATTACTGCCACTTTTATGATTATTGAGCCTACATTACTGGGAAGCGAGACACAGCAGTCACTATTCCACCATCAATAGTTGGATAAGGTTTTGGTTAAATCTTTTCATTTGCATATATTTCATAAACCCCTTCATAGATTCTCATCATGAATCATTTTGAAGCTAAGACAATTCATTCTCTGACATGCTGGCTCACCTCATTTACCTTGGGGTGAAGGTCACAGTCCAAGAAAATGTGTGTTGAGGTTTTGGTTTAGGTTTGTTCAATTGCTTGTATTTCCTAAACCCCTTGGCAGATTTTCTTCATACTTGGGTTGAATTGTTATGAAGCTTAGACAATTGATTCTATGACATTCTGGCTCACTCCTTGTATTGTGGTCAAGGTCACAGTCATAGAAAATTTGCATTAAGGTTTTGGTTAAAGGTTTTTCCTTTGCTTATATTTCCTAAACCCCTTTATAGAATTTCTTCATACCTTTGATGAATAATTATGAAGCAAAGACAATCTATTCTGCAACATACTCACTCAATCTTTTGGGGTCAGGGTCACATGTTTTACAGTATTTATGTGATTGTTGGTTCGACATGCAGGCCCTGGCCTTCTTGTTTTACTTTTTTCTGAATGCAAATGCAGATCAGTTGAGATTATCATGCTAGTATTTTCCAAGATCATTAAAGGGATGAATCTTAAATAACTATATAGTTGGGATTTAAAATAGTTATTTCCAAAATTGTAATGGCTGTTCTATTTTCATTGGTATTTTATTTATCTTTATACTTTTTGCAAGAGAAAAATTATTGTAAGATTTATTATTTTATTTTTTGAAGTCATTTAATCCTAGTCTCCATTATTTGATTATACTTTAATAATAAATATATCAAATTTTCTTATCTTACCTACAACAACATCTATCTTTTGTATGTCACAAAAAAGATGCCACTGTAAGTATTGTTCCAAAGTTCATGAATAAATACTTATTTTCTTATTTTGTGTAAGAACTGTGTTTAAAACATTAAACTTTATTTGAATTAAGCACAATTAACTGTTATTGATTTGTTGTACTAGAATTATTATGAAATTATATGCATTTGGTTCTTAATTTGAGGTACCAGCATTGTCATGATATTAAGTGCAATTGTTTCTTTTTCGATACAGCTAATGGTATTTTCTTCCTTTTTTTATGCACCTGCCATTTAGCAGAGCATGTTATGCAGAGACTGTCTTCCTGTCCATCTTTTTGTTAACTTTTCCTTTTCTGTATGATAACTTCTATTTTACAACCACTGTCACCAGACTTATCAGGTAAGTTCTTCTTGATGAAAGAAAGAAGCCTGTCAATACTGACATCAAAGGTCAAGGTCACTGTGACTGATAGAAGAAAAATGGTTTCGGCACAATCACAACCAAAGTTTGTGAATGGCTTGCACTTGGGGTATGGAAAAAAAACTAATGGTTTGGGGATAAAATCATCAAAGGTCAAGGTCACTGTGATTGAAAAAAGAAAAATTGTTTCTGTAACAAAAAAATCATTTTTTGACCTTGTGCCTTCCCAAGATGACATACGTATTGAGTAAAAAAGAAGCCTGTTAATTCGGGGGTCATAAGGTCAGAGGTCAAGGTCACTGACTGAAACAAGAAAAATGTTTTTTGCAGAATGACTTTAGTTTCAGACATACCTCGACCATAGGTTTGTGGAGGGCTTGCACTTAGGTATGGAAGAGGCCTATTGATTTGGGGGTTAAAAGGCCAAAGGTCAGGGACATTAATGGCTTGCAGTTTGAATAATAAAGAAGACGATAGATTCTGTGGTCTGAAGGTTAGAGGTCATGGTTATGGTTAGTCTGATAAGAAAATAATGGTTTCTGCACAGAAGTTTATTTCAAGACCACATACCTTAACCAGAGGTTCAGATCATTAAAACTCATTGGTCAATAATTTCCAGGATCACCATGCTCTGCTAATGCCTACATAGAGGATCATTAAAAATGGGATCGGTGTATAATGTGCTGCTCACAGTACTCTTGGTTTTTTATAGATAAAGATGTACAAATCTTGGGATATGATTTAGGGTGGGTTGTGGAGTTGGGTATCACCTTTATTATGTATTATCATATGTATCATGACATTTGTTTACAGTATGGTATCTTGATTGTATTGTTACAACAGTCCTCAGTTTAATTTCACATAGTACTGTTTTAAATTAAAACTTAAAAAAAACTTGCTGTTTCTTACTTAGCCCTAACATGCAGTGTTGTAAACATGCTATTAGTTAGAACAAACTTTGTTTTTTAACTTACATTTCATGCAGGGATGATTCTAACAATAAAAGGTTTAGGCCCCATCTTAGAATTGGGAATTTTTATAATTACAAAATGAGTATTTGGAGAATTTTTGCATGAGGCTTCTGATGTGTAACCTCCTATCCCTCAATACTCATATTACAGTTATTTTTAGATTACTCTTTGTAGCAGTTAGACATCAGACTTGCAAAGTCAGCTTCCAACCTATTCTCAATTGTACCCCACTCTCAATCTTGGAAAGGAATTCTCTGGCATAACTACAATTTAGGTCTGAATTATTAAATCCCCTCATACTTTACAAATTTCAAACCATACATTCTTCTGTCCACTTGAGCTTTTGTAATTGAGAAACATGTAGTCACTGGCGAGTGCAGTGTTAAATCCATGCTATTTTTGGGAGTCTGTGTCGCCCAATGTACATGATGAGGTGCAGAGTATAACACAAACTCTTGCACAGGTAAAAGAAAAAGGTCTGTACATATATATACTGTATACAACATGCAAGATACATACTGTTACAGTGGCTAATCAGCTGCAATTAAAATAAAATGGGGACAAAACCATGGAGACAAATCATTTCCTATTAGTACAGTCTCAACTTTTTAGCTCTACTGGTCATAGACTAGAAGAGCTTATCGGATGGTCTGTCATCTGTCTACCCGTTAGCACAAGTTTGTTATCGCTTTTCCTCCTAAACTACTTGGAGAATTGCCATGAAACTTTACACTCACATTCATCCCATAGTCTAGTTGGTCCTAAATGAAAATGGTGCTTGCTGCTCAGACATTTAATATGGTCACCACAGTGGCCATCTTGAAAATCTTATTACTATTCATACTGAATGGATGGTCATATCAATATGGGGTTTTCACTAAAAGACTTCTTATGATGTCTAGTTAGTCCTAAACAAAAATGGTGCCAATTTGTTGTCAATATGGCCACCATGACAGCCATCTTGAAAATCTTGTTAACGCTACTCCTCCTGAATGGATGATCATATCAACATGTGGTTTTCACTGAAAGACTTCTTATGATGTTTAGTTGGTCCCAAATAAAAATGGCAGCCATTTTAAAAATCTTGTTATCACATCTCTGCTTGAACGGAAAGCCATATTGACATGGGGTTTTCACGAGAACACTTCTTATGATGTTCAGTTGGTCTTAAATGAAAATTGTGCTGATCTGACATCCAATATGGCCACCACAACAGCTATCTTGAAAATCTTTTTATTGCTACTCCTCCTGAATGGAAAGTCATATCTTAAAAATATTGCTATCTCTACTCCTCTCCAAAGGAATGGCTATATCAACATGGGGTTTTCACCAATAGACTTCTTAGGATACCTAGTTGGTCCTGATTGAAAATGGTGCTAGTCATACATCCAATATGGCTGCCATGATGACTGTCTTAAAAATCTTGTTGTAACTACTCTCTCTGAATGGATAATCATTATGACATGGGGTTTTCACCAAGTGCTAGATGAAAATGGTGCCAGTTTGTACATCCATTGTGGCTGCCACAACAACTGTCTTAAAAATCTTGTTGTCACAACTCCCCCTGAATGGATGATCATTATGACATGGGGTTTTCACAAAAGGACTTCTAATGATGTCTACTTTGTCCTAAATGAAAATGGTGCCAAGCTGACATCCAATAATTGGACCACAGTAGCTAATTTGAAAATTTTGTCGCTGAAGAATATCAGAGATGGTTTCAACACTCGACAGTTAAAAAGGAAGAAACTGTCTTATCTTGAATTCCTGGATTTTTTTTTGGCCCAGTAGAGAGTCAGTCTCTTTGAGGGACTCATGTTTATCCATTGTTTTTTGTTTTTTTAATATGCCAAACATTCCACAATAATGCAGTCTGAATAGAAGTGGTTTTGCCTTAGAAATTAGTTTGATTCATATTTGGATGGTATTTATGATATCAGCAGTTGGATTAACCATTTATAAAGGACACAATGTAGACATTATTATTATTACTGCAATACAACAAAATAATTCCTAAAGCAAATAAGAAGATAAATTAATATATAAAAAAAAAATAATATTATTATTAGTTCACCTAGCCATAAAGACAGTTGAGCTTATGGTATTGCCCTGCATCTGTCAGTTGTCCGTTGTCTGCCCATCAGCAATTGCTTGTTTCCACTTTGGAGTACATATTTCCAAGCTGATTTCAATCAGACTTTGTATATGGGCTTTTATCATCAAAATCTTGGAAGAGATTAATAGTGATTAAGATCCATGCATATTAATGAGTTGACCTTGCATCTGATTGGCTGAGCTTGTTACCAGTCTGGAGACCCTATTTCTGATCCAGGCTTGATCAAACTTGGAGTATATGCTTATATCATAAAGATCTTGGACAAGTTTGATAATGAGAAAGATTGATGCATTTTAATGAGGTGATCTTGCATCTGATTGGCCAAGCTTATGACTATTCTGCAACCATATTTCTGGTTTGATTATGATGAAACTTGAAATGTAGGCACACATCATCAGGATCTTGAATGGGTTCAATATTGAGTGATATCCATGCATACTAATATGGTAATCTTTGATCTGATTTGCAGACCTTGTTATCACTCGGGATGCCAATATATTTCTGATCCAATTTTGATAAAACTTGGAATATATGCTTATATCAAGATCTCAGATGAGTTGATAATGATCCACACAGGCTAATGAGGTGATCTTGCATCTGATTGGCTGAGCTTGTATCCACTATGAGAGGCTGTATTTCTCATCCAATTTTAATCAAACCTGCAATGTATGCTTATGTTGTCAAGATCTTGGACAAGTTTGATAATGAATGAAATGCAGACATGATCTTGCATCTGGTAGGCTGAGCTTGTTACCACTCTGGAAGCCATATTTCTAATCCAGTCTTGATCAGTCTTGAAATATATACTTATATCATCATGAACAATTTCAATAATGAGAGAGAGATTCATGAATATTAATGAGGTAATTTTGCATCTGATGATTGGCTGAGCTTGTTACCACTCTGGAAGCCATAATTTTGATCCAATTTTGATCAAACTTGGAATATGGGCTTACATGATCATGATCTCACAGGAGGTGATTTTACATTTGATTTGCTAAGCTTTGTACCACTTTAAAGACTATTTCTGATCCAGTTTTGAACTAACTTGGTCAGTAGGCTTAAATTATTTAGATCTTGGATGAGTACAATTATGAGCTAGATCCATGCATATTAATGAGGTGATTTTGCTTGTGATTGGCCAAGTTTGTTAAAACTTTAGTGACTCGTATATCTGATCATATTCTTATCAAACTTGCTAAATAGGCTAATATGAGCAAGATATATAACGTGTTTTATTATGAGCAAGATCTACTCATATTATTGAGGTGCATATGATTGGCTGAACTTCTTACCATTTGAGAGACTGTATTTCTGATCTGATTTTAATCAAACTTGGTAAGTAGGCTAATGTCATCAAGATTTTAGATGATTTTTATTATGAGCATATTTGATTTGCATCAGATTGAGATTTTTTTACCTCTCCTGAGACTATTTTTTATGGTATTTTGATCAAACTTGGCAGATATGTCTATGTCATCAGGATCATGGTTGAAAATGATTATGAGGGAAATTCATGCACATTAATGATGTGACCTTGCATCTGATTGGCTGATCTTGTCAACACTCTAGCAACTATATTTCTGATCTGATTTTGAACAAACTTGTTAAATAGTCTTGTATTATCAAGATGTTGGATGAATTTTATTTTGAGCCAGACTTATGTGAGGTAATCTTGTATCTGATTGTCTAAGCTTGTTACCACACTGGAGATGGAATTCCAATCAGAATTTTCTGCACCTTGGTAAATAAATTTATATTATTATTCTCGGAGACAAATTCTATAATTAGTTAGATATTGAGATAGCATACATCGGATTGGCTGAACTTGTTACCTCTCTAGATTTAGAGACTATATTTCCCGTCTCATTTCTATCAAATTTTCGTACATGGGTTTATATTGTCAAGATCTTGGATGACCTCAGTTATGAGCAAGAGACTGTGTATATTGATTATGCTTTAAGAAATTATTTTTTTTACCATGTCTGTGTTTCATTCATTATCAAACTTATTTCCAAATTGCAGAAGTTTGCATTGACGGAACAAGGTATGGTTTAAAATTTGTAACTTATGAAGGGATTAAACAATTTTGAGCTAGATTGTAATTGTACGAGGTAAATACTTTCTGGGCTTGATTCAGAATGGGTTGGAAGCTGACTATATAAGACTACACCCATGAATTGTAAAAAAGTAAATATAGTTTTAAAGTTACATTAGTTGAATCACCTCATTGTTTCAGATCGGCTAAATTGTACAAATTACATAATAGTAATAACTTGTATCAAACAGAAGTGTTCTGGCTTTAATTAACTGCACAGATTTCATAGTCTTTTTTAGTTTCCACCAGTGCTAATTAAGGGTTAGGAAATTACATTATAGCTTTAATATATCCATTGTGTTCAACACAATGGTTAATGCAGAGTCAATTGGTGAGAAATTATCATTGCATTTCTAATAGATTATTCCGTTATCATTTGGTGCTGTTACACCGAAAGTGATCGCTGCGAAATAGAAAATATGACCTGCATAATAGACATAGCTTATGTACCTCAACCCCTGTTTAAACTTAAGCATATTACCATGGGCTTGAATCTCAAGTTTTGTGTTCAATTTAATCAGTTCAAATCACAAAATTTATTATTGGTCATTATCAGTATATAAAGTCAACCATCCATATAGCTATTTATAAAAATGTATCTAATTAAGGAAGGAATATATACTCATCACTATGAAAATGAATGAACTGTCTGCTTGCTTTTCAGCTCTTCACTAATGCATATACTTTTGAGAAATCAAATACTTATTATGCCTAAATGCACTTAAAAGCAATGCCAAGCTTTTGTATGATCAAGGTGACTTCCAGTGACAAAAATTATACAATTATGGTTCCAATCTAGTAACATTTGTTACAGATATGAATGGAATGAGGGACAAATTACACAGGCAAGATTTACTAACTTTCGAATGGAATATTCCAAAATAAAAATGTGGGGGTCACCAACAGAACTTTTGGCTACCAGGCAGCCCTAATTAATATAGCAGAATCATTAGGTGAAGAGAAAAGTGCAAAATTATTTTAAGATACATGTGATTTTCCATGTTTTAATTATCCCATTCAGAACTTCTATTATTATTTTCAACATTTTTGAATTTTTTTACTTGGACTTATTCAGTCTGCAGTGGTTTTACAAACTTGTATCTTCTTTTCTTTTGTGAGATTGGTCAAGATTTTTTCTTTGTGGCCCCACTTCTGAGCAAATGTCAAACTTATATGAATTTCCTTCTCCCAAGTATCAGTGTCACATTATGATATTAATTATCATGGCGGGGATGGAGGTAGACATGTTTTGAGAGAAGGACATTTTTATTAGCGGGTCTAAAAATGTACGTTTTCTATGCCAAAGTGTTGTTGATTCTGTTCAGTAAAGGCCATAAGTGAACTCTTGTGTGTGCATGCTTGTGTGTGTAAATTAAAGAATGCAGATGAAATGCTGTTCTATTTTACATATATTTTATACTGAAATCATATTAAATAGATGTTATCTCTTTTTCACTGTTAAATTAAGGGAATGTCTGTGCAAATAAATGTTTATTTTTGTTTCCTTTCTTTATTGCCTATTAACTTGCCTATTACTTTTTAGTATTCATATTTAAAGTAGACAAACTCGGAATTCATATACTGTGGTACTTTGGAGTAAAGTTTGTAAGTTTTAGGTGCAGTTTGGGGATTGTAAGTAAGAATAAATTCTACATGTACATACCTGCCATATTCCCAGACAGTGTTGGGGGGTTTTAGGGACTTAAAAAGTGTGTTTTGAGGTCAGTGCACGTGACCTAAAAAAAGCGATGTCAAATTGAGAATAAGTGATGTTTTCATATAAGCCTATATAAATTTACTGGAAATTCAAATTTGATTAAAAAACACAAAAGAAAATAACATGTTTTATTTGAAGCATTTAATATACTTACAAACCAAAAATATTTGGTAGATTTGGCATTGTCGAATATCATCACCACACACGTGCCCACTCACATAAACACAATCAAACTGACATTAAATTAAAAAAAATATACCAAGCTTCTGTCTTTAAATCCATTGGACAATGGAATATTTTCTTAATTAGATGCAGTCTTTGCTACTTTCAATTGTTCAGTTTGGGGGGGGTGGTTGAAGGTAATACAGATGTTGTTCATGTTCATCTTGGTACTTATTTGAGACTAGATGGCACTGTTGTTAAAACTTCTCTGAAGACCTTGTTGAATTTTTTTCAGCATAGAAAATGATCTTTCTGCATCTGTATTGTTGTGAGAGAGAGTGGCAAACATACTGGGTGGTGTTACTATATCGACGGATGTTGTACACTCCAGAATGACTAGTATCAATATGGTGTTTGCAGTGTGGGCAAAAAAAAGATTTCTCCCCCTTGCTGCTGCACATCACAGAGTCAAACTCTGTCCAGGAGTTCTGAAATTTGGTTTTGCTGGGCTTTGCTCATTTTGCCAATGGCTCATCTTTTCCTAAATCATGGCTGCATTTCAATATGTTGCCGTAAAAAATGAACCACACTTGTACCTATTCTGACTACTGAAATAATCGTGTTTTGCGTTTTATATATGGAGTCAAATCCAACTTCAAAGAAACTTTGCCGCTGATCACAAACTTGCCAATAATCTTTAATTACTGGTATGATGGCTTAAACATTCTTATTCAAGGTAATGATGTGTAATAACTTTTGTTCTTCAACACACATCTCTATGATTGTACCTAACTCAAATGAATTGGGTTCCACTTACTGTACTTTACCTATGCAAATTAGCCAGATGGGCTCTCCAACAGCAGTGTTCAAAAGGACTTGACATGGCATCATCCTAACTATTCTCAGCCAGTTAAGTAATATGGGAAATGGTGGTTATTTATCACTGACTGCTTTACTTTTTAATTGACTCCATGATAAATTGACCCAAGGATAGTTTTTACATGGGCTCTAAGCAGGACTGTTTTCTGTTTATACAGACTACATGCTTCAGACATGTATAGTGGTGGTCAAAATCTCGATGCTTTTTTCCCCCCAAGATTATTGAAAATCATGTTTTTGTCAAGGGGTTTGGGAGTTAAAAATTGTGTTTTTCACGTGACACATGTCATGGCAGGTATGCATGATGTATCAAAACTTTGCACTATGTTGCTACAATTATGATAATGTGCAGTTAAACTATATACATACATACACATATCAAATATTTAAATATTATGCCCATTTTACTTCTTTGCATATTTGAAGCACAGTAAAAACAGAATGAGCTATTCCACTATTTTAATTAGATAAATAAAATATTTGATAATTTGCCAAAAATGTTAACCATAATATTTGAACTAGGGATCTTTCCTAATGCAAGTTATACCTAGGATGTTAGTATAATTTTTTCGGTCTTAGAAAATTTCCATGTTTGGCTTACTGACTGTTTGGAAAATATAGTTAAAAGTTTTTGTCTGTCCTTCTTTCAGTTGACTGATACTTTTATTATTAAATGGAGACTCTTTTACAACTTAAACTGATTTAAAAAAAAAAAAAAAGAGTTCACTTCAGTTGATCTACATCTGAGGATGAAATCAATTTGAGAAGTTTTGCTTTAATATTTTTCTGTTTGAAACTCCATATTTATTGCACCCTGCTTTTCTTCAATGAACAATGGACCATTAAAAACACCTTAACATCAATGCTCAGACAATGATTGATTTTCAATGAGATTTCTTAGAGGGTAAGGTTGTTTTCACACTATCTCAATGCATTTTATGAACCAATAAATAACAAATCATCAGTTCAAGCCAAGATGCATTTATTGTATATGGTTTATATTAGACTCTGACTCATGAGTCACAAGAAAACTACAGACTGTTGGTCAGAAATTCTTCTCTGATTACTAAATAAAATCTCATTACCTTATTAGCTAGATTGCAAAGCAATTCTGGCTTATGGATGTCTGTCCAACCATCTGGTGTCAACACTCAAGAGGGGGTTTGTGTTTAGGTCATCTTCTCAAACACTATTACTCATAGAGTTACATAAGTTCATGTTTAAATATGTCATATGGAGTACTACCTCTTTCAGCTAAAACAAGGTCACTGACATATTTCACGATCTAGTGGTTTTGGTTAATTTTTGTGTATAGCTCAGTTTCTCGGGTACTATTGCCTATAGTCACATTGCATGGTATGTCATTGTGTCACACTATAGCCATCATTGAGAACTAGGTCAGTATTACCTATATTTCATGGTTCAGTGATTTGTGGTTATCTTTGTGTTGAGCTCGGGTTCTCTATGTTGGGGTTTGTATTTTAAGTCATTTTCTCAGATTCTATTTATCACTGAGTCATGTAAGTTATTTAGATGTTTCATGTAGAGTACTACACCATTAAGTGAAAATGAAGTAACTGTGACATTTATTTTATAGTCCATGGATTTTTTGTAGCCTTTATGTTTAGCTCATTTTCTGGGGCACTTGCCAGGGGAGTCCCATAACTAGGTATTGAATTGTGTAATGAGGAGTACTGCAGCCGTGAATAAAAATAATGACACTGTTACCTGTATTTCATGATTCATTGATTTGAGCTTAGGCTTTGTATTTAGGTTATATACGCAAACACTATTGCTTGTAGAGTCATATAGTTTGGTATTTAGATTTGTCAATCGCTGGTACAAAGATTTGATAACGCCATGAATTAAAATTAATTTACAGTACATATATTCTGGGTTAGCATAATCTATTTCCTAGTCTAGAATTTCTTTTTTTTAAAAAGAAAAACAAAAAAGATTTTATTTATGATTTTTGCACAGCAGATTATTACAACTTACACCAGATACAAATATGTACTATGTCTGCTTTTACAAATGTGTGCTTTACATCTCATGTTGGCAATTGATTTGGTCTTTTATCATGGAGGAATTAGCTTAAAAACTTGGATGAAACTACTGACTTTGGATTGGTGACCACCACCTTGTATATATTTAAAAGTTCAATATTGAACACAGTACATGGAAGTGCAAAGGGAGCATTAACTTCTGCTTTCCCCATTTGTGAAAAATATAAAAGATTTTACTTTTCACCCAATAATGATTACTTTCTAGTATAATGGTCTATTTATAATTGAAGCACTTTGCAAGTTAAATAAGGATTTTGAAGGATTTGTTGAAATAAATTTAATAATAATATAAAAGCAGAATTTTTTGTTCTTAGTGTGTAATTTGTTCCTTGTGTTGTGCCGGTGTAGTAAATCAATGAACGATTTCTGCGTGGACAGCTCTTGCTTACAATGTATCTTTTCCCTTTCTTTTATTCTGTATCGCTTGAACGCTTATGTAATTCATATTTAAAAATTAATCGTCCATATAACACAGATCAACAGCCCGTTCTGTACACCTCTGCATTCTTCCTTGACACGAGATTGTTCTGGAACTGTATTGCAGGTGCTTGGAAATTTACTCGAATCAAGAAATCAGTTAAATGACAGGCAAAAGATCGGAAAGATGTTTGGAGTGATAGTTTCAGGAAGAATTGTAAGAGATATCTCTTCTTATACATTGACTGCTAAGATATATTTTCTGACTTGTTATATATATATATATATATATATATATATATATATATATATATATATATATATATATATATATATATATATATATAAAAACACTATTTTCGATTTAAAAACGTACGCAAAATTCCGTCACAAGTGATCATTGTCTGTGTGTGTGTGTTCTATTCCCAAAGTTTTTTTTATAGAAGACAAAGGGTGATAATAAAAAATGGACTGTCATACTGGACTGATGTCACTAGCGGAGTTCCCCAGGGATCCTTTTTGGGGCCGTTATTCTTAATATTTGTAAATAACCTCCCTCTATCAGTGTTAAGCACAGAAAAGTTATTTGCAGATGACAGTAAACTGTATAGAGAGATCAGATTAGGACAGCACTGTGAGACCTTGCAAGAGGTTTTAAACAGTATCTGCTTGATCCCAAAATTGGCTTGTCAATTTAATGCAACAAAATGTGTAGTGTAGTGCTCCGAATACGTAAAGCTCTGAACTATTTTTATACACAAGATGGATTTGTGCTTGAAAGTGTAGAGTGAAAGAGCGATTTAGGTATGACTGTTCATAATTCATTAAAGCCAAGCATTCATATTAACAATATAGTCAGAAAAGCATGCTAGAAAATTTTACAAATTTCACACCAAAAAAGACTTGTTCTTATCAGACAGTCATCAGCTCATCTTTAGAATAAGCATCGACCGCTTGAAGCCCATGGCCAAAAGGAGATATTCAAAAACTTGAAAAGGTTGAAGAAAAGTGCTTGGGTCTATGCAAGCCAATCAGACCTACAATGTTATATGGCCTACATGGTAGCCATATTGAAAATCTTGTTATAGCTACTTTTCTTAAACAGATGGCCCTAGATGTGGGGTTTTCACTGAAAAATTTCTTATGATATCTAGTTGGTCCTAAATAAAAATGGTACTTATCAATGGTGGCTGTCTTAAAAATCTTATCACTACTCTTCTTGAAGGAATGCAGGGTCTGTGCTATGGAGTGATTCAGGCAGTCATCTATGAGTCTATCATCGTGCATAAATATCCTCATAAAGTGAAGTTAAGTTCACATTGCCTTGATTTCATGCCATTCACCACACCCGCATTTGTTCGATAAAATACATTAATAATCAAAGTAACATATAGACTTTTGTGTCAATTTTCCCTTCCACGATGAAGGTGGAAAGTTAGAAAGCTGTTTTTTTTTGTTTGCTATATATAGTCAATTTTGGTGATAGCTTGTTGATCATAAATGCCATAAATTACATTGCTATGTACGGAATTCCCACAGAAAATTTACACACGGTCTTAGAAAAGTTGAATTTTTGTAACCCAATCGGAAGTGAATTATGCCTCAGTGGGTGCATCCAGCCCCATTAATAAAATTAATCATTTTATCCAATATTTTGTCTAGTAAACATATGTAAAGATGACTTCTATTTTGGAAACAGTTTACAAAATTTTGACTAACCTATTTTTGAAGTTGCCATGACTATGTTGTACAGCAAATGTTGTGAAGCAAAAAAGAAAAGTTTGAATAGTATTGCA
The DNA here is from genome assembly GCA_029931535.1 of Margaritifera margaritifera. Taxonomy (NCBI): domain Eukaryota; kingdom Metazoa; phylum Mollusca; class Bivalvia; order Unionida; family Margaritiferidae; genus Margaritifera; species Margaritifera margaritifera. The sequence goes on along the minus strand of JAQPZY010001281.1, from coordinate 56,959 downwards.
TTAGTATTTGAATCTTCTAAAATGAAAATATGCAAAATCAAAAGTTTGAAGTGAATGTTTGGAACATTATTCATTTTGAACTTTCTACACTCATTTCTCCCTATTTTCACATTCTTTGCCCTATTCTGGCAGGAGAGAGGTCATTTTATGCAAATATTGGACTCCAGCATGGATCCAGGGATAGTTGTATCAACATGGGATATACACTGAAACTGAACATGATGCCAGAGTCACTTCCCAAAATATGAAAAATCTCATAACAGCTACTTCTCCCCAATGGATTGTCGTACCAACATTAAAAAGAAGAAAAAAAACCCACTTCATCCTTACAATATATAGTTATTCCTATATTAAACTGATGCTGATTTAACTTCTAAAATGGTCATCTTGAAGGCCGTACTAAAAATATTTATATGGCTACTTCTTCTGTATGGATGGTCTTATCAACATGGGATTTTCACTAAAACACTAATTATAGAAATATGTAACTGGTTTTGAATGAAAATGGTATTCATCTGACCTCCAACATGGCACTTTAGTGCCCATTTTGATGATATTGTTATCACTACTCTTGCAGTTGAATGGTGGCATTGACACGGAATTTCACAAAAACACTTCTTGTGATATATTTTTGGTTCTGAATGAAAATGGGGTGGATCTGATCACCAACATATTGGCACTTTAGTGAAGAAGTTTTGAAAACTATACTTAATAGAACTTGCAGTCAAGTCAAAGGTCATTACTTGCATTTTTGTACTTTACTGAGTTTATTAACACAGTGGCTTGTATATATACAAGTGAATTTTGACCAGGCATTGTATTTATTTTTATTCCAATGAACAAGTTGATAGTCCGCATTCAGTCATTGATTTTAGGGTCAAAGGTCGTTACTCCAGATTTTAGCTGTAGTGTGAGCATGATATTCACAAACAAGTACAAATGGATATTTATCAAAAGCAATTTGTGGATATATATGTTGGATACCTTGTATGATGTCACTTAACCTTTTATCTCATAACATCTATTATGGCTGTTGAAATACATGTGCCAAAATCACAGAGTTCAGTGTGCTATAAATAGTACACCTGTTACCTAAGTGATTCTATGCAAATAGGCCTGCCTGTAAAATTTAGAACATTGTAGTATATGTTAAGTTCAACATAAATTTGTTAACCATTTCACCTTTTTTGTACATATATGTTTAAGAGTAAAATTTGATCTTTATGGCTGTATAATTATTTTTCACAAAAGAATTTTGTATATGCTTTAAATCCTGAGAGAATTTATTCACTGTCAAGTCAGTGAAACTGTGACCAACCGTAGCTGACCTTTCTCAACCTTTAAATCTACCAGTTCATTGTCTACATCTGGATCACTTAATCATCAGAATTTGATAAATTATCAAAATAAGTGTTGCCTATATCTGATTTGTTAGAGCCTTCATAGTCATAATTCTAATCATCCAAACTCAAAAAAGTGCTGAACTAAGTCCATGGCCTCCATTTTGGATCAGAGAGTATTTGACCTACTTACTTTAAATAGCAGATTATGACTATGTTAAATAGCAACCATGTTATGTCATGTCATGGTCATTTTCCTCAATGCCTATAGTTTCTAATAGGGGATTTTCCAAAAAGGTGGTGCTATGAAAACCAGCTTAAAATGGCTGATGTTTACTGTAGGCATCAAAATGTGCTTCTGTGCAGATGGTGCACAGGTATCCAAATGCACTTGTATACGAATCAAACTGAGGTGTCAAAAGGTGCTTTCATTGGAATGCAGTAGAGGTGTCCAAAAACACTTATGCAAGGTAAAGTGTTAAATACGTTTTTCCCCCCAGAAAATATTAATTATATATTTAACCAAACTTAGCATGTGGATATATCTTGACATTGAGACAAGTTCAGTGATTTTCTGTCAATTAAATCAGGTTCAAGGTCAAAAGCCTGAGGGAGAATTTTGTACTGCACTTACAAGTATCTTGTGAACATGTTAACTCAGACATGTAAAAAGAAATGGGTTTTTTTAACCAATTTTGGAATGTTGGTGTTTCTCAAGAATATCACAGATACATGTAGTTTCAGTACTCAGGAGTAAAAAAGATAAATAGAGAGAAGAAATGGACTTATCTTGAATTTCTGAAAATTCTTTCATCCAGTAGAAAATCAGTCCCTTTGAGGGAATCTTATTTTGACTATAGGCTCATCCTCATCATGGGGTTGGAGGTGGACAAACTGTTCCATGAGCAAATTGTTCACCATTCCTCCTGTTGTTTAAGCAAACCTGTGCAGAACTTTAGAACATTTTTGTTGTTGTTGGACCAGTCATGTCACATTGATCTTTACTTTCCTGCTGTTGGACATAATATTTTATTGCTTTTGTTGTTAAAAACTCTTGATTGCCACTTCCATTTGTAGTAATACCCTTTCCTAATATTACTTGGGGTACAAGTCTTAAAGGGTTCCACAGAAAACTATAGAACAGGGCTCAAACTTGCAGGCAAAAATGTGACGAAAATTGCTTTTTGGTCTGACTCTCTACCACAGTTTCTCATACCTCATTTACTCCTGTCACAGTTTCTTCTGGGTTCATGATGCACCGAATCTAGGTTTTAACATGTGAATAAACAACCTCAAGAATCATGGTACATGTATGTAGCACATTCATAGCTGGGCTCCATTAGCCACATGGAAAGCCTCTTGTCAAACATTTATAATTGGTCACATTTGCAACTGTGCTAATCAATATAATAAACAGCTGAGCCCATTACATAATCATCCACTACCTTTCACGGGTTGTTTTATGAAGCAAGACAACAGGAAGAATCTTTATTGCATATTAGCCTATAAGCCTTCTGCAAACATATAAATATACAATATTAATTAATACCAAAGTGAAGTAATGGCAGACACATATTTAACAATATGCAGTATAAATCAGCATCATCAAATCACACACTGTAATTGAAAATGCAATACACTGTAGTATGAATTGTATTGGATCACTCTGCCACACTGCCACGAGTCTCGCCATCTCAGGTTCTTTGGATAGGTATTTATGTTGGAGTGAAACCCTGCTGTATCCATCTAAGGTCTGCTGCTCCAGAATGTTATTTCTGTCCCAGCGGGATTTGTTATGTTTCTGGCTTCAACTTGCCACCTGGTCATTGATTATGTTGTTCTCCAGGTCTCTTACTGTGTCGCTCATCATTGGCTATATCATGGAGTGAGTCACCGACTAGATTGTGTTCTCTGTTGCTGACTGTTTCATATTCTGAGCCATCAACTGGTCATGGGCTGAGTCTTCAACTGGGTCATAGTCTGAGTTGCTGACTGATTGTGGTCTGAGTTGTTGACTGAGTCGTGGTCTGAGTCATTGTTCCATCAAGATCAACAGAAAGATGAACAGAGACAAAGTAATGAGAGAAGAGGGATCTTCAATAACAGTCTGTATTCTTGGAAAATACTTGTTAACAAAATCTCTGTGCTTTCTTAACAGGCATTGAAGCTCCCATGTTCTGGTTGAGTTGTGGTCTGAGTCATTGTTGCTCTACTTCACTCAAAGGGCACATCTTATTTTTAGCTCTTGCTTGTTCATTATCACATCACTCAACACCACCATCACAGCTATACCAAACAGGCAGGATCACAAGACAAAAAACTAAGATGGCGCTACAAAGCCAGCTTACATTTAAAATGAAAATGTCCAGTTCAAATGACAGTCATAATTTCACAGTTCCAAGTGCACTTGATCACTATTGTGGATCAGAAAATTCAAAATGGAAATCATTTAACTAATTAGGTAGTTTTCTTTGTTGCTTAGGTTGCTCATCACCAGTTGTTTTTGGCCCTCCATTGTCGCTGTCGATCTCTGGGAGAATTCCCATCATACTGTTGATGACATAAGGGGCAACAAGATTGGCATCATTGAGGTGGTCATTTCCCTGAATTTTACCAATACTTTCCTACTTCACAGAATCCAATCCCCTTGCTCTGTTCTGTCAGTGACTTCATTAAGTCCCTGATACCTTTTCAAGCATTCAGCATGCACTGCAAGAGGCTTCCCGTGTCTACTGCATTTACCCCTAGAGTTAACATCACTCAGTCTGTCAAGTAATTTGTAGGGTCCATACCACCGTGTCTGTAATTCCAGCAAAATCACCTTTTTCTTCTTCAGTGAAAACAACCGGACCAGATTGATTGCCTGTCTGGATTTGTTCCCATTGAATCCTGCTATCATGATAGCGCTTCTGTCATTGCATGTTGCATTGCAAGTTCTCTCTGGCGAAACTATGGGAAACTTTCTAATCTTTCTAATGCTTGAACCCATCTGTGTAAACTGTTGTACCGTTGATGGGGTGTTCTTCTGAACACAACATCTAACTGCAAATCAGCCTCCCTTCCCATCATCATGAAAATGAGAGTGAAAACTGAGGTTTCGTGCACATCTGAGCAATGTGCCATCACTAGGTATGGGAAGTGCTTGTCCAGTTTCTTTATCATTCTTTGATCAAAGCAAATAGTATGCTCTCTGGCATTCAGTTCATCCTTTCCACCATGCCATTGCTCTGCACATAGTATGGACTGGTCCTAGGTTTCTTGATTTCAGGGAGTTGACACATTTCCTTCCTTGATGTTAGTCTGTAGATTGACTATTGGTAACTAACACAGAGTAAGGTAATTTAGCAAGTTTAAACTTACATCTACTCAAATTTTGAATCTCCCAGTAGGAATGCTGACATTTCTAACATCTAGTTGAATTTAGACAAATAAGACTCCTAAATTAAATGCAACACTGAATATTCTGTACATACTTCAGAAAGACTGTTTCTACAATTTAGGATGCATTTATTAGTTTGTTTTGGTGACATGTGAGCACATATGGTACAGTAGTTTCTCTCTTAACTATAGATCTTCAAACTAAAGGTAAGAATCTGGAGTTGGACTAATACATGGGTCAAAATGAGAGTGAAAACAGGTTTCGTGCACATCTGAGTAATGTGCCATCACTAAGTATGGAAAGTGCTTGTCCCAGTTTCTTTATCATTCTTTGATCAAAGCAAATAGTATGCTCTCTGGCATTCGGTTCATCCTTTCCACCATGCCATTGCTCTGCACATAGTATGGACTGGTCCTAGTTTTCTTGATTTCAGGGAGTTGACACATTTTATCAAAGTGTTCACCCTCAAACTGTTGACCTTGATCCTTGTGAATCTGTCTTGGCATGCCAAACCATGCGACGACTTTCTCAGCTATCAGTTTTGCGAAAATTGTAGCTTCCTGGCAAGGCATTGGGAATATCTCAATCAATTTAGTAAAGTAGTTAGCAACCACAAGAATGTAAACATTTCCATTCACTGTCTTTGGAAATGGCCCTATTATATCAGTAGTTATACATTCCATCAGAACCCCTGACAGAGCTGGCTGCATTGGAGCTCTCCTTTTCAGTCAGGGTGACTTCCGCTTCGCACAGGCTTCACATCTCTGGCATCACAGTTGCGTGTCTTTCTGAAGTCCAGCTTGGTAATAACCTTTTCCGATTTTCTCCAAAGTTTTTCGGATGCTGAGGTGTCCTCAACTACATGAACACATGCCATAGAACATCATTTCTCATTTCTCTTAGAACAATAACTTGACTGAATTTATCCCCCATTGTATGACTTGTATGGCATTCTTTATCTTTAGCTGCTTCCAGATTTTCTTGACCAACACGCAATATCTTGTGACTTCCTTCCACGGTGTTTGTTGCTTGCATTCAACCCAGCCTTTGACAATCGAGACAGCTTGGTTAAATTTCTGAGCCTCCACAATTCATTGCTATCACAGGATATCTGTATCGCAGCTACTGACATATCAATCACAACACTTGGTTCTTTTTTAGTCACTGGATTGTTGTTGCTTACTTTTGTCTCCTCATTTCCAGTTAATGTTCCTACTTGAAAACCACACTGTTTACATGACCTTTGGAAAGGGCATCATGTGTTCCAATACAATCTGATACTGTGTCAGCACTTCAGTCCACATTGTGAGTTGTCCTTACGGATTCCTGAAATGCAGTAACCACCACAATGAGCTGTGGTCTGTCCTGATCAAGAAATGCCTTCCATACAGGTAATGTTTGAAATATTTCATGAATAATACTACCGCTAACAACTCCTTTCTTGTGATGCAGTATCTTCTTTCAGCTTCCTTTAGTGATCAGCTCGCATAAGCTACAACCCTTTTGCATCCATTCTGTACTTACGACAGGACAGCTCCAGTTCCTCTGTCACTTGCGTCAGTGTCAAGAATGAAGGGCTTTATAGGGTCTGGAATGTTAATACATGGCCAGTCTTCGATCGCCTTTTCAGCTTGTCAAAGAAGACTGATAATTCTCAGTCCAGACAAAGAGTCTCCCCTTTCTCTCAGTCGGCGTGGGCTAGCAACAATATCAACAAAGCCCTTTATGAATTGGCAATAGGATCAACATAGTCCTAGGAAGCTGCAAGGTTGTGTCTGCAACTTCTGATTTCTCCAGTCAATGATGATGGATACTTTCTCTGGATCTGTATGTATACCTTCCTTTGACACGATGTGCCCCATGTATTTTACCACTTGCACAAACAAGCAACTTTTCTCGGACTTGAGTTTCAGGCCAGCTTCTAGCAACCTGTCAAAGATGATCCACTTCCTCTTTAACAGTATGTTCAAAGATTATTGTGTTGCCGAGGTACACCAAGCTTTTCTGCCATTGGAGCCCCACCAGAACTCTCTCTATTAGGGGACATTAAAGAGCCTGAGCAACATAACATTGAACTCATATATAATTAGCCTTGATGTGAATGCCGTTTTCAACTGATCATCTGGCTCCATTTCTACCCGCCAATATCCATTCATGAGGTCAAGAACCTGAACGCGAGTCAAGGTAGAGGGTAGGCATCTTTCGTAGTCGCATCATTCAAGGCACGGTAGACCTCTCTAGTTATGATAGTTATGGTAGCACCGTGTATCAATCAGAATACAGACACCAGTGCCATGAATGGTGCCTGCTACATACAATCCAACATGCTCAGCCAACTATTGGTTTCCAAGTTGATGATCTGCTTTCTTCTGCCTGAGATTTGGCCTTTTGTCCTTGTCATATCATGCTACCTGGTTACCAGGTCTCAGTAGGACAATCTTTCTTGAAATGTCCCAGCTGGCTGTTTCCATAGACACAAGTTCATTATGGTTTGTTTTCTGTGTTATTCTGGACAATGGTCTTGATTGCTTGGTATTCTTTACTTCATTCCTAAGTTCTGCAACCAACTTTGTCAGCTCTAACACTTGATCTTTCAACTCTTTTATTGCTAATTCCTGTTCTTTTTCCTGTGCTGATGTGCCATGGACATGTCTTTTTCCTCCTTGTCATTGCAGCTCAGCTCTAGCAAATTGCCTCTAATTCAACAGCTGTCAGTTCTGCATTGTTCAGCATAGCAGTTCTTGCCTGTTGTACCTTAAGGCACATCTCAGAATCATCCAGGGCATCAATGAACTGTTCCTTCGTGATCATGTCAACCAAAAAGTAACTAGCTTCTGGGTAGGCTAGAGTCACAAACTGCCATATTGATTGTGCAAGCTATTGTAAAGCTTCACTGCTCTTGTGAACCCTACTCCTCAGCTGAACTTGGTATAACTCGGTAATGTTTGGAAATGTGAATCTCTCTTTTAAAGCCTTCATCGATTCAGTGTAAGACTTCTTCTCAGTTACTGCCAGCAATTGCTGTGCTTGACCTCTCAGTGCAACACCTGTATACATTTTTTTTTCTTCTTCTGTCCAGGAATTAAGGGTTAAACATATCGCAAAGTAAACACTAAAATCAATCATGGGTGTAGTCCCATTGTACAACATCAGAGCAACAACTGGTCTCTTAAGGTTCTTCATGGAAAAATATCAGTCCCTTCATTGCTTCCCTCTGTAATTGCTCCATCACTTTCAGACTGTGAATGCTGCCTGCTCGGTAGTGAATAGAGTTGTCATTTTTTCATCCCTTATTGATGTGGTGTCAGCTATCTTCTTGATCTTCGGTGATTCTGATGGTGTCAACATGACCTGTCCACCAAAGTGAACTAGTCATCAGTGAACAATACCATCTCTCAATGATGCCCTTGCCTTCCTGTTCGTCCCAGCACTTCTATCCGTGGTACTCTTCCTTGCTGTTAATCTGTAGATTGACTATTGGTAACTAACACAGAGTAAGGTAATTTAGCAAGTTTAAACTTACATCTACTCAAATTTTGCATCTCCCAGTAGGAATGCTGACATTTCTCACATCTAGTTTAATTTAGACAAATCAGACTCCTAAATTAAATGCAACACTGAATATTCTGTACATACTTCAGAAAGACTGTTTCTACAATTTAGGATGCATGTACTAGTTTGTTTTGGTGACATGTGAGCACATATGGTACAGTAGTTTCTCTCTTAACTATAGATCTTCAAACTAAAGGTAAGAATCAGGAGTTGGACTAATATATGGGTCAAAATCTGCATCAACACCATATACATGTGCACGTGCAGAAGAATGTGCCAGTGACTGAAATATTTATTTATACAAAAACAAAAACTTATTTTAAATATTTTGGTATTGGTCATTTTCAATATTTTTCACTTTTATGTAGAATTATAAAGAATTATGATGAACAAAACTATGGTAAACTTGGATGCAACCTGCCACCTTGTTGTGTCCCACTCCATTTTTTTTGCATCACATGGACACCGTGTGGTGTCTTTTTTGTATCCAGATTGATCAGTTTACATCCAGGAAGCACAATTTTGTGTGTACTTAAATTATTATTGTTACTGTTTAAACAAAATTTGAAAGTTACATTATATATCGGTTATGTTTCACTAAAGTACATTTCCATTACAAATTTTATTATAAATTTCCAAATGTAACAGGATCTTGTAAAATTAGAGCTAAACACAATCATAGATATCACAAATTAGGGTTTTAAATCGGATTTTAGTAATGAGTCTTGAGGATAAAAATGTACAGACAACACGTATTAATCTTGGAAAGCGGACATTAATGTGTAGAAGGTTTCAGTTATGTATACAGGAGGGGTGTAAACTACAACAATGCAAATTTTAGACCACAAAGCACTACTTTCATGTGTAAATCATTCAGTTAACATTTAACAACTTCATTCCAAAAATATTGTAAGCTCTTAATCTTCACTATTATCCTTTCACTAATAAAACAGCTGAATACAAGTGCAAATAGTTAGATAAAACACTTTTGTTATACAGCCATAAAACTTGACCTGTGGTGGTATTAATAGAGGTTTAATATAGCATTAGCCAGTAAGGCTGTGGCTCTTCAAACCTTGCAGCCATACAATATTCAGCCTTTTCATTGTCAACTTGCTACTGGTTAAATTTCCATGCAGCCATACAATATTCAGCCTTTTTATTGTCAACTGGCTACTGGTTAAATTTCCATGCAGCCATACAATATTCAGCCTTTTCATTGTCAACTTGCTACTGGTTAAATTTCCATGCAGCCATACAATATTCAGCCTTTTCATTGTCAACTTGCTACTGGTTAAATTTCCATGCAGCCATACATATTCAGCCTTTTTATTGTCAATTGGCTATAGGTTAAATTTCCATGCAGCCATACAATATTCAGCCTTTTCATTGTCAAGTGGCTACTAGTTAAATTTCCATGCGGCCATACAATATTCAGCCTTTTCATTGTCAGCTGGCTACAGGTTAAATTTCCATGCAGCCATACAATATTCAGCCTTTTCATTGTCAAGTGGCTACAGGTTCAATTTCCATGCAGCCATACAATATTCAGCATTTTCAATTTCCATGCAGCCATACAATATTCAGCCTTTTCATTGTCAAGTGGCTACAGGTTAAATTTCCATGCAGCCATACAATATTCAACCTTTTCATTGTCAACTAGCTACTGGTTCAGTTTCCATGCAGCCATACAATATTCAGTCTTCTCATTGTCAAGTGGCTACAGGTTAAATTTCCATGCAGCCATACAATATTCAGCCTTTTCATTGTCAAGTGACTACAGGTTAAATTTCCATGCAGCCATACAATATTCAGCCTTTTCATTGTCAAGTGGCTACCGGTTAAATTTCCATGCAGCCATACAATATTCAGCCTTTTCATTGTCAAGTGGCTACATGTTCAATTTCCATGCAGCCATACAATATTCAGCCTTTTCATTGTCAAGTGGCTACAGGTTAAATTTCCATGCAGCCATACAATATTCAGCCTTTTCATTGTCAAGTGGCTACAGGTTATATTTCCATGCAGCCATACAATATTCAGCCTTTTCATTGTCAAATGGCTACAGGTTAAATTTCCATGCAGCCATGCAATATTCAGCCTTTTCATTGTCAAGTGGCTACAGGTTAAATTTCCATTCAGCCATACAATATTCAGCCTTTTCATTGTCAAGTGGCTACAGGTTAAATTTCCATGCAGCCATACAATATTCAGCCTTTTCATTGTCAAGTGGCTACAGGTTCAATTTCCATGCAGCCATACAATATTCAGCCTTTTCATTGTCAAGTGGCTACTGGTTAAATTTCCATGCAGCCATACAATATTCAGTCTTCCCATTGTCAAGTGGCTACTGGTTAAATTTCCATGCAGCCATACAATATTCAGCCTTTTCATTGTCAACTGGCTACTGGTTCAATTTCCATGCAGCCATACAATATTCAGTCTTCTCATTGTCAACTGACTACCGGTTAAATTTCAATGCAGCCATACAATATTCAGCCTTTTCATTGTCAAGTGGCTACAGGTTAAATTTCCATGCAGCCATACAATATTCAGCCTTTTCATTGTCAAGTGGCTACTGGTTCAATTTCCATGCAGCCATACAATATTCAGTCTTCTCATTGTCAAGTGGCTACAGGTTAAATTTCCATGCAGCCATACAATATTCAGCCTTTTCATTGTCAACTGGCTACCAGTTGAATTTCCATGCAGCCATACAATATTCAGTCTTCTCATTGTCAACTGGCTACTGGTTCAATTTCCATGCAGCCATAGATTATTCAGTCTTCTCATTGTCAACTGACTACCGGTTAAATTTCAATGCAGCCATACAATATTCAGCCTTTTCATTGTCAAGTGGCTACAGGTTAAATTTCCATGCAGCCATACAATATTCAGCCTTTTCATTGTCAAGTGGCTACTGGTTCAATTTCCATGCAGCCATACAATATTCAGTCTTCTCATTGTCAAGTGGCTACAGGTTAAATTTCCATGCAGCCATACAATATTCAGCCTTTTCATTGTCAACTGGCTACCAGTTGAATTTCCATGCAGCCATACAATATTCAGCCTTTTCATTGTCAACTGGCTATCGATTAAATTCCATCTACTTTTCCAGCTGAGTCATTTATTTTTTCTTTTGTTTTCATAGACCATTTTTGTGGTTGCACAATGTTTAATGGCAACCTACCTTTCACTATTCATCTTGAGCCAGCTACTAGAAAAAATGATGAATGTCTGAATATTACACTTTTCGTCTTGAGTCAGCTACTAGAAAAGATGATGAATGTCTGAATATTACACTTTTCAACAAAAAAAAAGGATAAAAGAGGGAAAGTAAAAATAGCTAGTGTGTGGGCCATTGTTGGTACCATGCTATTGTCAGCTAGTGTGTGGGCCATTGTTGGTACCATGCTATTGACAGCTTGTGTGTGGGCCATTGTTGGTACCATGCTATTGTCAGCTAGCGTGTGGGTCATTGTTGGTACGTGTACCATGCTGTTGTCAGCTAGTGTGTGGATCATTGTTGGTACCATGCTATGTATGGTCAGTTTGATTGCAGACAGCATGAATAATACTTATTTGAATTCCATTATTCTTAGGACTTTTAACATCAGTCATACCAATGTGATTTTACCCTAGGTTCAAACAGATGCACAGCAGGTCAGCGAGAATAAGTTCATCTTTAACATCCAGGATGCCGATAACATCAACCATGTCGTTGTTTTCTTGACTGGACAAGTCCCTTTTCCTGATGGTCTTGGAGGTGCAGGTAGTGGCAGCTTTCTTCTAAAGAGCATATTATGGTAACATGTTTATGTTTGAATGAAATGATAGTTTTTACAATTTATTTCCATGCTTCATTGCATAAAATTTTTTTTTTTTTTTGTTTTTTGTTTATTAAAATTTATTAAATGATTTTTAGAGCAATGGATCATGAATTGTTTTAGCAAAAAAATTAGATATAAGAAACTTTATTTAACATCGGTAATCTGAGTAACATTTAAAAAAAACTGTTAGCTCTAGACAAGCTATGCTACAGACACAACACAAAACAATTATGACAATATGAACAGAGTTTGGTTTGGTTTGGTGTTTTATGGCACAGCAGCACAGGTAGGTTATTCAGTGCCAAGACAATTGGAGTAAAGTGTCTTGCCCAATGACACACCACATTACCTGACCTGGGGTGATCCAATGGTAGGATTCAAGCCTGCAGCCTTTCAGTTATGAGTCCAGGATGCTAATAATTGAGTCATCATGTCTCATGTCTACATTAGTCACCTCTTACAACATGCATTCAGAAGAGTTGTACTAACATTGACACAATCCAATGCAGACACTGAAAGGACATTTTCCATTCTGAAGAAAATTCAGGCTGACTCCAGAGGAAACCTGGATCCATTAACAGTACATCATCTCCTAAGTGTTAAGATCAACAATGATGAGGACTGCCACAAATATAATCCAGGCAATGATCTCATAATAAATGCTAAATATGCTTGTGGTACATAAAAGGAGAGTATGAATGGCAACAAGTTACTGTGAAAGGACTGATTTGATGAGATAATATACATATTTTAATATTTAAACATTGTCATACACATGAAAGTGAAAAAGAATGAGTAGCACTTTGTAGACTTTTTAAAAAAAAACACTATGTCCTATTGTCATGAAAACTATGTCCTGTAGTCATGAAAACTACGTCAACTATGTCCTATAGTCATGAAAACTATATCCTGTTATCATGAAAACTATGTCCTGTTGTCATGAAAACTATGTCCTGTTGTCTTGAAAACTGTGTCCTGTTGTCACAGAAACTATGTCCTATAGTCATGAAAAATTTTCAGCTCACTATTGTAACTCATACTCAGCATTAAATTTTTTAAACTTTACCCAAAGTTAGAATGACCAAATTTTCTGAATTAAGTATTGCTTTTCTTGCTGGCATAATATTGGATAGTAAAACATTTACTTAATTTTATTGTTTGGAATCCTTAACTCTGCTTCGTGTATTCCAACTGTTTTGTGACTGTAGGCTGTGTGTTCCTTGATATGGACAAACTTACCCTATATACTCGTGTATAAGTCAGATTAAACTGCACAGACCCAGATCTGCCATCACATAATGTGCCAGCAGTTTCTGGGTCTAAGCAGTTTGTTATGAGTAATCAGTAAAACAAACAACATAGACCTTGCTCTGCCAGCACATTATGCAATGGCAGATCAGGGTCTATATTGTTTGCGGTCAGACACAACTGATACTTGTATATATATGCTAACTTATATTATGCAGAATTTTATAGATCTTTGAAGAGATAAAGACAGCAGTTATTGCTTTTTTCAGTGTATTTCTGCTGGCCTGATCCAACTTCAGGATCCTCCTGGAAGTTTTTGGGCCACATATCCAACTCCAAACCTAGTGCAATATTCAAGATCACCAAACTGAAGTCAGGGGGAGGTAAGACAAAGTCAAGAAAAAATATTTAATAAATAAGGCTGGCATGGTTCTTGAGCTTGGTAATTTTTAAAAACCTGTATAATCAGACCACTTGGTATTACAAGTACTTTTCACATTTGGGAGAAAAAGTTTATCCATTCTGTGTGTGTGTGTGAGTATTGCTTTTTAATACATAGAGGATATTTGGTTGTATCAAGTTTATCAAGTGAATAATGGATATATTTCATTGAGTGGGTGAAAATACTTGAGTTTTAACTCATGAGAACAAGGAAAGTTTATTTTTATTTTATGCTCAAATGTATTGGCTAGCAATATGTATAACAGATTGAAGTAGCAGATTTCTTATGGTATCCAGCACAATAAAGTCAGCTGTTTACTGTTTATGTTCTGCTGTGTTTTGTGTATATTCACATGGAAAATATCAGTAGTAACATAATTCTTTTTCTTAATTCAAGACAAAACAGCACATAAACAAAATAAATTGAAGAAGAAAAAAAGCCTGTTGTGTGATTTGAACCTGGTACTTTGGCATGGCATGTGGCCATACTTACCACTAGACAAAGCAAGTGACAAAATGGCAGATTAAATTTCTCGGTCATAATTTTATCAATGTCTATTCCAGAGAATTATCAAAATTAGTTCTGTTTGAAAATCCACTAATTCATGGGACAGCATAAAATAAAGTGCAATGTTAATAAGGACCAATTGCCTATCATGGCCCAATTATGTGATCCACTTCAGGTCAAATTACAGATTTTTGTTGAGCCAATGTTAATGAAAAAGCATGACATTTTTGTCATTGTCATTGTCAACACTGACTTTATGGTTTTGATTGAAGGATTTCACTGGGATGTGGATTTGACATGCTGGCCCTTGTCCTGTGTAGTTTGTTTTTAGACACTGAGAATTGAGACATAAAAAAGTTTTTCTTATGACTGAATCTTAAAATCATTGTTATGATGTTCTATTTCCACAGTCTATTCTAGGATGCATGATTGCAAGATTTACACTAATTGCAACAAAACTGAGCAGAAAAATCAACCAAATACGTGAAAACAGAACATTACATGTATATTTTGCAAGCCCTACCATTATTTCTTTGCTAAATTCATTCTTTATTTAGAAAATTCCACCCGTTTTTGCAATTGAGGCAGGTGCGTGTGAATACACCATGTATTTCAAACTTTTTCGAACTTTTGTTAATATGCTCACTTTTTCAAATAAAGTGCTGAGATAGTGATATGAGGACATTTGTAGGTTTCTGATGGCAACATATTTTAATATGAAGTGATACAATTTCAGTCTTTGAGAGCTCCGCCAGTATCATCTGAAAGTTTTTACAGTCACAAGGGTATGTATTTATATCTAAAAAAGAAAAATTGTTCACCATTTTTATTCTTAAAATAGGCAGAAGTAAAACTCTGAAGCACCAAAATTGATAGTTCATAAGACAAATAAAAAGCAGAGACTGGTTGAATGAGTACTAATGTTATTAATAATCAAAAATAATAAATATGTCTAAGAGGGGCAAAAGGCAAATTACACCAAATTAAAGTTTATGCATAAGAGACAAGTAAAACAGCCAACATTAAATCAGATTGTCTCATTGGAAAAAAATTGTTTTTTTCTTTCTTTCTTTTGCAGGAGGAGATATTTGTACCAGTCATCCATTTGGACAAGTGGACCAGTCACATTTGGCACAGATTGGAATTTCTGCAGAACCCCTGGATCAGCTAGTTCAACAGACACCTGAAACCTTAGCAAACACCTCAACTGTACAACCATTCATGGAATTTTCCACCAAAATGCTTGAGAACTTATTTAATTATTCCTCTTCATTTGCTGTTACTCAATCACAGATGATGCCAAACCCCACAGAAACATATGTGCCAATGAGCACACTGAGGAACTGGTTTCAAAATTTCCATAGAAGGTTGCAACAGAATCCTTATTTCTGGAGGTCATAGCATTTGTTTTTATTGATAATGACAGTAAACAATCACTACATATATAGTATTATCACAGTAATGTTATCTTGATTGCTAGATCAAATTGAGTTGTCAGCATTAGAAAATCCGAATCATTACGAGACGTGAAGTGTCGAATCATGATCCAGGGTTTTTATGCTGACAATGAGACGTGATCTAGCAATCAAAACTGCATTACTGTGATAATGATATTTTTGTTATATACCTATCAATTTTCAGATAATTTAATATAATCACTATATGTAGCTGAATAACACAAGAAATTGCTAAACATTTCAACCTATTTAATACGAACTTCATTTTAAAGCATAAACCGAATTACTTTTTTAAAAGCTGACATGCGCATGAATATTAGTTTTATGAATGAAGCTTGCGAAACAACGCTCACTCAGTTTGACTACCATCACTGTCAATAACACAAATTCTTCTACACTTGGGGGTAGCAGACTCATATATGTGATTTACAGTTATTGTTGTGCAGTTCTCAAATTTTACATCATGGAAGATTTCACCAGCTGAATGACTCTGGAAGTTTCTTTCAGAGGCCAGGTTGATCGCGGTTGAACTGTTTCTGGTGCCACATTGTGAGAGGGAACTTGACATGGGAATGACAACATTATTTTGACAGTTATTTACAGCAGGATTGGACAAATTATTGGAACTTGATGATACAGATCTGTTGCAGAGAATGTTCCTCATTTATAATTTCAAATTCATACATTATGCAGGAAACGTTACCATTTATGAACTTCCGTAAATGGGTTGTACTGTACAACTGTAATGTTTTGGTACGTGATTTCCAAATGTGATCTGGTTTCAGATGAACCTTTTTGCTATATTTTACTACTTCAAAATAAAGGAACAAATGTTTTTACTGTTGTTGTGACAAAAACATGGTTTAGAGCTTTCAGATATTTTACATATAATGCAAGGTTTCTTAACTAACATCGCTGTGAGAGCTTTGTTTACTGCTGGTGTTGGCATTCCATCACTAGGGGTGCTGCTATTGTCACCAGGAAACGTCAAGGATAAAGTTGTTCTAGCCTCGTTTGAGAGTATGGTAATACGGAATTAGAAAACGATAGTATCATTTTCCTGCTAGTAGGAAACGACAGTAAAATTCTGGCTCTTTCTTGGGTAGAAAATTGGTAAGTATATATTAAAGTGTTATACACACACATTAAACAAAATATTCCCAAGATATTTGATTATCACACTGTTTATGATGATATGCACGTAAGCAAAAAAAATTTGCACAGAATCCATGCATCTTGTGTTTGAGTCATCCATTTTTGTGTGGATATGTTTGTGGACAGACTAATAGGTTGAAGATTTTTCCAGGGCTTGTATCTCAGTAACCCCTAACCAGATTCACTTCATATTTGGAATATAATATCACATATTCCCCTTCGCTCAGTGCCACTTCTGCATCTGGGTGGGGCCATGAGGTCAGGAGTTAGAATGGGGACACATTTTTGGTTAAAGTTTTTTTTTTTCATGACTTATATTTCCATAAGCCCTTTAGCAATTGGAGATTTTTATGATTAAATTTCCCACTGCTTTTGACAAACCAGCTTGTTGCCAATTTGGCTTACTACCTGCAGTTAGAAGAAATATGACACATACTAATCACTAATAATCATCTGACACATACTCATCACTAATAATCATCTGACTTATCTGTACCTTGATGAAACATTTATTTATTCCAATCTCAATTCTTCAAGTCTGGAAAGTCGCATTCCCACATCATATTGGCACATACTAAAAGTCAATTCAGGACTGCAGGCTATTGTAACATGGTTTAAAGATAACATGCTAATCCGGAAAAGGATGAAGATGGAAAAAAGATGTTACCTCAATCTTGCAGATATAATTAGGTCTTTTCATTTGTAAAAACTTTTATTTGCCCAAGACTAAACTCTTGCTGTCAGGTACTTTCCTGATATAAAAAATTTCACTAGTTCCAGTTGTAAGGCTATCCAGTCTACATTCCTGTAATACCTTCACATACTCCCCTTCTCTCAGTGCCACTTCTGACCCTGGGTAGGGCCTTGTGGTCAAGAATTATAATGGGGATATATTTTGGTTAAAGTTTTTATCATCACTAATATTTCCATAACCACTTAACTGATTAACTTTTGGAATATTATATCACTACATACCACCCTTCTCTCCATACCACTTCATGGCCTTGGGTAAAGTCATGGGGTCAAGAATTATCATGGGAACACTTTTTTGTTAAAGTGGGTTTTTTTTTTTTTTTTTTTAATGACATTTCCATAACCCCTTTAGCAAACATGATTTGGAATACAACACCATCATCTACACCCATTCTATTAATACCACACCTGCCCATGGAGAAACATTTGGTAGATGCTTTTGGATACAGTTTTTTCTTCATTTATATTTCCATAACCAATTTACTATATGTTTGGAATATAACATCATAGCACACTGACCCTATCGAGTGTGCTACTTTAACTCCTGAGTATGGCAATGGGGTCAGTATGTAGGACACTTTTGATTAAAGTTTTGATTCCATCACTTATGTTTTAATCAACTTTTATCAAATTTACAACAAATTTGGAACAATATATGATCTCAAATACTGCTTCCTCCCATTCTGTGTTGTCCCCTGGATTGCATCCCTTGATAGGGTTATGAAGTCGCGAACTAGGACCCTTTTTGGTTCATTTTTTTGGTGTAATATTTAAATGACTTGTCACTCAATTCATTTCATACTTGAAATATTATATGATCCAATACTTCCATCTCTCCTTATACCATCGTTGCCCTGGGGTCATGTCCCTCATCAACAGATTTAACAGTGTGTAATTGACCGATTCATAAGGAAAACAGTTTTTTTTAAAATTTATTTATCCTCATTATTAGTTTATTTTAATAAACTGTATCCAGTTCAGTGCATATTTTGATGTCATCATACACTTAACTATTACCTGTACAACTGGTGTTCTTAGATTATGTCCTTAGACGGGGGCCATTGGGTCAAAAAGGTACGACATTCTTTTGGTTACAGTATTTTTGCTTTCTTATTTTGCATCCAATTAACACTCACTTTGGAATATACAGTAACATCATAATACTTTCCTTACTCCCTGTAGTAATCCTGCCCTTGAGTCATCCTGCTGGTTGTCATGGGGTTATGCTCCTTGATATATCAACAGCTTGTCAGGGGCATGTCGTGTGTTTCTTGAAAAAAAACA
Source organism: Margaritifera margaritifera (assembly GCA_029931535.1). NCBI lineage: Eukaryota > Metazoa > Mollusca > Bivalvia > Unionida > Margaritiferidae > Margaritifera > Margaritifera margaritifera. The sequence continues at coordinate 38,012 of JAQPZY010001281.1, read as the reverse complement.
GCTCTTGTTTGCATTTATGATTATAATTACATTAGAAACTTGTTATAACCAAATCGCATTTCCTGAATTTTCAGTTTCAATACAGTCTGTGATTGACGGATTCATTAGAAAAACAAGTTTTTTTTATTGATTTAATCTGTTTATTGGGGATAATTTTCTACAATAAGTCAAGCTTTTCTTGAAATTTTAAATTTTTTTATTGAACTGATACAGTAAAGCCAGATTATCGATTATTGTATTGGCATGTAATTATTGATCCATGCTAGTTTAACAGTATACTGATTCAGCCTTAGCTGCAAGTCAGTCTTGTCCCAAGCAAGGTGTAATCAATCACGTTATGACACCTGTTGTGTTAAACTTGTTTGACAAAGAGGACATCTGCTGCCATAAAGGTTAGACATCTGTACAGTTTGCAGTATAAGAAATTTATTGTTTAATAACTTCATTATTTTTCATCCAAATTGGGTGAAACCTTCACTTTCAACCACAAATAATATTTCTGCTGAAGTGATACAACTTTCAAAAGAAAAACTTTGGTTTTTTATCATTGAATAATGCATGTAAGCATGACTGTCTTGGTTCAGGTGATACATCAATGATAAACATTTTTTCAGGTCAAGAATTCTATTTTGAGTCATCCTGGGTGCTTGAGCAAACTGTGTTGAAGGAAATTCTACTGTATAAATACTTCATGGCAATAAAATATGTTTTAAGCTACCTAAACTACATGTAATTTCATTATTAAACAGTTAACAATGTTTATGCGAAACATGTTACATGGAATTTTTCAGTCTGTCTCCGTTAATCTCAAATATAGTGGGAATAGATATGAAACGTACAAATACATTTATGCATGTATGAAGATATCCATTACCAACAAATATTGGATGCAGCTTTGTATATATTGTTTGTGACATTAATCTTATCAATGATATACAATGTGATTAGAGAGGTTGAAGTGTATGCATTTGCACAAGGAGCTTTGTGAGCTTTATAGGTACTTTTTAGATGATGCTTTTGTTAGAAGAAACTTGGAAATGTTTACTCTGTCAAAATAGCATTATTTGAAGTCTGTGACATTTTATATATACATTTGACAGAGGAGTAAATTATTTTAAAGGTATGTACTGGTCATTCAACGACAAGTATGTTATTGTTCTTGAGTCGGGTCATTCCTAACGAAAAGGAGAAAGTTGCATATGTATTCATTTACTTGTTTGTTAAATAACATGAAGATGTAAGGACAGTAATCCCTTTCAATAATGTGCAGATGTAAATACAGTGCTCACTTTCAATAATGTGTAGATGTAAATACAGTGCTCACTTTCAGTAATGTGTAGATGTCAGTACAGTGCTCACTTTCAGTAACGTGTGGATGTAAGTACAGTGCTCACTTTCAGTAATGTGTAGATGTAAATACAGTGCTCACTTTCAATAATGTGTAGATGTAAATACAGTGCTCACTTTCAGTAATGTGTAGATGTAAATACAGTGCTCACTTTCAATTATGTGTAGATGTAAGTGCAGTGCTCACTTTCAGTAATGTGTAGATGTCAGTACAGTGCTAACTTTCAGTAATGTGTAGATGTAAATACAGTGCTTACTTTCAGTAATGTGTAGATGTAAGTACAGTGTTCACTTTCAGTAACGTGTGGATGTAAGTACAGTGCTCACTTTCAATAATGTAAAGATGCAAGTACAGTGATCCCTTTCAATAATGTGAAGATGCAAGTACAGTGTTCACTTTCAATAATGTGAAGATGTAAGTACAGTGCTCACTTTTAGTAATGCTTCTCATAGAAGCTATAAAATTGACCCGTGTTACAAGAGTCCCTTATCCTGAAACATAATCCTTCAAAGGTTTGTCATAATGATGCAAACAATACTAAAAAAATTTACCGTATGTACTTGCTTATAAGTTAAGTTCAACTGCAAACAACCTAGACTTTGATCTGCCAATGCATAATGTGTCAGCAGATCAGGGTCTGTGATGTTTGTTATACTGATTACTCTTAACAAACTGCATAGACCCAGCTCTGCTGGCACATTATGTAACAGCATATATGGGTCTGTGCAGTTTGCGGTTGGACTCGACTTATAAGCGAGTATATATGTTAGGTTATTTAATGGTGGAAAACAAAATGTAACCACTTTAATGAAATCTAGCAGTATATTGAGGGGTTTTATAGTGAGGTACCACTGTACAAAGTTTATTTTGTGAAGAATACTACATATTTTGAGTCAAGAGTGGATGTTATTGTAACAAGATGGTAACAAACAGTATGAAACATTTATACACTTGTCTTAACAACTGGTATATGACATAGCTAATATGAAAAATTACCATTGGATTAAATAATGCATAAAGTTACTTTTATGTTCCAGAGCATTCAGTAAAGCTCATGTACCTTTAACAGGGCACATCAGCTTTAATAAATTATAAAATAAACTATTATACTATACATATCATTGCTTTTGTTTTTCCTTCTGCTGTTTTGGTGAGAGGTCGTCAAATAGTAGGCATCCCTTCATGAATTGGTCTGTTTATCTGATATTAAACCCATATGTAAATCCATTAGGCTTAAAATTAGGTACCTACTTTGAGCACTGGAATGAATATTGGCATTACTACAAGGGTATAACAAGTAGTCTTTCAAGGAGGATCATTACCATACCTATCAGTGAAAAAATTACACATATAATTACGACTGATAATAATTAATATGATATTGAGAGAATAATAATATAATGGCAGTAGTAGTAATAGCAGCAGTAGTGGTAATAATAGTTGTATTTTATAACAATTTGTCTGTCATGTATGCAAATCTAAATTATTGTCTTTCGATGGAGTTAACACTAGATTTTATTGAACAGACCAAAGTAATATTCACTGAGGCCAAGGTAAACATTTGTTTGGTAAGTTGTATAAAATTGGTGTCTACTAAAATCAAGTGTCATTTATTGCATGGTTTTAAATATGACAGTGTGATTACTTGAGTTTGATTTAAATTGATTGCCTAATGGATTGTTCAAGATCCTACTTTGAGGTACAGAAAACCTTACCTTTTTATAAGGAATTTGTGTCAGAGGGGAATTATCAGATAAATTAAATAGTCATGAATTTGTAAAAACTATGAGTTGTAACAGATTCCTTAAGTTTAGTAGGGTATAAATTGTTTGACATTTTAAAGTTTTGAACATAGTATAATTAAATAATCATGTGAAGATCATCTTTCACAGGTTATTTTATAATATGATAACAGTGCTATCACAGTTTTATTAGCTCACCTGTTCATAAGGCCAAGTGAACTTATTTTGTGGCTTAGCGTTTGCCAGGTGTTGTGCATAATCTCTCAACAGTTTCTTATCACTCTAGAAGCCATATTACTGATCCCATTTTTATGAAACTTGCAATATGAGCTTATATCATCAAAATCTGAGCGAGTTTGATGAGTAATACCCATGCATATTAATGAGATGATCTTGCTTCTGACTGGCTGACCTTCCACTCTGGAGGCCATTTCCAGTTTTGATCACACGTGGAATGCATGCTGATATCAAATGTTGGATGAGTTTAATAAAGAGTGAGATGAACACGTACTAATGAGATGATCTTGCATCTGATTGGCTGAGCTTGTTACCACTCTGGAAGTGTATTTCTGATCCAATTTTGATCAAACTTTAAATATGGGCCTATATGATCAACATCTTGGATGGGTTCAATAATGAGCATGATTCACATATATTAATGAGTTTATTGCATCTAATTGGTTGAGCTTGTTACCACTCTGGAAACCATATTTCTGATCTGATTTTGATCAAACTTGGAATATATGCTTATATGTATCATCAAGATATTGGACAATTTTGGTAATGAGCAACAACCATGCATATTAGTGAGGTTGTCTTGCATCTGATTGGTTGAGATTGTTACTACTCTGGAAGTCATAATTCAGATCCGGTTTTTATCAAACTTGGAACATAGGCTTATATTCAAGATCTTGAATGAGTTCAATAATAAGATCCCTATATATTAATGAGGTGATCTTGGATACGTTACATGCAGTCTTATAAAAAATTATCACGATAGTGGATTATGAGCAAGATGTGTGTATATTAATGAGGTAATCTTCCAATTGGCTAAGCTTATTACCACTGTGGAGACCAAATTCCAATCACATTTACCTTGATAAATTAGCTTATATTATAATCTAGCATCTAGCTGGTTATGGATGAAGTGTGTTGACAAGAGCTGACTGCCTACCATCACCAGGTAGTGATTGACCAACACTGCCGCCCCGCCATGAGGAGTTTGTTCTGGGATAAAGGGCAAAACACCCAGTGATAGATAGTCCTAGCTGATGATGTTGGTGTTGCAGCAGTGGCTACACTGTATTACAATACTGATTCTTCTGGGTAAGCAATGACTGCCAGGAAAGGCTGGATGGCAACCAAGGATAGATCGGAGACACTGGAGAGAGTGGAGAGATGACCACGGCTGGGAAAGACTAGCTCAGTGGCATGACTGGGTGGCATCCCTTCATGCAGCCTTTGTAAGGGGGCATCCACTACACAGCTACTACACAGCAAGGTGATGAGCTCCCACAGAGCCTGGGGGTGGGGTGAAAGGCTCGAGATGACGGATTTAGCAGTAACAAAATGGCTTGTTCAACGGACATTGACAGGCTTGATAGCTGAGGCTATAAGAGCGGTCTGGCCATCTGGAGTGTAGCAGAGTGGAAGCAGAAGAGTTCCTGAAACAAATACATTCTGACCGTCACAGAGAAGATGATTTGGGACAGAGCGGATCCTACCTGTAGATCCACCATCTTGTGCTCTAGAAATGGGGGAGCCTACCTGGAAAGAAGCATGCAAAGTCGTAGGGAAGGCTAGATCTAGCTCAGCCCCAGGATCTAGTGGTATCCCCTGCAAGATGTACAAAATGTCCAGGAGCTTGTTGATAAGAAGTGGTCGGCTCACCTCCCAGTTTGTGATGAAGATCCAAGATGAGGAGATCCCATCCATCCTAGATAATCCTATCAAGCGCCTTGGCAAGTGGTTTCATGTGATGCTGAAGACACAAACGGCATCAAATGGCTAAAGAACCAGGTAGAAGAAGAGATGCAGAAGATTGACAAATCAGAACTTCCCAGGAAATTCAAGGCATGGATGTACAAGAACGGACTACTGCCTAGACTGGTTTGGCAATTGATGCTATACAAGATAGCAACGACAACTGTGGAGAGCATAGAGAGAACAATCAGCAAGTATATGCGCAGATGACTTGGAGTTCTGCCATCATTGACATGAGTTGGGCTCTATACCAGGTTTGGAATGCTCCAGCTAACATTGACATCAGTGGTGGAAGAGTTCAAGGTGACCAAAGCAAGGACACTTATGATGCTGAAGCACTTGCAGGACAAGAAGATCACTGCTGCAGGCATTGAAGTCAGGACTGGTAGAAAGTGGTTGGACATAGTGGGAACAGGTCACACCCAGCCTTGGAAGGAAGCTGACCCAAGTAGTATGAGAAGATGGGGGTATGGGACCACTTTTGTGATCTCTGAGTCCCTGAACGAGCAAAATCGACCAAAAAGTATTCCCATTTCCCCATATTATCATGCATCCCGTCCTCTTACCCTTTATATAATGATATTACACAAAAATGATGCTTGCCAAAGAGCTTCAGCAAAATATTTAGCACTTGAGTTACTTCCCTTGATTGCTGAAATATTTGGTACAGAGAGTTACTGTGTTGATTACTGACGTGATTTACCTCCCCTGCTTGCTAAATTTGTGTTTAGTAACAATCAAATATGCAAATTTGCCTAACCGTAAACCTGTCAATAGTATGATATATATATACAAAGTGAATTCTTTATATAGTCGCACACGTCTATAATTCAAATTCAGTCAGCATATAGTTAGCGGGTCTAAGGTCTGTTTTTCTCACAGGGTCGGTCACTCTGTCTTGATAATCGCACTGGAGTATATTTAGGGGGACTGCCTTAACTTCCGATGTGAAAAAGTTTATGGGCTGAAAGCTGTTCACACAAGCGATCAGGTGCAGTGGAAATGCAATTCCGATGTTCCTTAGCTGCTGAGGAACTAAATATTCAGGGACCGAGACAGCGCTTTACCCCCCCCCCCATTCCCCTTATACAGTGAGGTTACAGAGAAATGGTGCTTTCCCCACCGCTGTAGCTTGTCGCGTCTTCTATCCTTTATATACTACTTTAACACAAAAGTAAGGGTACTTATGATGCTGAAGCTATGATGACAGCTTTTGAAGACGGCAGAGTGTATAACGGACATAAAATCGATACTGGAATCGTTTCATAAGTAGCATAACATAAAGCAGAAGTCACCTGAATGGTATTCTTTGCTATCGGCAGCAGAAGGTAGCTCAGAGTTAGCAACAGTCCTTGGCATTTGTCCTTTTGCAACTGCGCATGATATTACCAAAAGAAAGCTCAGTACATAGCCAGAATCTGTAACGCTCTGTGTCGTTGGGGCACATTATTTGAGTCAGTTATCAGAAGATACGTTGAGATCACAATGAAATTAAAAGTAGTTTGCAAGGATTCAAGCTCTCGATGATTTTAGATATAGTCCAGATGGCTACATTTGTCAGCGACAACAAATCCTGTTGCTATAATTCAAGTGTCCTTTTACGCGAGACGTTAGCACGTTAACAAAATATTATTTGTCGCTAGTCTTGAGGTATCTGTTGTTGCGTTATATAGTCTGCTTGCCTTTATTATATTTAACAAGTGCTCGTTGGAACAATTTGGATTTTATCCCGAATACGATAGAAAATTTCATAATAGAGATTACTGCCGCTATAGCAAGGATCCAGTAGCAATTGGCATCATAGGATTGTTTAGCACGCACATCAAATCTGTCTGCAACGACTTCATCACTGATATAAAAAAATGTTGACATCACTGACATCGAATATGTTGACCTTTGCAAATCATCTGAAACTGAGTTTTGATCGTACATAAAGAAAGATCTGCATAGAGAGCATGATTACATTATTATTGACATTCAAGATCAACCGGAGGATATTACCACAGCGATTGATGACATCACAAAAAAGTCTCCTGACAAAAAGTTAGTTGCGGTGTTGCCATGGAAAATTTTCAAGATCACATACAGTATCATCGCTATCACTCTGAAGACCGCAGTGTTGATATTTTTTTGATACATTTTTCCGTATTTGGCACAGTTATTTGCCCACGTGAATATCTGAAATCATGCCAATATTTCTATTGGCGGCAGAAGTTGGCGTGTTAACCAAAATGTCGCCATCAGCGCTAAGTTTTGTATCTGCATACTCTTTGGTGGCAGCATCTTTTTCAGTTTCTGGCGCAGCTAAGTTTGTAATTTTGTTTAGAATACATGCCGATGTTGCCAGTCATAGTTCCACCAGCTAGCGGAAAAAATAGGGCGCTGACAGGAACATTTCATTGCCAGTGATTACCGATGCCAACTTTTGTCCCACTGAAAGTAATCGTCCTCGAGGAAAATTTGTATTGGCACATGTTAACAGCACTTTGCCATTTGTGTTCTTCTCTCCATGCTGTTTATTAGCCGGATTTTCGTTATTTGCTGGTGTAGCCACAATTGTAATCTTTTGAGAATACATGTTTAACGAACCGGTCATCGTGGCGCCAGTTTTTAGCAAGCGCTTGTTGAGTTCTGCATTAGAAATAGTTCCTCTTGTGCTCGATTCAACACCGCCAATAACTGTGCCAACAGCTGTATAATGACTCATTATATATACTCTGCTTATAAAATATGCTCATTAACAACTTTGATTCAGAATACGTCAGAAATACAGACATAATTTCTTGTTTCCAGATTGCTACTATATGATTGTCGGTCCAATGGGCCGCGGTAAAACAAATTTGCTTTTGAATATGCTGCTAGATAAAGGACTTAACTACGACAAGGTAATACTCTATATGCTTAATCCTGGCCAAGATAAGTATAAGCCACTCAGCAACTTTGATGTAGCCATTAGCAGCTCTGATGCCGCGCAAAAAGCTTTTACAATACTAGAGCCTGAGGAAATAACGCCCGTAGAACACATTGACGGCGACAAAGATTCTGTAATAGTATTTGATGGCATCAAGATCGATAGCAACAACATGAACAGGATCAAAGAATAGTTCTCTTTGTCACAAAACAAGCGCTGCAATTCAGTATACTTGGCGCAATCAACAATTGCGTGGTCGCGTTCTTGCAGAAAAAAAATAGGCAAACAGTAATTTCAGCGCAATATAGAACAAAAATTGTTTAAGCCAATAACAGAAAAAATACAACAGACTGCGACATCGCACAATGTTAGACAAGATTTGCTTATCAAAGCTCTGGAAGAACAACAAGAAGCAATAATTAAGAGTCAAGAAGCGCAAGAGAATGCAATAATACAACTTTCTGAGGTATTGGATCCAGAGGTTTCTGCGTAAGAAGAGATGTCTGATAATAGAATGGACATTATTAGGACGGTAAAAGATGAGGTCGTTGATCTACTATCGGAGTATGAGGTCCTATTAAGAAAACCGCCAACTGAGGATATGCTTAGATATGTCGAAAACGCAAGAAAAGAGAATAACCATGTTTAATAGAAAATGGGGAAAAAGACGACACAATTTTCCTGAAATTATACCCAACTTGGACTAAACAAAAGAACCAAATCATGATCTTAGACAATATTCAAAAAAGATCATAAGAGTGATGTAGGAGTAACACAAGATTAAGGCTGCTGAAATGATTGGCGATATTGTACCTCAACAGGAAGACCCATCTTCACAACTGACATCGCTTCAGCAAATAAAACCGTCCATAACTGAGAAAGCTCTAGCGGAGCCGCAACAATCTGCCCAAGCGCAAGCAAGTCCTGACACAGCGCAAGTAACGCCAAAGACTAAGAGGTCGCGCATACCCGCTCTTTCTTCTATACGATCAAAGCTTACTCCAAAGTAAAAAAAGCAACCAAAGACAGGTACAGGAATAAAATATTACAAAAATACTGCGGAGCATGTCGCACGACTACAGTTGTTTGTGGCGAGTAAACAAGCAGGAAACGCTGGCATAGAAGTTGATAATGAGATCGTGGAAATACTAGACCATCTGCTTCAGAAAAGTTTACTTAGTAATGCCGATTAGAGAGTTTTGTTAAACGATTTGATATTGCCAGGTCGCAAACTCTTCTCTTTGATTCCAAGTTAGCTCAAGGAAGCAGCTGTAATTTTACTGTTTGATATAGCTATGAGATCGCGCTAATTTCTACAGAAATATGGAACTTGTTTCATAATGTTACCACTAGCAATAACAAGTTCAGATATCTTACTTCTGCTAATGATGCAGGAACATTGTTCACTATAATTCCAGGTGCGTACAACATCGTTGACATCGCTGATGAAATAAAAGAATAATTGGCGAAAAAGGTCATGTTGGCAAAAACATAATCACGGAGCCAAATTAGTCGACGCTCAAAATACGATTGACGCTTAAAGGCGGCTACCGAGTTGACTTTACAATTGAGAACAGCTTTAGAAACCTATTAGGTTTTAGTTCGCAAATTGTGCAAGAAAATGGTGTTTCCGATGGCGACGTAAACAGCTTACTCATAAATTGTTCCAGAGCTGAAGGATCAATTGAAGCGCGAGGAGGCCATAGTCATGTCATTTGTAGCTTTAGTCCTAATGTACCGCCCGGATCATTGATGACCATAAAGCCTTCGCCGCTAATTTACTATCCCATCAATAATGTCTACAGCATACCAGAAATCGCAATGTCAATCACGGACCAATCTGGAAACAACGTTAACCTTAATGAGAGAGTAACATTATATCTGCATTTGCGAGCGTAAAACTAAAACTATGTAATGGTGTTGTATAAATGAAGCCAATACGAATTAAGCGCAGAAAGATCATAGGAGGATTTTTATATCAACGCTGTTCTCTAAGTTTCTTCAAGCAGCACTAAGAGTAGTAAAAAAAAAATGCTCATGTTGCCTCGAGTCAGCGCCACGTCAGCAGTTTAAAGTTCAGGAGGAAAGGAGATCGTAGATAAAATTTCGCCAACGCCAGCGCAGGTCAAAAAAGCTATCAAAGATATCGCTCCAACAAAAGAAGTTGGGCGCGTGATGACGGGTACAGCCAAAAAATATTGTCCAAGCGCGGCCAAGAAATTATGAATGAACTAGATATGTGATTGATGCCAAATATCACTGCCTAATTTGTCAAATATTATGGCAGGTTCTGATCTTAAGAGAATTTTTTTGGAACGAGGATGTATAAACATGCTGTCCAGATTTACCCCAGAGTGTTTTAAGCTCTTTGATGAAGCGCCAATTGACGAATCAACAACTGAGTATGAATATAAAGCTTTTCTTGAAGTCAGAAGTCATTAGCAAACCACTCCTGCTCCGCCCGCAAATTTTCCAGCTAATACAAATGTGGCGCTTCTTTAAGACAGTGCGATATCAACTTAAAAATCAGATAGTTGAAGGACGTTAACAACTATTTGCCTGCTGCCAACACCATCATGAATTTAATTTCGATGGGCGGTGACCACAACAAATATGTCCTGCTACAAGGATACTAGATGCAGGAGTTAGCATCAAATACAAACAAGGTGCTGAAGTTCTCTCTGATGCTAATTCTGCTGTTGCCGGAGCGGCACCAGCTGCAGCAGAATTTCGTACAGGCATTCGTAATACATTTGTTGATCCAGAAAACGGAAATTATATTGTTGGCTTTGCAGTGAGGCGCGCTCTTAAGGACGATCACAATGAAGTTTGCATGATACTGTATTGCCACTAAGTTCCATTTTTGGTTTTTGTCTCGACGTTGATACAATTTGTAGAGGCGTTAAGCACATGCTTGTTTTGGAAAGATCTGTTCCTAATACGTAAATGCATAGTCCAGCAGGTGGTGATGACGGACAATTTGCTTTTACAAAACTAATACTTTGAATGCCAAAGATAACACCTTATATTTATCACGCGCTAGAATTGGATAATCTTTTGCCCAGATTTAGCAAGAATCTTTATTTTGAGCAAATGCGCGTCTATTAAAGAGTTACACATTTACCAGAGCAAATATCTGCGAACTGAAGAATAGCTACATTGCCAAGCAATGAACTACCGAGACACACATTTATAGTTTTTCAAATCGCAGCACGAGATGAAAACAAAGAGACAAGCAGCTAGGTATTTGACAACTTGGGATTGACTCACGTTGCTGTCAAAGTCAATAGCAGACAATATCCCAAGCGTGAACTTGAATCCAATTTTGCACTACTAAGTAAAGATTACTCGCGAGCGTATATTATGCTTCAGGAGGCTATGCAAAAATATCAGGATGTTGATACAGGAACACAAATATCTCTAGATAAATTTGCAGGGCTGTATACTATTTATCACTTTGATGTTTCTAAGCATTTGGAACGCACAAGCTATTCTACGGCAGATGTTGAAGTCAAGTGGACTCTTCATCCTATAGCACCAGCAGTAGCCGTAAACTATCATGTTTATGCAGTAATTACCGCTGACATATTTTTTAGATTAGATGCTGTTAACGGCAAGATGACCTTAATCGTCTAGAAGAAACTTATTTCAGATATTTTGTCCAAGGATATCATATAAATAACTACCACTCAACAAAAGTAATTTTGACGCCGTCGCAACAGCAGACAATTGCAGTTGCTCAAGGAAAGCGTGCTAGCATGTCAATCAAACTTGGAAACAACCAACTGCATCAAGGACAACATGATCTTGCGCTTACAAAAAGACAGCATCTAAAGTTTATTACTGTAAAGCATAATGGCAAGGGCTTAACTTTAAAATTATCTGCTAAGCAGTTGTCTCGCATGGGAAGCGTTTTACCAGCGATCTTATTCTTACAACATACGGACGAACAATATTATCTGTACTTGGCTCGCTAGGAATTGCAGCGGCCACTGGAGCAATATCTGGCGCTACGCAAAAAGCAGTTTGTGGCAGCGGACTCAGACGCAGAAAAAAAGCAAAGCATTTGCTTAAGTTGCAGACAAATGTTACTGACAAAATGTTTACTTAACTTACGAACAAAATGTTTTACTTGACCTGCTGACACTTAAACAGCTGCTTGGCCTCTGAAAAGAGTTTTGTCTAATCATTTTAAATATAAAATGCAGTATCAGCAAGTTAGTTTATCTCTGTCTGAGGCTGAAAAAAAAACTGGAAGCGGTCGCTTCAAGAGGCAGTCCAATGTCATTAGGATTGTCAGAAAAGCAGTTGTTATCTTGCAACGACAAGCTTCTGTTAACAAAGAGCCAACATGAAAAAATTAGAAAACAGCGCGCGGCAGGAATAGGTCTCATACTTTCTTTTGTCCGCATCGCAGCTTAAGAAACAAGGTGGAATTTTACATCTGATACCCATGCTTATCGCTGGTGCTACTGGCATGTTTTTACCTAAACTTCTTGGCGGTCTCTTTGGCAGAAGTGTTGGTAGTAATCAAAAGAGAAAAAAGAAAAAAGAAAAGAAAAAAAGAGATCGCAAGGATTGCACTACCCCGAAACACAGTGCCGCTAAGCAATTTTGACATTGAGAAAGCGCTTAACCATATAAAATCATGTCGAGGTGTCTTTTCTAAGAGAGAATGCCAGAAAAAAACAACCAAGGAAAACTGCGTTATAAACATAGAGAACTATTTTGATGGATCTGTAACACATTGGGTTGCCGTTGTAAACATGCCAGATAGAAGCGACGCAGAATATTTTGATTGGTTTGGTCTGCCATCATGTGACGCTATCAAAAATTATGCTTCTGTCGCTAAGAAAGGTTGCGTAGATCACGTTGCCAAGGAAAATAAATTCGCATTAGATATCTTACTGGAATTTAACCAACTGCCAACTTTGGTTAATGACAAGTTAGTTTTAGGTAAGCTTAATCAGCAGAAATAAGTAAGTGAACCAGGTATATTTTTCCAAGTGTGTTTTGTGTAAATGCCAGATATAATGACAGCTTCATGATGTTTATCATGCAGAAAGAATACGGACAGTCTTGAAGAGACTTCATTTCAGACTGAAAATGGTCATTCTGTAGTGAAATCAATATGTGCTGAATGCAGCAAAATAAAATCCAGGTTTGTTAAAGTAATTTCTGGTGGTTGTGCTGACGCCCATCCTATTGTTATACTTGACACATAATTGTATGTTTATGCGTTATATATGCATGCCTGCGATGACAATATTTGTATTCAAGGCAATACAATTGTTGGAAACTGTTCTGTTTGTATATGGCAGCGCTCTTGATCGTCATGCGCTAATTGAAAACTTCCAAAACCAAAGGCGGCTGGATTCTGCCAGGACATAAGTATACTGGTCCGTGGAATCATCTGGATAAACTATTTGACGCAAATGATCTTCCTGACCAACAACCCTATAACCAAGCAGATGCCACATCAATGCGGCATGCCATTTGCTACAGAGATCATCCAGAAGAAAAATGCCGCTGCGGCAAAATTATGCTGATGAGTTAGCCGCAATAAAACCAAAAGATATGCGAGAACGTATTGACAGAGCTTTTAGCGAGTATGCATGGAGCTTGCCACTAAAAAATAAAACTTACGCAGCTATCAGAGACGCATTTGCATTTATGACAACGTCATCAGACAACCGCAAACCAGCAAAACTATGGGTGGACCATGGCGGCGAATTTTACAATAGTGCGTTTGAGAACTGGCTTGAACATGTTCTTGCGCTTACAAAAAGACAGTATCTTAAGTTTATTACTGCAAAGCATAATGGCAAGGGCTTAATGTTAAAATCATCTGCAAAGCAGTTGTCTTCCATGGGAGGCGTTTTATCAGCGATCTTACCTCTTCTTACAAAATAAAATTCATAAGTGTTTTACGTTCAATGAGGGCAAAGCAGTTGTCATTGAAAGATTCAATTGTGCGCTAAAGAATGCGATGTGGAAACACTTTACAAAAAATAAAACGTATAAATATGTAGATGTGTTGCAGTCTCAAGTTGACAAGTACAACAATATGATGAATAGAATTTTTGGGATTACGTCAACACAAGCTAGCGACAAGCAAAATCAAGACAGCGTGGCAAACAAACTATTTTTTAGACAAAAGTTTAGCGTTGGCAACCAAGTCAGGATTTCTAGAATTTAAAAAAATCTTTGATAAAGGTCATACAGCAAACTGGACTGAAGAAGTGTTTACCGTGACAGAGGAATCAAAAACAATTCCTGCAACGTACCGAATCGCAGACCTTAATGGCGAACCAGTTTAGGGAGTCTTCTTAAGCAGAAGCAACATATCAAAATGTTTTTAGAACAAAGCTTGTAATCAAAACTCGCTGAAATAAGTCGTTTGTGAAATGGAGAGGCTACTCTGATGCTTTTAATTCTTGGATACCAATGGCAAGTATTGAGAAATAATTTTGTCGTACTCTGCTAATATGTTTTTGCTAGCAACAGGCTTGCGCATGGCCGCCTTGTCTGGCAGACCTAACAGCAGAATTTATTTTAAAGATATAATCAAACTTAATAAATTTCTGTCTTCCTGGCAAGTTTAGCGTGATAAACCTGTCAATGATCTCGTTCAATTGCGCTAGTTCATCGCTTGATAAATTAAATCGCACCAACTTGTTTCTGATGTGATATTTTCTTATATATCTTTGTGGTCTTGTGTTGTAATGCAGAAAACATTTTCAATTTGATTGTACTCGTCGTAGTCGCGGACAATAGCATCTTCGTTTTAATATGAATCATACATTTTTATCAAACAACGTTAGATGTTATGTCAGATACAATCGTTTATATCACAGATGTTTACAGAGAGCATCCAGACTTGCTTCTTGATGCCGTCAAATCGCTGTATGAAAATCCTGATATACTAATTTTGATCTGAATGTGAAATCAGAAAATGCTGCTTCTGAAGAAGACAATTTGTTTAAAATACGGGTTTTGCTCACGGACGAGCAGAGAAAACTACTTAAACAACATGCAAAATCAACATTTGTTATGACAGCGACTGGCGCTGATGCGTCATAGTGTATCATACTTCAGCCAAGATACTCTGTATATATATATATATATATATATATATATATATATATATATATATATATATATATATATATATATATATATATATACAGAAACTGTCAATGATGTAACAAGATGCGACAAGTTAGTGGCCGATACCGCGTTTGTCAGCCTAAAATATTTGATGAGAACAGCTATCCATAGAAAGAAAACTCACGTAAAACTATACAAATCAAATTTAAGTCGGTTTTGCTGCACTTGATCTGTCAAAATATCACATGTACGACTTCCACTATGGCATAATTAAAAAGAAATATGGCGAGTTGCTGCTTACAGATACAGACTCACAATGCTATTAAATTAAAACAGATAATGTGCACGTGACATGTTTGCGATAAAAGTGCATTTTGATTTTTCAGATTACTCTAAAAAAGATAGCAAACTCAGCAAATATTTTGATGAGACAAACATGAAGGTTGTCGGCAAATTCAAGGAAGAGAATGTTCCTGAGATCAAAGAGGTAATTGCCCTGAGATCAAAGAGGTTTTTGCGCTGAGATCAAAGATGTTATTGCGCTGAGATCAAAGAGGTTATTGCGCTGAGATCTAAAACGTACTTGCTTAATCTGCTTGACAAATAATAATTAATTTTTTTTTTAAAAACCGAGACAGAGGCATCAAGAAGTTCGTTGTGAAAATGTTATAACACGTGACGACTACTTTGTAGCTCTATCTGATGAAAAACAGTATGCTATGATGAATACGATAAGATCTGAGAACCACGTCATGCATACTGTGGTGCTTAACAAAACCCGACTTTCAGGATATTACGACAAACGCTATATACTTGATGATGGCGTTAGCACACGTGCTCATGGACATTTTAAAAATAAGGGAGAAGAACCAGTGGGCGAATCAAAGATTTCTAACTAGCCAGAGCCAAACATTTTTGCTGAGCTTGTGCTGATCTCAACAAAAAAGTGAAAACACCTACTACTACTACTATTTACGGATTATTTATGATGATTAAACAAAGTTGAATGTATATCTCGCGTTGTCGATTTGGAGCACGATGTGTTTATAGTGCCCAGACAAATAGTTCTTGTGCCGCTGCAAAAAAATATGATGGAACGGCGGTTTCTGCCAACCGAAGTCTGTGCCTGGTACAAAGAACTAAATAGTTACTGGATGCCTGTTTTGACATTGGTAGTTCTTACTGGCCTCACTGTTTGTGTGTGTGTGTGTGTGTGTGTGTGTGTGTGTGTGTGTGTTTGTAACTGCTGCCAAGTGAAGACCAGATGTTGAATACACACCAACAAATGGGGAGTTAAAAAGCAAGTGAGGACCCAATTCAAGTCTTCACTTGCCAAAATGCGAATTTCGGCTAATTTTGTATGTTTCATGAAGAAAAAATGAAAATTTGGACTGTCTCAGTTGGCGGCACTTTTAAGACGTGTGTAAGCCCGGGTTTACACAAATTACTGTAACCGCTATATTTTCGATACACAGTCTCTTCACACTCCATCGTTCACGCATGCGCGAAAGTGATAATGCTTAGACGCATGCGCTGTTGGATACTGGACAGTACTTTGCTGGAGAAGTTGAAGAGGTGGGAAAAAAATGAAGTAGCATGCACATCAGACACTCGTGAGTCCAATTCAGAATTTCTATTAAGAAATAATGGGATTTTTGTGGAGTGTAATTTTACTCTATTTTATTTAGCAGTCCATTTATTGACGTGGAATGCATCTGACGTTTTCATTGATGTGTAACAATAGCAACAGGCCGCTAGAGGGCACTGGCAATCAAGATTAACATTTTCTCAAAATGTCAACCTCATTACACCTGGTACTTTCTCCGCTTTCGTATGTAAAAAGCCGACATTATTATATCCGAATGTATTCATGGTTGAAAAGTCAAATGTCTATATTTAGCGTATATGAAATTGGACCTTTTGTACAACATATTCGGGGAAAATAAACGAAAACCGATCTTTTCAAAACGCAGAAAAAGTAAATAAACGAACATATACGCTCACCTACGCCTACTTTTTAATTACTTTGTAGTTCTTTCTATGAGAATAATCGTAAAATGTGTGCGAATATTTGCGGAAAACCCACGAATTACGTCTTTTTAAAGGTCACCCATGCCAGCAAGAACGGTAACTCTTCCCGGCACATGGATACGTACAAAATGGAAACAATGACAACAACACGACATAAATTGGGTTCAAAAACACACGTAAACTTGATTTTATGAAAGGGCAGACGTTTATACAAAGGAATCGGATTATACAAACGTATTGTCATTCATTATACCAAATTTATTACAACATTTTGGTACAACTTTTGTTGTGTAATGTAATTTTGAGAATAGAGACTCGACGGGTGATACTGATAATGATATTGATAATAAGTATGTGATTGTGATCATTTAGATATTATCAATGTCAGGTCATCTGCTCTAGGTACGATTCTTAGCTAGAGACACTGGTATTCAAACTTTCATCATGAAATAACATGATGTCAACTGAAAGAATTTTGAAAATGAAAACAAATTCATTTCATGACATTTTTTGTGAATATCAATATGAATATTGTCATAATAAAGAACAGAAAATCTATCTGTAGTATTTCTCTATTTAAACAAAAACATAATCATAACTATTTCTTGAGAACCAAATCAGTGCCAGTAGTAGAATTGTGGAAGTATTCAAAGTAAGTCATTTTTATGTTTTTTTGTCATTGATTTTATTTTATAGATATGAAAACTGACCAAAAATATCTTATCATAACTAAATTCTAAAATGGCAATTGTTATTTACTAAATTGTGATTTCTGATCAATGTATATATGTACAAGAACACTGTAATGCATTTGCACGATTGCTTTTAAGAGTAACATACAATTTAAACTTGCGTATGACTCATGATTATGGTATTTCATGCAAAATTTTTAGGGGGGCACGTGATAAAAAGGAACTGAAAGGCTTCAGAAGTACCTGGAACATAGAAAAAGTGAATTTATTCTTGAAGCTGAATGTTCACAAAACATTTATATATAACCATATGTAAGAAATATGCAACTTTCATCATGAAATAACATGATGTCAAGAATTTGCAAAAAGTGACCAAAGACCAATATTAACAATGGTGGACGGCTCATGTGTTTGAATGCTTCCTGTGAATTTATTTGAAAAGATATAATAAAGATGGGTTCATTTTTGAATTCTGCACACTCAAATTATGCAGAAAAGGTTCCATTTTAAAAGCAACATATAATTTCAACTTGTGTATGACTGAAAAATATAGTATTTCATGCAAAAATGTTAGGGGGGTGCTTGTAAAAAAGGCACTGGGGGGCTTCTGAAATACCTGGAACATAGAAAAAGTCAATTTATTCTTAAAGCTGAATGTTGACAAAACATTTCTACATAAACATATGTAAGAAATATGCAAATTTCAGCTTGAAATAACATGAGGTCAGGAATTTGCAAAAAGTGCCAAAGACCAATATTAAAAATGGTGAATGGTACATGTGTTTGAATGCTTCCTGTGAATTTATTTGAAAAGATATCATAAAGGTGGGTTCATTTTTGAAATCTGCACACTCAAATTATGCAGAAAACATTCAATTTTTGTATATTCTATAATTCCGAAAAAATCATCCCCTGTTGCTAGTTACAACTCGTAAGAAATTCAAAATGGCGCATACGATTCAACCTAAAAAATGCAACATAATGACAATGCAAATGACAAGAAAAAATGCCATAAAGCCAGTATATATGTCATATTCATTGGAAGATACTATTTTAGAAAACCTCTGGCAAATACAATTTGTAGGGGTCAGGGGTCACATAATCACTACTGAGAAGTGATCCGAAATGGAACATTCAAATAGCGATAACAACGTAGCCAGGATGCGCTTCCGTCAGCAGAATGCCACCATCTTACTACTTTTGTACAGAGATGGTACCCCTATTTACTGGCCTCCCATTTTTTTAACTCGAATTTGGATTATTTCATGGATGACGGGAAAATTTACTTCATCGTCTGCGCAAATGAAACCATCTATATAGTATGGGCCTGTTCCATTCTGAATCGTATCTTGGAGTCCCCTATTTTGACGCACATAAGTACTTACTTTCACCTTGTCATAAATATACTCCTTTCATAGTGATACCTCTCATTATATAGAAACATTAGTTATTTTAGCAAAGTATGCATACAAAATGACATTGATATATTCCCTAATACTCTTCTTTGCATGCTTTGAACCAGATGACCCCTTGTCGGAAAGTTTGTGTATTACGTCACCCATTATGACGCACTTCACAGAAGTCTTTCTTTTAGTGACACTTTTGTACATACGGTCAGGGAATAAAACTATATTGATGAGGAACATCAATATGACATAGAAAACTTAAGTTTATCGGAAAAATTACAGAAAGATATTTAACTTGGCATTCCTAAAGCTTTTCTTACATTTATCATAAATGTAATTTTGGTACAGATATTGTCTCGAAAGCAAAAAGAATCAAATTTTTAAAAGTCATGATGGTATTATTATAAAATCGTGTCCTTATTATTAAAATATTATTAGATTTAGCATGTGTCTTTTTCCCAATATTTAATTGGCATTGTGAACATGCAGAGCCTCAATCCTTGAATGTAAAGTTTTTGGAACATCAAAACTGTTTTGCATCCTTCACAACTTTTTTTTATCCAGAATACAAATAATCACAGACAGAAGACATACAGTTACAGGAGGAGGTTTTATTTTCATTAATAATCATTCTTGCCATTATCAAACAAATCTTTAAAAAATAAATTGGTCAAAATAAGTTAAATATCAAGAATGTCTTCAAAGATTATTGAAAAATCACTTTTTAAATTAATATTGCCTAATTATCAGATAAAAAATCCTAAGACTTTTATTTAAATAAGCAAAAATGTAAAGGATACTAATTTAATTATGAAATATATCGTAAAAGTATATGTTTCTTGTAAATTTCCACAAATTATAATAAGAAAGAACCACCTCTGAAAATCAGTTATGACAGATCCACATCAAACTGTATAACAGTGTACACCTTTCTAAACAGTGTTACTGATGCATTATCAGCTGTGAATCACGTTGCTAACACACGTTGAGTAGCCGACTGGATACCTATTATGGCGGGAAGTTTATTTGTCCCGTCAGAATAGTTAGTAAGGATTTTTATGAGGACTTACTGATTGAAAAAAAGAGAATTAGTGAAATGGCGTTTTTTTTTCAAGGTATGTATCTTTGTTTCATTTCACAACCGACAAGGATAGGATTTTCGGCAAATGTTGTGGTCTGTGTGACTCGATGTTGATCAGTGTAAATTAATGTTGTGGTTTTGACGTCATTGAAAGATGTGTTCTCTCGAGAACTGGGAGTTTATGACACTGCGTCAAATTAGGTAAGCGTCAAAATAGGGTGTGGGATGATACACCACCTTCTGTCTTTGACAGTATTTACCAGGGCCAGTTACTATCTAGCTGAGGATTATTTAATCCCTTTATACCTTACAAAATTTCAAACCAAACCTTGTTCTGTCTGCGCAAACTTTTTTTAATTTAGAAAAATAAAATTGTTAACGGCGAGAGCAATGTTAAAGAAATGTTATTTATAGTACAAGCACGGCCTAATACACGTCGTAAGGTGCATGATAGCGACGCGGATCCTCGCGCAGGTAAAACTTAAAGTCGGTACATTTATACTGTACAAAACGTTCATAATACCATCAGCTGTAATCAGTAAAATTAAAATAAAGGCTACGAAACGACAGTGAAAAAAATTGTCTGAATCATAAAAATGTAATGCAAGTAAAATGTGGACTTTATCATTTCTTTGTTAATTATATGCCAAACATTCCAAAATAATGCAGTTGGAATAAAAATGGCATCATAATATATTTGTAAAAATCATAATTAAGTCCATTTAAAATAGCTAATAATTTAGACATTATTATTATTATAGAAGACAAAAAAACACAAACAAAAACGTATACACATGCATGCAGAATAAGTAATAATTAAAATAATAATTAAAATATTCAGATGACAATACTTGTTTCCTAGATCAAATATGAATACAAATGAAAATAGAAATAATACTGTATAATAATGCTGATATTTTTTTATCACAATTTTAAAATAAAGAAATTGAATCAGATTGTAAAATAAATAATCTTAATAATAATGATTTATATGTTTATCAGACATTTACACTTATATTTAGGAATTATTTGTATTTTGAACAATATCAATAATAATTATAATTATAATGTCTACATTACATGCTGTTTTTATATGTTTATCAAATTGCTGGCATGCTAAATGCCATTTACATATGAATTAAATATATTTAGATGGTGAAAAGACATTCTTACTGCAATTTTTTGAAATGCTTAACATCTGATATAAAAATGATACAAATCTATAATCTAATTATCTGACATATTTATGACTTAGAGAATGACATATGATTTAGAGAATTTTGTTAATGTTGTTTTGTATCCATTTATTGTAGTCATAGTCTTTAGGCCAAAAGAAAAAATATGGTTGGCTCAGGTTACCCGACCGACCCTAGTGTTTAGCCTCCAAGCCTATGTTGTTTTTTTTTCACTAAAATAAAACAAAAAAAATTTTGCCGAGTCATCAACCCCGTCTGTGATGATGACGATTTGTGCTGAATTAGACCATACCAAAGTAGCAATAGGAATACTCTGTTTTGTTCGCTTGTTTGCTTGTAAAACAGACATGCGCAGTGATGAACTATAAACAACATGGCATGTGGAAGAAGCGTCCCTTCTACTCTAATCGCTGTGAAGCTTAATAACTGCTGTCCCGGCAACAGTGGCAATTATTTATTGTCAATCAATCATGATTGGACATTCATGGACCCGTTTCAATCAAAACACCCAGTCTTCAGCCCAAAAGAAGACCGGATGCTCTGTTCAGTTTCACCGACAGCTGCAGACAAGGACGGATATGATGTTAGAAAGGTCTCTAGTATAAATCAAGTCTGAGAGACATGAAGATGGTATTAAGCAAACTAAATTCACCATGCTCATTTTCAGACATAGATTTGTTTTTCCATGCTAAATGTATACATTAAAACAAATAGCCAGCAAATTAAAACGTATGAAACAGATAATGGTGTTGTTTGTGAGTCGTCACCATAAACTCCAGAGGTCCAAATCCACTTGAGCCTGTTTGTGAGAAAATTGTCATTTGTTTACAGAAGGTTCATGGTACTACTCTTGAAAATGGACTATGGTCCTCTTCCAACAAAACTTGTTGCCAAGGGTACATAAATACATAGACGCGTCTTAAGGCAGAAAGGTTTACTCACGGTGAACCTTAATTATAGTACATATACATGTATTCATTTTTTTTTTTTTTTTTTTTATTTAAGCCTACCAACCTACCCTACTTTTTTTGGCTATGTAACCTGAACCACACACAAAATTCTTTTTGACCTTAAAGTAGTAGGCATCTTGCATGGTTATACAGGATAGATCCACATCACAACCATGCACCTTACAATAAAAGTATCAACTAGTTGATTTTACATTTCTATCTTTATTTGTATTCATCACTGATTTGGCAATAAAAAAAATGTAAAAAATATTGTCATCTGAATATTTTAATTATTACTTTAAATGTAGTCTAAGCACTAACATTTTAAATGTTACTTAATTATGAATGTTACAAAAATCTTATAAAGACATTTTTATTCAGACTGCATTATTTTGAAATGTGTGGCATATAATTAAGAACAAAATGATAAAGTGTGTATTCTACTTACATTACATTTTTATGATTCAGATAATTTTTTTCACTAGTTTCGTAGCCTTTATTTTAATTTTACTGATTATAGCGGATGGTATTTGTGCTCGTCGTTAACCACTTTATTTTTCCAAATTAAAAAAGTCTGCACAGACGGAACAAGGTTTGGTTTGAAATTTTGTAAGGTATAAAGGGATTAAATAATCCTCAGCTAGACAGTAACTGGCCCAGGTAAATACTTTCAAAGACCAAAGGTTGTGAATGATTCAGAATGGACGGGCCCATGCTATAGCTTTCCTTTTAAACCATATGGCCCTGAGAAAAGTTTCTTGAAAAATCCAGAAACTGTCTGGATTGAGGATGGTTTCAGACAGGAGAGGCTTTATTTACGTAAATAAATATAATGTGTGGAGAATTTTTGTATGACTTCTCTTCGTTTTGTGGGAATAGAGCTGTATTTTAGGTGGCACTCTACAGATGTTACGTACAGAGAGAGTGACGTGTAAGGTGAAGTTGTTTGTATTTACAACCTGCACAATGGAGAGAATGTTGACATACCTCTATGATACTTTCATGTACCGGGGCCTGAAATTTCTTTACATACTGTACTTGTGGAAATTGTACATGATCTAAGCTCTAGGGGTGTGCGATAATATCGAATATCGGTATATTGTGTTACTGAACCTGTGATACAATAATCGTGATATAAATATATTATATTGGTATAGTACGATATTGACGTAAATTTTGATAAAAAGCTGCAATGAAACTCTGTTATTTTAATAAATTAATATTCGCAATGTTTCACCACTTAAAATAGTTTCCAACTGACAATGACCGATTGAATTCCATACCTGTACCTTCGGTGATCTGCTTCAGTAAGATTTATATTTTGTTTCCCTGGGAAGTTGCATCAGTGTTAATCTTCATCCTTCTGAAGCCTTAGCTTCTCTATGTCAACAAATAAGCACCTTGCAGACATTGATGACTAACTGACATTGACCTTGAGCAACAAGCGTTTCAAGCATGGCTGAGTACGATCTGGTGAAAATTAGAAAGCATGGTCGGCAACATGGATTCATTTTGCGTTAAGAAAGAGTAAAACGGACAGGAAGATTGATGAGGGCAATTGCTGTGTGCTGATATGTGAGGCTCATGTTAAGTTTTCTGATGGAACCACAAGTCTAACCTACCATATGAACAAGCACCATCCTGGGAAAATTGGGCATTACAAGAAGACAGCCAATAGATCATTGATGTCTACTGATGAGAGTTTATCGTATGATCACAATTCTGATCTTTCTAAAACTAAAGTGTCACTGCCAACCGAGAATCTTACCAGGGCTCCTTGGCACAAAATACCCCTCCCAGTCTTCATGTGCTTTACTGATAACTGTCAAGGTGTACAGATTCATCATAAAGGACTTGCGTCCATAACGAATAGTGGATTCGCCAGAGTTTAGAGACCGTTTACATAAACTTCTCCCTCGATACAATGTTCCAGGTAGGAAGCAGTTTGCAGAGGTGATCATTCCATTCTTAAATCAATATTTTGCAATAATATTGTAATATTTCACATAATATTGTAATGTATCTCAATATGATTTTCAATTCAATACCTCTACTAAACTCACAGCTAACTAAAATGGCTGTTCCCATGTGCTAGAAAAATCAGCCTGAACTAGTCCAAAGTACACTACCTTTAGCAGTTATTAAAATAGGGAAAATGAATTTTTGCTAGAGTAGGCAATACCAGCTTTAGAAAGTGCAATGTATGAATCGCAAAATATATAAAAAGTAACAAATGTTATCTGCTCGTTTTTTTCTTCATATTTTATCTTTGAAGTCAAGGAAGTGAAAATGACCAAGCGGAGGTGGAAGTTTTTTTATAGGTGCACATCTGAAGTAAGGCTAAGCTACTCTATAATCCAAATTACACCCATAGATCATACACCAAAAAAAGGAATTACCTTGGCCAGGACCAGTTTTTCTTGATCGTACATAAATATCTACGCGCATGTTTAATTTATTCATAATCGTGATCAATCATCAATTTGTCAAAAAAATACTTACCTGGCGTAAATGCATGGGTATTTACCTAAGTTTGCCGAGCATATACCGGTAATCCATTGTTGCCTTTGCAGGCGACAATTTATTGTTGTTATCGATCGCGACCAATTCGTGTATGGCTTCTAATCCACATATTAGTGCATTTACGCGGTGGTGCTAATCCTATTGAATCAAAATAAACATTGCCACACGTATTTATCGCATATGCAACCCAATGTGTTCCAAGACCAGACAAATGAATCTAAATTGGTTATTCCAGTTTCATATTTGTGCAAACATCGATGACAATTCATCTCACATGAAAACACCTCTGAAATGTTTTATTATTATTATTATTATTACTATTATTAGTATTATTATTATATATATATATATATATATATATATATATATATATATATATATATATATATATATATATATATATATATATATATATATATATTAGCAGATATGCAACCTTTGATCGACACACAAGCAACCTTTGGGCGACCGCGGTCGCCAAGAGGATATATCTAGTGTCGCCCAAAAGTAAAACAATATTCCTTACTATTTCTGTTAAAAGAAAAATGTATTAGATATTTCAGAATTATGAATGAGATAGTAATAAGGTTAAACCTTACTTTAAAACCAAGTTTATTTGAAAGGATTTGTTGATTTTTACATTTTATAGTTTTGATATATATTCGCGGTGCAACCTTCCGGCGACATCATGTATACTGTGGATATTTCTGTTGATAGGATGTATATTTACATTACTACAGCAGATTTTAAAATGCTTTTTTATCATCATCGTTGTTACGTGTCGAACCATTATCATAAATAATGTTAAAGTTAAAACCCAACGTATTAGCTAAGTTTAGGCCCACTTCTAAGCTTAACCACTTTGATCATACATTCTAGTGTGATGCGCATGCTTATAGTCAGCTTCCGGACAAACTGACCAGGATATTCGAAATAATGGCTGCTTTACCATTAAGCCACGGAATGCGCAAGGTAATGACTATACATGTAATGGATGGATTTGCAAACGTAACAGTGATTTAGCATTGTAGAGAGAGTTTTCGCAAATGTTGGAGGGGTGGGGTTGATGATGCCATTTGACTGGCTATGTCTGTGTAACCGTGACATGCTGAAAGTACATTCGATCATCGTGACTCCTGTTACAATGTTGGTCAAAATAACACATAACTTGTATTAGTCTTAGTCTTAGTGCATACTTGAGATTAAAGATTAGTTGTTGTATTTAATCTACAGGTAACTTTGGTGCGGGAGGTACAGGGTGGTGCTGTACATGGTAAGGTTTCCACATGTCAGAAATATGGCACTATAAATTTTAGCTGAATTTTGTGCCCTTGATCAGGGATATTTTTAATATGGATGAGCGTGGAGGGGATTGAGTAATCTCCATGGCTAAAAAAGGGGCGTTTCTTATCCAAGATTTCAAATTTGCCCTCAATGAAGAATGCTTGGAGTAACCTCTGCATTTATTTAAGGTAACAATGGTGTTTTTTTCCAGTTGTGTACAGTATGCAGTTTCTCAGTGCAGCCTATTTTTGATGACAGCTTGTTCAAGAGAATATTCTTATTTAGATTTATTATGAGTATGGGTGAAACGATACAACTCAATATTATTCACGATACACAGTCTACAATACGATACATTATCGATACACATATCAACTTGACAGGTTTTTCATCTTTAAAAGGTCTGTCAGTGGTAGGGTGGTGCCATTTATTGTGTTGACGTATAGGTTATATTTTCAGTATGCGAATTACAGAGACAGAATTCTCATCTGTTCATGTGCCATTCTCATCCTTGACAAAATATAAAAAAAATACTTCCAAACAGACTACCTGTTAGTTATCAGTGACTTTAATTCAACTTTTTTGGCCATTTCAGGCTGCTTCATGTTGATCACAGGGGCTTGTATTGTTGCTTACAACTTATCTATCAGTCATACATGTACTATATAATACTACAAGGGAGGACACTTCTCTCCCTTCTTGCATGACCTATTTAAGAATCAACGCTGATATTTCAAGCTACACTTTGCGTGGCGTAATAAATTTGGTACCAATATTTAGCTTGGGCATTTGACTTTGTATGCCTACACAAAGTTTTACTTACTACCACACCTCTAAGGAATGCTAGAACATTTTACCACGTTACCATGATCAGATAATCAGCAGGCGTAGTACATTCTTTTCGGTCGACCAATGAGAGGGCCGTATTCCATTCAGCTCGTTGCATTTGCATATTAAGCGGGCGCAATCATGGCCATGTTGACCGTTAGCATGGGAAAATGATCTGGCATTACTTAAAGGTGTGGTAGTAAGTCAAACTTTGTCTAGGCATACAAAGTCGAATGCCTGAGCTAATCATCGATACCAAATTTATTATGCTATCGAAATATAGCTCAAAATATCAGCGTCAATTTTTAAATAGGTCGTGCGAGAAGGGAGAGAAGTGTCCTCCCTTTTAGTATTTATATAGTACATGTATGACTGATAGGTAAATTGTAAGCAACAATACAAGACCCTGTGATTTTGATCAGTGGTTATTAAATTATCAGTAAAGTACTTAGATCATATATGGAGAACAAACCTGAAATGTCTTCTTTACGTTGAGATATGTTATTAGTAGCTGAACATGCTGACAGGATAAAATAATTAGCATGGAATGGGGGGAAAGCAGATTTTGGTGTTAATTTGTAGAAGGCGAGTGGCTGTCGTCAATAGTTACTTTTTACTGACAGAAATGAGTGCATATGCCTGCTGTGGCTTTCTCAGATGTATTCTCAATTTAAAGAATAAAAAGGCAAATGACTAATAATTATTCACTGCTGCTAAAGATTAAAGTAATTTGTATAGGGTAAATATCATTTTGTATCGATTCTTCGCCTCTTGTATTGATATGGAAAATTATCGATATATCAATTGTTTCACCCTTAAGTATGAGCATTGGTATTTATTATAAGTGTGAAATATAGAAAATTACTGGTGAGATTTTTACCATTTCTTTAAAATTCCTATATTTTCACATGCAAATTATATCTTTATATTTTCACATGTGAAAATACAAGATTTCACATCATGTCATGTGATGTTTTCTAGTGTATGCCTATAGAAGTTATACTTGCAGCGAGAAAAACTAGCATTTTGTGAGCTTGAGCAATAATAGAAACTCCATTACCTTTCAAGCATAGAAATTATTTATTGCAGAAGACATTTGACTCGCCACTGTTTGCTTCTGTACCAAGTTATATATCTTTAACAGCCTTGACAACAATGTAAACAATTCGGTGTGCTATATCACTTAATTTGACTTGCTTTTGTGGTCAGATTGGGTAAGAAAAAGGTTAAAAAATGTCAAATATTGAATTTATTGAAACAGATAAGTGATCCCAAATTTACCGTTCACTCAGATGGCTTATATTTTCTATGATCAGCCAATAAATGTGATTGAAATTTAGGTGAACTTATGAAAAGGGTGGTGGAGGTAGTATGCTGAATAGTGAATTGAATTTTTAAAGCTTCATTTCAGAAGCAAGTTTGCTATATAATAACAAGAACATTATTTTTTCCTGTTTATGTACCAGATATATTTCATCTGTTATGGTTAGGCCGGTGTGGAGTTCTAGGCCATCTTTAAAGGACTGACCATTTAATTGGGGGGAGGGCTGGGATTCTCTTTCGATAGGATATTTTCTTTTTTTATTATCAATAGATAAGTAATTTTTGTACACTAATATAATGGATATAATTTTTTTTTTTTCTTTCTACAAATCGGAGTAAGAATATTGTTTTCAAGTAATGTAAGGGCTGGACATGGGGTTTTTTTTAACTCCGTTTACCCACCACCACCACCGTCTGAAAATGTAGTGGTCAGTCCCTAATGACCCTAACACTGTTTTTCCTGTGATAGTCCCAGTGGACTAGGTGCATTAACTGATTTAAAAGTAGGTGTGGGCTTATCATAGGATATTTCTTTCCTAACATAAACAATTGCTAAAATATGTTGAAGTGGGGATTGGACTTATCAAGTGTGGGCTTATCATTGGAGAAGTGCAGCAAGTTCATTTGTTTGATATATTGCACAAAAGAAAGTGTGCAGTGTTTCCCCAGGGCTTTTTACTGTAGTGCTCTTGCTACACGTATCAGCCCACGATGCTTTAGAACCAACTGATATGCTTTATTGTTTCCCAGTATCCATTAAAAACCATTCTGTTAAATAAAAATCCTGTCATCTACCGGTAATTCAAAGCCCCATCACTCAAATGACAACTGTTCTTAACCTCTTCTTGTGTATGTACATGTAATTATGATAATCCTTGATAATTACTCACTCGCCGAGCCACTACATGTAGAGATCAGAGAGTTGGTGATTCCGATTCAGAATGCCCCACAGCAGGAGTTCCCCAAAGAAAGATCATAAGAAACAAAAGACGGGTTTAAATAGTGAATAAAAGATTTCATATGCTTGGGTGGAAATCAGTGAATCCAATGGTAAATTTTCCATATTGCTAAATTATAGTTTAGATCTACTTAGTTATCAATGGGTGATATGATGGAGTGGTGTGGGTGGTGTACAATTCCTTTGGCACTGTTAGAATCTATTTATTTTTATATTTATTGTAGTAGCAGTAGTAGTTGTGATTGTTATCTTGTTATTTTCTGCAACATGTGACAAGGAACCTCATGAATAAAAATTGCAAGTTACTCACGAGTTGCTCTTATATTTACACAAGTATACTCTCAGCAAGAAAAAAAAGTTTCATTAATAAATGTAACTCAAGTGGGCATTGTCCTGTGAAATGTATATATTTGAAATATTTCTCCAACAATAAAAAAATAGTTTGCAATTGGAATGTACCGCATTATAAATTAAATGGTGACATTTTTTAATCATTATATTGCTGCATTAATAGGTGTCATCTTTTTATTTGTGAGAATTGCAGATTAAAGAATAAAATCCGCACCCAGTGGGCTATTTCTACACAATTCATAATTTCCACAGATGAACTTAAAACCACATTATGTCTTTGACATTTGGAATAAATATAACTTGGATTGTTTTATCGTTTATTTAAATTCAAAGACTACTGAGTTTTGACCTTAAATCATGTTATAACTTGGGAAAGTTAAGAATATTATTCAAATATGTATACTTCTTTTATATCTCAATGATATTGATATTTTAACCTTTATGATGATAACGTGTTTTTGAAAACATTTTATGATGCTACCATGCACTTAACCCAATGCTATCAGAAATTTCTGATGTGTCTGTGTGTGTCACGTTTGACAAATGTTTTGTCAATGACAAGTCAGGAAATGTTTCTTCTAGTAACCTGTGGGGACTGTCTTCATAAATTTTGGGGACATCTGCACAAAATTGGCAAACATTGTAAATTTCTATAATTATATTTTTGTACTTTAGTATATTACGAGACGAGTCATCACTTGATGCTGGCATAAAATGAGCAGTCTCTGCATTCACATTTTTAAGTTTTGACCAGATTTCTCTCATACAAGGGTAGCAGTTATTTTAAACTTTAAATATTAGCATTAGGGCTGGGACGATACGTGTATGAGGCAATAAGATACGTATCATGATACATGTGTTACAATACGATATGTATCACGATATTATTTCATACATTTCAAAGCAAGTGTTAGTCATGCAAGCACTTGTACTCTTCATGGTATTGTTTGTAAATTTGTGCCATTATATTAAAATGGATTTTTTAAAAATATTGTAAGACTGAATGAATAAAGAATAAATACATAAAGTTTTATGTTATCCTTTATTATAAGAAAGAAAATAAAGTAACTTCAAGAGAAAATTTCTTCTCCTAAGCCATAGACAAATGACTAGAGGTTTAAACTCATGACTAGAATATCCCAATATCAATGTGAAATATCTGGTTAGTAAAAATTTAAGAAACATCAATGCTAATGTCAAAATGATTTCCCCAGTGAAATCTAGTGGAATTCAATCGCTGATTACTGACTAGAAATATCGAATACGTAACTATTAGCTTCAAAATATAAAATTTAACTAGCAATGAATCAATGGGGGAAAAAAATACCAGTGTTTAACATGGAGTAAGAATGTTATTATCAGCTTAATATTTGACAAGTTCAGACCACTTACACAAGTCACAAGTACATACTCCTGAACTCAGAAGTAGTGCTTGGAAAAGTACATTGAACAAAACAGTATGTGATCAACTATTGACAGAGGCCTCGTCAGAAGCAATAAAAATTCCTGTCTCGTGTTTAATTGGCTGAGTTCCTTAGGAGTTAGCTGGATATTTTTTTTACCTTCCAAATATTGTTTAACAGTATTAGGTTGACCAGATCCAACCGGTTTTCTAACGTGTGCAGATTTTTCAGATTTAATTTCACTTTTAATTTTAGCTTTAGAATTGGAAATAGTAGGATGATGTTGAGTAAGATGGATTCGCATATTTGTTGTGTTCCCAGTATGGTTCATGACAGCTAGACAGACTTTACATATTGTTTTTGTTTTTACTGTATTTCGGACTCCATTCTGCACATATACTGGGTGTCCGAAATGATCCTGAAAATATGGACAATCTCTCCTTCATCACCCATGTTTACTGACATGTGAATTATTGCTTTTGCAAGGTATTTTCTAATTGGTCAAAATACACCCATGAAAGATCAATTCTCCAATCATTTTACCTGTTATATTATGCTTTTGAATACTCTTCACAATGGAGGCTAACTTGGGGATAAGACTAAACTTCCTACCAAACACGTTTTTTGATGGAAATTGATACTAGTTTGTACGTATCGATACACGAATCTGCGGATTTTAAATCATGATACATTTTATGCAGCTATGAATTGTCCTTGCACTAATTAGCATCTTACAGATTCAATGCATCATGCAAGGATGTAACTTTTGTTTTCAGATATAATGATCTGCACATCAGTAACCCACTTTGAAAATGAGAATTATGCCAAGAAAATGAATGGATAAAAATAAAGAAAAAAATCTGTCAAAATCTCAATTCCCCAAATATAATGCATTTTTACAAAATATTGAATGAAATGCAGTTCACTTGCAAAATAAATCACCATGAATGCCTTCTACATTCTTGTCTTATTCAGATGATACTAAATTTGACTGTCTATGACCTATGACTGTGTTGACTTTTGAGTGGGATTTGGTTGTTTGGTTTGACTGGTGTGGAGGCTTTGCCTACTTTCACAGGGCTCAAAATTAATGGTAGTCCGCTAGCCCAAGCCTAGTAAATTTCCTCTCGGACTAGTAGTTTTCATAATTTTAATAGTCTAATGGCTAGTAAAGTTTCAGTTGTCACCAGTCGGCATTTATTTACGCTGTCATAAAGTAATTTTCAAAAATCTGAATGATCGGAAGATGTCACAAGTTGTCTCAGAGCTAATCACATATATTCCCAAAATTCAATTACTCCCCTAGAGGGTACGAACAAATAAGTATTTTACAGATCATATTTCAAAACAAGGCTATATAAATCTTTACTGGTTTTGTTAGATTTATAAGGTAAAGTTGTATATCAAAAACTGATGGTCTGAGTTTCCTGACCTTTCCTACCCCTTTTTTTTTTTGTATAGATATTTTGACATTATTGTTGGGGTGTGAGGTCAGAGTGCATTGCCTATTTAAAAGTAGGAATTTGCCAAAACAATGTGGTGTAGGCATAGGGTAGCTGCTTACTACTGGGCCTAGCAAATTTAAAGAACCTTACATTGAGCTCTACCCACATAAAATCAATAGCAAGATGATTTATCACCTCAGGAATTGCAAGTAGAACATCTGTTATGTCTTTAATTCGTTGACAGACAAGACGAAACTATTGCATTGACGAAATATGACCTGATTCTCACCATTTGCATTGCTAGTCACATGATTATGCAAATCTCGCAGCCTATATATCCATGACATCAGAGGTCCAATAGTCACGTGATACAAAAAAGAACCCCTTTCCAATGTTTGTTTGAAAAATTTGAAAATATTAAGTGAAAGTCGCATGATGTTTTTTAGAAAACGAAAAATCATATAATTTTCAACAATATTTATTCTGAGAACAACCACCAGAAACATGTCACAGTTGCCAGCAACCTGGAAAAAGACCAATTCATCATGTAGATAGCACATGTCAACACATTAGTCGCGTGATACTAACAAAAACAGCATTGACATGCTCTCTGTCCGATGAATCTATCAATAAATTAAAGACAATGAATGTTATACTAACAATTTCTGAGAAGATAAATCATCTTCCTGTTGATTTGATGCAGGTAGGGATCGATGTAAGGTTGTTAAGTTTGCCAAGGCCCAGTAGTAAGCGGCTACCAACTTTATAACAATCCATTTTATGTCATCTTTTGATTTCATATTTAAAATCTAGGGGCCCATTTTTCTTCCCATTTTACTGATCGTATGATTCACTGGTTACTATTTTGTGGAAAGGCTGGGAAAAGTTTAGGTATTTAGTATTTATGCTTCAGAAATGGGTCGGGGTTAGGGGGGACCTATTTAAACCATTTTTAACATATTATTCAAGGTTTGCCAGTATATACTAATGGATTGTGGACACACGGCATTGAGTTCGAAATGCCATGAAGATTGTGTATACTTAAGCTATGGATATTTTTCTCTGATCAATTGAAATTAAAAGTAATAATTTATCTCACCATGCCACAGGAAGAGACAAAAGAACAATTGATGTGTAGGCTGAATTTTTCAGGTCTTTAAGCAAAATTCCAAATTTGGTTCTGCCTTCTAAACTTAATAGTTTACATTATGATGGACTTCACTCATTCAAACTGTTAAAGACTAGATACTGTACATGTCAGTTGTACTCTTGCAATTTAGGCAACCTCACTGTTTCTTGTTGAGCTGTTGCATTGTAATTAATGTGTTGCATGACGACTAAGCAAGATGCAACAGGCGTTACATTTTTCATATACACTGGGTCTTGCGTTGAATGCATTTGGCAAACATCAAAATTCCATGTAATAGGGGCTGCCATATTGATCTTCTTCCAGTCACCCCAGTCCCATGACTGACAGTCATATTACACGCATGTCTTTAACCCGATGACTATGAAACTTTCCGTATTGAAAGTACATTTGTGGTCGGTCTTGTTAATAGGGAAGA
Organism: Margaritifera margaritifera; assembly: GCA_029931535.1. NCBI lineage: Eukaryota > Metazoa > Mollusca > Bivalvia > Unionida > Margaritiferidae > Margaritifera > Margaritifera margaritifera. The sequence continues at coordinate 3,882 of JAQPZY010001281.1, read as the reverse complement.
AAATTCCTAAAATAAATACTATGAAATGGACCAATGCAGAAAATGATGACAAAATGTTGTCACAAAAGCAAGATAGAAGTAATATTGTACTAACCAGTAATTTACAAGTGAATTATTGGAAGCCATTTTACATCTCTATTGGTACTTTTCACCTTGTGAATATTTTAACACTGCTGATTTCCCCATGGAGGCCACCGAGAAAAAAACCTGTTAATGTCCTCCAATGAATGTGTTGTTTCATGTTTATTCCATTCCACAGACAGGAAGGCATATTCACGTTGATGGGGCCCCATCTACATGCATAAGCCTTCCTGAAATTGGATTACAACAAACACAAAACACAAGCAATTCACTCCAATACTTATGTCGTTTCATATTTATTCCATTCCATGGACAGGAAGGCATATTCATGTAGATGGGGCCCAATCTACATGTTTAAAGCCTTCCTGACATTGGAAAGGTAAAGAAAGGTGTACAGCCTATCTTAAGTTTTATTAAATGAATGTAAACGTCCTTTGTCACTTTAGACAAATTCAAAAATGATGACAAAATGTCGTTACAAAAGCAAGATAGAAGTAATATTGTACTAAAAGGTAATTTACTAGTGAATTATTGGAAGCTATTTTACATCTCTGTTGGTTCTTTTCACCTTGTGATATTTCAACACTGCTGATTTCCCCATGGAGGCCACCGATAACAAAACCTTTTAATGTACTCCAATGAATGTGTTGTTTCATGTGTATTCCATTCCACAGACAGGAAGGCATATTCATGTAGATGGGGCCCCCACTACATGCATAACACCTTCCTGAAATCTGGGATGACAACAAACACAAAATACAAGTGAAAAACTACAACACTTTATGTTGTTTCATGTTTATTCCATTCTACGGACAGAAAAGGCATATTCGTGTAGATGGGGCCCCATCTGCCTGCATTGCATAAGCCTCTCCTTGAAATTGAAAATTGAAACAAACAGAAAACACAAGCAATTCACTCCAATGCTGATGGTGTTTTCATGTTATATTCCCCCCCGATTCCATTGACAGGAAGGACAATATTAATGTAGATGGGGCCCAATCTACATGCATAAGCCGTCTCCCTGACATTTGGATGACAACAAACACACAATAACGGAAGTAATGAATTCCAACTGCTTGTGTTTTTCATTCCATGTTCATAGATCCCTTCCACGAGACAGGAAAGAGTATCAACTCATGTAAATGTGGGCCCCACATCTACATTGATAAGCCTTTTCCCTATCGTTGGACAATGAAAAGCAAACGACAAAACCAAAAACGAAGCATATGCACTCCATTACTTTGTGTCTTTGCTTCAATGCTTTAAGTCCATTCGTCGGCACAGGGAAGCCATATTCATGTAGATTGGGAGCCACAATCGTACACGCATAAGCCCTTCCTGACGTTGGAACAGTGTAAGAAGAGGTGTCAACCTTTCTTTAGTTTCATTAATGAATATAAACATCCCTTCTCACTTTAGACAAATTCAGAAAATGATGACAAATGTTGTCACAAAAGCAAGACAGAAGTAATATTGGACTAACCGGTAATTTACTACGTGAATTATTGAAGCCATTTTACATCTCTGTTGGTACTTTCACCTTGTAAATGTTTTTCCACTGCTGATTTCCCCATGGAGGCCACCGAGCGAAAAAAAACCTGTTAATGTACTCCAATGATGTGTTGTTGTTTCATGTTATTCCATTCCACAAACAGGAAGGCATATTCATGTAGATGGGGGCTCCATCTACATGTATAAACATTCCTGAAATTCGGATGAAAACAAACACAAAACACAAGCGAATAACTCCAACACTTATGTTGTTTCAATGTTATATTACATTCCACGGACAGGAAGGCATATTCATGTATGTAGATGGGGCCCAATCTACATTTATAGCATTCCCGACGCGTTGGAATGAAACAAACCACAAAACAAAAAGAAGCAATGCACTCCAATAATTGTGTTCGGCATCTATCATGTCTTTATTTTCCACTTCCCAAGCACAGGAGGGCATATTCATTGTAGATGGGGCCCAATCTACACGCATAAACGCCTTATTCTAGTGAAGTTGGAAAAGGCGTAAAGACAAGAGCTGTCCAACCTATCTTTAGTTTTATTTACATGCAAATCTAAACATCCCTTGTCACTATTAGACAAAGTCAGAAAATGATGACAAAACATGTTTGTCACAAAAGCAAGACAGAAGTAATGAATTTGTAACTAAACACCGGTAATCCTTACTAGTGAGCGTTAGTTTGACGAGCCATTTTACATCACGGCGTTTGGTTCCTTTTCCACCCTTGTAAATGTTTTAATTCCACTGCTGATTTCCCCATGGAGGCCACTGAGAAAAAAACTTGTTAATGTTCGATCTAAAACAATTCTTGTGTTGTTTCATTGTTTATAGTTCCATTCCACAGGAAGATGCGCATGGGGGTGGGACAGGAAGGCATATTCATGTAGATGGTGGGGCCACCATCTACATGCATAAGCCTTCCTGAAAATTTGGGATTAACAACCAAACAAAAAGCGCACACAAGCGATTCACTACCCAATACTTATGTGTGTTATCCTTATGTTATTTCCCATTCCGTGGACAGGCAGGCATATTCATGTAGATGGGGCCCAATCTACATGTTTAAGCCTTCCTGACATTGGAACACGGTAAAGGACAGTGTAACAGCCTATCTTTACGTTCTTATTAAAATTGATGATATAAACGACCTTTGTCACTTTATGAGACAAATTCAAATAATGATGACAAAATGTTCATTACAAAAGCAAGATAGAAGCGTAATATTGTACTAACAAAGGTAATTTTACTAGTGAACTTACTCTTGAGGCTCAACCATTTTAACATCTGCTGGTGTGAGGGGGGGGTGGAGGAGGATTTGTGAGTTGGGGAGGTGGTGTGGTGGGAGGGGGGGGGTGGTGGGGGTAGGGGGGCGAGGAGTGGGGTGTGTGGGGGGTGGGGCGCGGTAAGGGGGGAGGTGGGGGGGTGGTGATGGGTTGACAAGGGGGGGGGGACGGGGGGGGTGCTTTATCTTCACTATTGTGAATATTTTAAACACTGCTTGTATTTCCCCATGGAGTGGCCACCGAGAAAGAAAAAAAGGGGTGGGGGGGTGGGGGGGGGGGGGAAATTGGGGGGGGGGGGGGGGGGGGGGGAGGGGGGGGGGGGGGGGGGGGGGGAGAGGATGGTGGGGGGGGGGGGGGGGTTGGGAAAAAAAAAAAAAAAAAAAAACAAACAGACCCTGTTAATGTACTCCACATAGAATGATGTTGTTTCATGTGTATTGACCATTCCACAGACAGGAAGCCGCAATATTCATGCCGTACAGCATGGGGCTCCCAGCTACATGCATAAACCTTCCTGAAATTGGGATGAACAACAAACACAAAAACACAAGTGAAACAAACTACAACACATTATGTTGTTTCATGTTTATTCCATTCTACGGACAAGAAGGCATATTCAGTGTAGATGGGGCCCCATCTGCCTGCATAAGCCTTCCTGAAGATTGAAATGAAAACAAACAGAAAAACACAAGCAATTACCACGTCCAATCGCTTATGGTGTTTTTCCATGTTTAAATCCATTCCACGGACTAGGCACGGCATATATTAATGATAGATCGGCGGCCCAATCTACATGCATAAGCCTTCCTGACATTGGATGACAAAAAACACAGAAATAACAGTAGCAATGAATTGCCAATGCCCCCCCTATTGTGTTTTTATCATGTTTCATTCCATGTCCACGGACAGGAAGGCATATTCCATGTAGAATGGGACCCAAGTCTACATGCATAAGCCTTCCTGACATTGGACAAGGAACAAGAAAGAGTGTACAGCCTA